>BSBK01003610.1:2500-602500 GCA_027943335.1 Chamaecyparis obtusa
TTTCTCTTTGATGATAGTGTTGTAGCCATATTTTTCTTTGTAGTTACCATTATTGGAACCACACCATACTAGCTTGTCACACCTTTATTTAAGGGTGATTTTTCTAGATTTGAGGATGTTGATGAGCCTTTTTTTCTCCTGAAGGGAAAGAGGGATCACTAAGGATTTCCAATGCCATCCTAAGGATGGGTTTCTAGATGGGATTATTGCATAATTACATAGTTTCTCCCCCCAGAGCTATGTTAGAACTTCCTTGACCCTTTTTGGGATTCCTTGAGAAGCTAGTGGGGGATATCCATTCTAGGAATCTTCCTAGAAAAAGGACTTTTTCCCCATTGCTAATATCCCAAGATAGTTTTTCAGAATTGATTTCTTTGCATTCCATTATAAAGTTCTAGATGCGAAGTCCTTTAGGTGGGTTTTTGGTTCTGAATAAATTGATGAGCTCTTCATTTTGTATATATTTATTAAAGATAATGGAGGCCCACTTTCTATTAGGTTCCTTAAACATTTGCCAGACTAGTTTTGCTCCTAAAGATAGATTTTGCTAACTTAATTTCTTTATTCCCAATCCACCTGTCGATCAAGATTTGTATAGGTTTTCCCATTTCATTACATCCAATTTCTTGTTTTCAAATGTACCTTTCCAAAAGAAGGATCTCAATTTTCTTTTTATCTTCTTCTTTGCTACTTCTGATAGAGGGAGAATAGACATTTGGTATATGGGAATAGTTTATAGTACTAATTTAATCATGGTATCTCTTCCTGCATTGGATAGCCATCTTCCTTTCCAATTTTACATCTTATTATTCATTTTTGTGGTGATAGGATCCCACATTGTACTCACCTGCAATCCCTTGTCTAGGGGTATCCCAAGATATTTACAAGGGAATTCACCTTTTTTATAACCCATTATTTTTAAAATATATTTTTCTAAGGTGGGGTTGATGTTTAAGAACAAGATTTAAGACATATTTGGGTTGACTTTTTGACCTAATGCTTCCATATAGGCAAATAGAATATCTTTGTAATTTTTGGCTTCAGTTTTGGTGCTTTTACCAGGCAGAATGGTATCATCTGCAAATTGTTGATGGGTAATATTGGGTGAAAACTCAATACACAATCGAATCAAATATTGATGGAAAAAACTCTACACAATTGAATCCAGAAACTAAGACTAATCTAATATTGGGTGAGTTATTTGTTATACTAATTCCTGAGATTAATCCTTCTTGATGTGCCTTGGAGATAGTTCTACCTAACGCTTCATCCATAATAACAAATAGAAAAGAGGAGATAGGATCTCCTTGCCTTATACCTTGTGATATCAAAAAGAAGCCTTCAAGGTTACCATTGAGTAAAATAGAATTTTTTGGAGTAGATATGCAACAAAATATCATTTTTATCCATCTTTTGGAAAAACAAAATGCTTCCATGCATTTGCATAGAAATCTCCAATGGACTTTATCATAGGCCTTTTGTATATCAAGATTAATGATCATGCTAGGTTATTTGTTGCACTAGACCAAGTGAATGATTTTATATGCAATATTGATTCCTCCTAAGATGGATCTTCCAGGTACAAATTCAGTTTGTTCCTCTCAAATAATTTTAGGGAGAAAAGTTTTTAGTCTATTTGCTAGGGATTTGGATAATATTTTGTATACAGTGTTGCATAATGCAATGGATCTAAAATCTCCCAAGTCCTTGCAACTAGTCTTTCTGGGGATGAACGTTATAAAGGTATTATTAATTTATGTTAAAATATTTCATGAATTATGAGTAGCTTCTATAGCTCCCCATAGTTCCTTTCCTAGAAAGTGTCAGCATTTTTGAAAGAAGGTTGCTTGGAATCTATCTAGGCCAGGGGCCTCATTGGGATGGAGCTGGAAGAGGGAATTTTTTTTATTTATTCCATAGTAAATTTACTATTTAACCAATGGTTCTCTTCCTCTATAATTACTTTAGGGATTAAGGTCAAGAGTTTTTATGAGTGATTATATTTGAGGATTCGTAGTTATTAAGCATATCATAATAAAATCCAACAAATTCCTTCGCTAATATTTTGGGATCCTCTATTAACTCCCCCTGAGTGTTTTTAATTTTAGTGATTCTATTGATATTCCTTGTACTTTTGGTGCTATTATGAAAGAGCTTAGTTTTTTTGTCACCTTTTGTTAACCAGGTTTCTCTATATTTTTATTTCCAAAATATTTCCTCTTTTGTTAACAGTTTTGAATGTTTGGCTAGTAATTCTTTTTCCTTTATGAAATCTATCATTATTCATCCCATTCTTGATCACTTCCTCATTAAGATCGGAGATTTATTTGTCAACTTGCAATTTTTCTTCAAAAGTATTATGAAAGAGCTCTTTGTTCCACTTTAGAATCTAGTTTTTAACAACTTTTAGTTTCGATATGAAGAAATAGATTTTGGATTCCTCATAGTATTCCTCCTTCCACCATTGTTCTAATATAGCTAGAAATTCTATATTATATAACCACATGTTTTTTAACTTAAAGGGATTTTGTTTAGGTCTATCCTCATCTACTTTAGTTAACCTGACCGAGAAATGGTTGGATCCTACATTTGTTAAAAATTTAGAAGTCATTGTGTTGTCAAAGGATTTATAAATCTCCTTTGAAGAAAAATATATCTAGTCTTTCTACGATGTAGCTAAAGTTGATCCTTCTATTGTTCCATGTATATGTACCATTAGTTGTTTTGATGTCCATTAGACTATTCTTATCTATCTATGAACTAAAGTAGATTTTGGTGCTTGGGATACAAAAATTGATCCCTCATATTTTTCACTAGTATCCATTATGGCATTAAAATATCATCCTAAAATGAAGTTACAGACATTAAATTGGTTTATCTACTCTTTTATTTCTCTCCAAACTTCTTTTTTATCACTAGTCCTTGTTGGCCCATATATATTTAATAGGATAAAAAAATAGTAGACTTTTAATACTTCAAATTTTTTCCCCCATCCAATTCTGCCTAGAAATCTAGTTTTTGTATAAGTCTTTCCTAGGGTCCCATACCACTGCAAGACCCCCAGAGGCTTCGGTTGCTTCCAACCACTCTATTTTCCAAAGTCCTAATTTTAATTTTACTTTATTGAATTCCTCATTCGCTACTTTTATTTCTTGTAGTAATATAACTTTTGAGTTTAATAAACTAAGGTTGTGTTTTAGTAAACACTATTTGTTAGGGGCATTTAAACCCCTAACATGCCAGGTAGTGAGCTTCATTTCTCCTTGGGAAGGATCTTCCCCTTCCTTGCATTAAATTGAGTTGTTAATTTAACCTAATTTTCAGCCTTTCCATCTTTTTTCCTTAATTCGGTAGAAGATTTCCTTCCTCTTTTCTTAAGTGCTTTCATAATTATAGGGCATGTAGTCCTTCCAAATTAATAGAGATTCGAAGGTTCCTATTTGTATTACTAATATTATTCAATAATCCTACTGATTGAGGCACTTCATTTTTGTTTAATTTGTTTTCTTGATTGTAGGTGGATTTGTTCACAAATGTGCCTCCTTCTTGTGAATCATATTTAGACTTTGATTTAGCATTGTTTTTTGCCAATTCCATGCCGAAATTATTATCCTGAAGAGCAAAAAACTCTTCACCATATTCTTCTTCAACATAGATATTATCAGAGATCGTTGTTGTCTAAGTTTCATTATAAAGAGTCTCTATTTCTAGAGGAATGGTTATATAGTTAACATCATTGTAGTTTGGGTCAGCACTATCATTTATAATGGTATTTGGGTTGATATGAGTTAATTTCTCTATATTCACTAGGCCTTGGTTGGGCCTATTTTCCATCAAATTCCATTTAGTAATTAATTCTCTAACCTCATTGTGGATATCAATGCAGTGTTTCTTCATATTTCCAAGGAGGATCATATTTTGTTCCATCTTTTTAACTGATTATTTTTCATCTTGGGATGTCCTATTAGTATAATCACTATTGGCTACTTTAAGTTCCTCATTAGATATCTCCTATACTAATTTTCCTATAGCATTCTTCCAGGCTTCTTAGCACAACTCCTTTATGCCTTCTTCCATATTTATGGAATGAAGTTTTGCCTAGACTTCATGATTATAACTCTATTAAAATCCTATATTATTGCATTACTAGGGACATTCATATTATTATCTAATAATAATAATTTCAAGATTTTAGCTTTTAAGTTATTGTTAATTACATCCACTATTTCCCCTTCTTTGATGTCTAGATTTATGAGGGGTTCAATTTCTTGGGTAGATTGTTTATTCATTTGGACAAAAATATCTTCTTTAGTTTGTCTAGGTCTGGATCTTGACCGATCCTAGTTAGGTTCTGATATATCATTGGGGTCCAATTGAAACCTACATCTAGGTTTAGGAGATGAGGGTGAGATATCAATAATGAAGCCCCCCTAATCTTTAATAAAATCTATTTTTACTTCAATTTGAAACTGTGGATATAACTAGTTGTTGGTGTGGATGTATGGTAATCTTCTAAATTTGGGTTTGATTTTTAATGAATATGGCTATATCACGAATGTCTCCACTAAAAAATTCTATTTTAAGCAATATAAAGAATATTTGGTAACTAATTTGATCATTCTTAGTGATATAGCATTAATAGTATTTTTAATCAAAATTTTAGCAGAAAATTCGTGAGTGAAGGATTCCTCTATGCCTATCACCCCTCCCAAAAGATCACCTATCTTTCTCAGTATTTTTTTGTCTAACAGTTCTATGGGGAGGTTATGAAGGATTACCCATCTAGGGCCAATAATTTTCTCATGGTGATTTTGATCAAAGTTAGGAAACCAATTAAAAAAATTCAAGGGATGTCCTTAATAAAATATAGGTTTACCATATAGTAATTCATTTAATAATCTTTTTCCATTGAAAGCTATGAACAAGAAATTTCCTTCTAGGATAGTGATACTTAGTTGATCCTTGAGTCCCTTTAAGAGTCATTCAACAATGATAGTGATAGAAAATATGGAACCACACCATTTAGTGAAAAGACCATAATTACTGTAATGATTCCACATTCCTTTTGTATGTGTATTGTTAATCACAACTACTATCATGTTAGTGTTATCCACGCATCTTCTATTTGGTTCATAGGGATTAGATGAAGACAAAGATTTTGGTTGAAATCTTATTTTAGGGTTCGGGGCCAGTGATTGATTGGAGGGTCTACTGGATATGCAATACAATTTCGTCTTTTGGGGAGGTTAGGCTTAGCCTTCATATGACTTTTAGGCTAGAGAATCTTCAATTCCCTGGGTTTTGAGGTAGGATGATTAGCTATAATCATCTCTATTTATTTCTTTATAGGGTTTCCTAGTGGGATTTTTTTTTTCCCTTGCGGCTTTTGGATGAATTTTTCTAGTTATGGGAATGGCCCAAATTTTATTTTTCTCACCCGCTTGAGCTACTTTAGCTCTTTGATTATGGATAGTTATCCATCCCTCATCACTAGGGTCTCGATGGTTCTATTCAACACAATGAGTGATACTTTGTCTATGGATTTCATCCTCTTTTTTCTTATATGTCTAGGGCTTATCAACCTTTCCAACTTTAGACTTATCAAACTGGTTCATATGGGAAATGGGTTTTTTGTAGATAGCCATTTGGACAATTAATAGTCATGACAGAGGAATTCACATACTTTCTTTTCTTGATATTCTCCTTCTCTGAAGGTTTTTGCAGAAGGTTTAGGCCTTCAAATCGGTTATATATGATCAAACCCTTGCTTCTTCCAGCGAAATTACTGAAATTTGTCTTTTGGAAAAAACTTTTCTATGTATTTACAATGTTCGAGTGCAGAGAAGAGTTCTTCGAGATGCGAGCCATCATAAAAATTTATTTCAAATATCAAACCACCAAGATACAATATTGAAAAGTAGAAGTTGGATGATATTGTTGCACAAGTACAAACAAAAGCATAATAAATTAAAGTAATTATAATTAATTTTAATAATAAATTCAATTTTAAATATCTATTTTTAAAATAAAAATCTATCAATTTGTCACAATGACAAAGTTTATTAACACGAGCTAGTTAACACACACATGTTATTAACACATACTTTATCATAGGCCTTTTGTATATCATGCTAGGTTATTTGTTGCACTGGACTGAGTGAATGATTTTCTATGCAATATTGATTCCTTCTAAGATGGATCTTCTAGGTACAAATCTAGTTTGTTCCTCTCAAATAATTTTAGGGAGAAAAGTTTTTAGTCTATTTGTTAGGGCTCTGGATAATATTTTGTATATAGTGTTGCATAATGAAATGGGTCTAAAATCTCCCAAGTCCTCCCAACTAGTCTTTTTGGGGATGAACATTATAAAAGTATTATTAATTTATGTTAAAATATTTCATAAATTGTGAGTAGCTTCTATAGCTCCCCATAGTTCATTTCCTAGAAAATGTCGACATTTTTTAAAGAAGGCTACTTGGAATCTGTCTGGGCCAAGGGCCTTATCAGGATGGAGTTGGAAGAGGGAATTTTTTATTTATTCCATAGTAAATTGACTATTTAACCAATGGTTCTCTTCCTCTATAATTACTTTAGGGATTGAGGTCAAGAGTTTTTGTTGGGCGATTATATTTGAGGATTCATAGTTATTAAGCATATCATAATAGAATCCAACAAATTCCTTTCCTAATATTTTAGGATCCTCTATTAACTCCCCCATAGTGTTTTTAATTTTAGTGATTCTATTGATATTCCTTCTACTTTTGGTGCTATTATGAAAGAACTTAGTGTTTCTATCACCTTCTGTTAGTTGGGTTTCTCTGGATTCTTGTTTCCAAAATATTTCCTCTTTTGTTAACAGTTTTGAATGTTTGGCTAGTAGTTCTTTTTCTTTATGAAAGATATCATTATTCATCCCATTCTTGATCATTTCCTCATTAAGATCGGAGATTTCTTTTTCAACTTGCAATCTTTCTTCAAAAATATTATGAAAGAGCTCTTTGATCCACTTTAGAATTTGGTTTTAAAGGGATTTTAGTTTTGATATGAAGCATTACATTGTGGATCCCTCATAGTATTCCTCCTTCCACCATTGTTCTAATAGAGCTAGAAAGTCTTTATGCTATAACCACATGTTTTCAAACGTAAAGGGATTTTTGTTAGCTCTATCCTCCTCTACTATTGTTAACCTGGCCGGGAAATGGTCGGATCCTACATTTGTTAAAAATTTAGAAGTCATTGTGTTGTCAAAGGATTTATAAATCTCCTTTAAAGAAAAATCTATCTAGTTTTTCTACAATGTAGCTAAAGTTGATCCTTCTATTGTTCCATGTATATGTACCATTAGTTGTTTTGATGTCCATTAGACTATTCTTATCTATCTATGAACTAAAGTAGATTTTGGTGCTTGGGATACAAAAATTGATTCCCCATATTTTTCACTGGTATCCATTATGGCATTAAATTATCATCCTAAAATGAAGTTACAGACATTAAATTGGTTTATATACTCTTTTATTTCTCTCCAAACTTATTTTTTATTGTTAGTCCTTGTTGGCCCATATATATTTAATAGGATAAAAAATAGTAGACTTTTAATACTTCAAAGTTTTTCCCCCATTCAATTTTGCCTAGAAATCTAGTTTTTGTATAAGACTTTCCTAGGGTCCCATACCACTGTAAGACCCCTAGAGGCCCCAGTTGCTTCCAACCACTCTATTTTCTAGAGCCCTAGCTTTAATTTTACTTTATTGAATTCTTCATTTGCTAGTTTTTTTCTTGTAGTAATATAACTTCTGAGTTTAATAAACTAAGGTTGTGTTTTAGTAAACACTATTTGTTAGGGGCATTTAAACCCCTAACTTTCTAGGTGGTGAGCTTCATTGCTCCTTGGGAAGGATCTTCCCCTTCCCTGCATTCAATAGATTTGTTAATTTAACCTGATTTTTAACCTTTCCATCTCTATTCCTGAATTCAGTAGAAGATTTCCTTCCTCTTTTCTTAAGTCCTTTTGTAATTATAGGGGCATGTAATCCTTCCAATTTAATAGAAATTCCAAGGTTCTTGTTTGTATTATGAATACTATTCAATAATCCTACTGATTGGGGCACTTCATTTTTGTATAATTTGTTTTCTTGATTGTAGTTGGATTTGTTCACAAATGTGCCTCGTTCGTCTGAATCATATTTAGACTTTGAGTTATCATTGTTTTTTCCAATTCCATGCTGACATTGTTATTCTGAAGAGCAAAAAACTCTTCACCATATTCTTCTTCAACACATATATTATCAGAGATTGGTGTTATCTCAGTTTCATTATAAAGAGTCTCTATTTCTAGAGGAATGTTTATACAGTTGACATCATTGTAGTTTTGGTCAGCACTATCATTTATAATGGTATTAGGGTTGATCTAAGTTAATTTCTCTCTATTGACTAGGCCTTGGTTGGGCCTATTTTCCATCTAATGTCATTTAGTAAGTAATTCCCTAACCTCATTGTGGATATCAATGAAGTATTTCATCATATTTCCAAGGAGGATCATATTTTGTTCCATCTTTTTAATTGTTTCATTTTCATCCTGAGGTGTCCTATTAGTATAATCATTATCAACTACTTTAATTTCTTCATTAGCTATCTTCTCTACTAATTTTTGTATAGCATTCTTCTAGGCTTCTTGGCATAGCTCCTTTATGCCTTCTTCCATATTTCTAGAATGAAGTTTCGCCTCCTTCATGATTATAACTCTATTAAAATCTTATATTCTTGGATTACTAGGGACATTCATATTATTATCTAATAATGATAGTTTCAGGATTTCAACTTTTAAGTTGTTGTTGATTGCTTCCAATATTTCCCCTTCTTTGATGTCTAGATTTATGAGGGGTTCAATTTCTTGGGTAGATTGTTTATGCATTTGGACATAAATATCTTCTTTAGTTTGTCTAGGTTTGGATCCTGACTGATCCCGGTTAGGTTCGAATATATCATTGGGGTATGATCAAAACCTACATCTAGGTTTAGGAGCTGGGGGTGAGATATCAATAATGAAGCCCCCCTGATCTTTAATAGAATCTATTTTTACTTTAGTTTGAAACTGTGGATATAAACCTATTGTTGTTGGTATGGATGTATGGTAATTTTCTGAATTTGGGTTTGATTTTTTAATGAATATGGTTATATCACGAATGTCT
This sequence comes from Chamaecyparis obtusa, assembly GCA_027943335.1. Lineage (NCBI taxonomy): Eukaryota > Viridiplantae > Streptophyta > Pinopsida > Cupressales > Cupressaceae > Chamaecyparis > Chamaecyparis obtusa. The sequence continues at coordinate 11,689 of BSBK01003610.1, forward strand.
CCACTAAAAAATTCTAGTTTTAAGTAATATAAAGAATAATTGGTAACTAATTTGATCATTTTTAGTGATGTAGCATTAATATATGTGTTTATCAAAATTTTAGCACAAGAGTCGTTAGTGAAGGATTCCTCTATGCCTATCACCCCTCCCAAAAATCACCTATCTTTCTTAGTATTTTGTTGTCTAACAGTTCTATGGGGAGGTTATGAAGGATTACCCATCTAGGGCCAATAATTTTCTCTCAATGGTTTTGATCAAAACTAGGAAACCAATTAAAAAATTTCAAGGGATGTCCTTTATAAAATATAGGTTTACCATATAGTAATTCATTTAATAAGCTTTTTTCTTTGCAATTTATGAACAAGAAATTGCCTTCTAGGATAATGATACTTAGTTGATCCTTGAGTCCCTTTAAGAGTCATTCAACAAGACAGTGATAGAAGATTTGGCACCACACCATTTAGCAAAAAGACCATAATTACTACAATGATTCCACATTCCTTCTATATGTGTATTGTTAATCACAATTGCTATCATTTTAGTGTTGTCTATGCATCTTCTATCTAGTCAGTGGGGATTAGATGAAGATAAAGATTTTGGTTTGAAATCTTCTTTTAGGGTTTGGGGCCAGTGGTTGATTAGAGGGTCTACTGGATATGCAATACCATTTTTTCTTTCAAAGAGGCTAGGGTTAGCCTTCATATGAATTTTAGGCTGGAGAATCTTCAAGTCCCTAGGTTTTGAGTAGGATGATTAGCTATAATCATCTCTATTTGTTTCTTTCTAGGGTTTCCCAGTGGGATTTTATTTTCCCATGTGGCTTTTGGATGGATTTTTCTAGTTATGGGAATGGCCCAAATTTTATTTTTCTCACCCACTTGAGCTGCTTTACTTCATCGATTATGGATAGTTATCCATCCCTTATCGCCAGGGTCTCGATGGTTCTATTCAATAGAAGGAGTGATACTTTGTCTATGGATTTCATCCTCTTTTTTCTTATATGTCTAGGGCTTATCAACCTTTCCAACTTTAGACTTATCAAATTGGTTCATATGGAAAATGGGTTTTTGTAGATAGCCATTTGGACAATTAATAGTCGTGACAGAGGAATTCACATACTTTATTTTATTTCTAGTCTCCTCCTCCGAAGTTTTTTGCAGAAGATTTAGGGCTTCAAATTGGTTATATGTGATCAAACCCTTGCTTCTCTAAGTGAAATTATCCAAATTTGTCTTCTAAAAATTTTTTTGTGTATTTACAATGTTTGAGTGCAGAGAAGAGTTCTTCGAGATGCGAGCCATCATAAAAAATTATTTCAAATATAAAACCGCCAAGATACAATATTGAAAAGTAGAGTTGGATGCTTTTGTTGCATGAGTATAACCGAATGCATAATTGATAAAGTAATTGTAATTAATTATAACAATAAATTCAATTTTAAATGTCCATTTTTAAAATAGAAATCTATCAAATTTTCACAATGACAAAGTTCATTAACACAAGCTAGTTAACATACACATATTGTTAACACATAGCTAGTTTAAAAGGAACAACTTGCAGTTTCACTCATGTTGGTTTCAAAAGAACAACCACCTTGCATTTTCACTTCAATGGTTTGAAAGGAACAATTCAACCTTGCATTTTCACCTCATTGGTTTTAAAAGAACAACTTGCATCTTCACTCATTAGTGTTAAAAACAACTACCTTTCATTTTCACTCATTGGTTTAAAGGAACAAAAACCTTGTATTTTCATTTTATTGATTTAAAAAGAATAACCAAGTGCATTTTAACTTCATTGGTTAAAAAGAACAACTTATGTGTTAATCAACTACATGTGTTAACTAGACACGTGGATTAAGCAACTACATGTGTAAACCACCTATGTGTGTTAACCGCCTATGCGTTAACAAGAGACATGTGTTAGTTACACTTGTGTGTGTTAACTAGCAATAAAAAATATATCTTTAAATATATTTAAAATATCAAAGTTATTTTTTGATTTTTGATATATATTTTCTTCATATGTGTGCAATCTAGGCATTCTATTTTTCCCACTTTCCCTTACGGAGAACTTTGATGTCCCTTAAACCCTATTCCTCTAATTAATCTTGACCTAAGAAACAAATTTTTAGTTGAAATATATTTTCATATTCTAGTATACTTTATGAATGTAAATGGGAAAATGCATAGTATTTAGTAGTGGAGTCACTAGAGATTTAGTTCATAGAAATGTGTCCCATATATCTATCACATTCTGCGTAGTACTCATGACTTAAATGAAAGTAACATAAAGGATAACAATTAATAGACAACTTTAATGTCTAAGACATGTAGAGTCAAAATATTCCAATAAATGCATAGCATTGGAAGTTTGTTGTACTATTTATTGCTTAACATGTTATATAAAAATGTATCATATTCAATATACACCTTCATATGTCTTTTATCTTTAGGAAAACATCCAATAGCTTGCAAACTCAAATCACTCTCTACCTTTTTCCTAGGTGTGTTTTTTTGAGGCAAATTCATGGCTCATCCCTGTTGGCATGTGATGTTTTGGATTATTGGAAATCTTCTAAGGTTTGTCATTTATGGAAACACTTATGTAAGTATGATCACATGTTTTGGAGATTGCCACTGGATTCACAGTCATGAAAATGACTAAGTCCAGAATCGGGAAAATAGGGTACAGTGCCACTGTTTTGGTTAGTGATGAAGACATACAAGGTATTATGGCTTACAAAGTTAACTGGAGGTATTTTGGTACATGTAAATGCTTCAGCTAAGATTGCATAAGTTTTGGATAGCTGGTGTATGAGATACAGTGTTTGGAAGGTATGCAAAGATAGCAGAATAGCATATCAGGGTACATGAACAATTATGATGATTAAGGAACGCATGATGAATATGATAATGTGCTAAGTCATGTAAATAAAAATTAGTGTTGACTCTTTGGGAATATAAGAGCACCAACTCCATATATATCTTTTGCACAAGTTTTTACTATGTTAAGTATGACATTTTGTGGAGCCGACTAGAAGGCTAGTTTTGTATAAATACATATTACTTTTGTGTAGAAGTAATATATTGTGATTGTGAAAAAGAGTGTAGAAGTTAGATGTGAGATCAGTAGGAGGTAGAGCTATAATTGGAACTATCTAAGCAAGATAAGTGCTTGTAATTTTCCCTTTTGTGAACTATTTTTGGATAGTATTGATTGTAAGAGTAGTGTGCTCACCACCTTTAACCAAGTGTTTTGTATGCCCCTAATAGGGTTTTTGTAATCCTCTAGCAAGGAAATGTACTATGTAACAATCAGCTCCTAACAGGGCTAGATCTCTTAACAGGGACATTATACTTTAGTGCATATTTTTGGGTACCATCCCCACCAAGGTTTTCCCTTTAATCAGGGTTTCCTCAAGAACAAATCATTGTGTCATGAGTAATGTGTTATGCTTATATATTCTTTTCATTTTTGCATTACTTTGGATTATTTATAATTGTTTGAAGTTGAAAGTAAAGTTTTGTAATACTGATTCACCCCCCCTCTTAGTATTACTCAATCTTAACAATTGGTGTCAGAGCTATTGGCCCTTTGAGAGAAAGCTTAACAGCTTAAGGGAGATCAGAATGGATTCAGAAGACTTTCAAGTAAACTTTGAAACTGCACTTGAAGATCTAGATAAGATGAAAGCTGAAAATGGTGAACTAAAATTCAAATTAAAAAGAGTAGAAGGTTTCATGAGGAAACTCAAAGAAAAACTTGTGACTATAAAAGATCAGAGACAAGACCTTATGGAGAAAATCAAAGAAAGCTCTGACAATGACACATCAGACAAAGTAAAGATGTTGGATCAAGAAAAAGAACAAATCAATCTCTTGATGATCAAGGAGATTCAAAATGAGAAAGATGAAAGAAATAAAGTTGAAGAGTCACTAAAACAAGCCAACCTTCAGATAGATAATATGAAGACTAAACTTGAGCATTACAAAGATAAATATCAAGAATTGGATAATTACAATCAGATCATCAAAGGTGAACTCACTTAAGCCAGACTACTTATTGAGGACTTACACATAAGAAATAACAAGAACAATGATCAAAGAACTAAAGGTAACATAAGTGGACCAAATGAAACTAGAAGTTCAAGAACTCAAGAAGAACCAAATGAAGCCAGGAATGAGGAAAAATCTATTCCAAAAGAAAGACCTACAAATGAAGATTATAGAGAATAATTTAGACCCTTCAGAGGTAGATGTTTTGGATGCAACAAAGTTGGTCACATGAAAAGAGACTACAGGAGTAATGGTAACTCTAAACCCTTTACTAGCTATTATTTTAATTGTTATGAGTATGGACACAAAAAGGTAGATTGTAGAAAACCTGATCAATCTAGGTATAAGAAAGACTATATCAGAGAAGAAACTGTAGCCAAAATTATATGTCATAAGTGCAACAACTTTGGACACACAGCAAGGTACTGTAAGCTGTAGACTAGTCAAGATAGAAGAGGACCACCCATTTGTTACAAATGCAATAATCCAAGTCACATTGAGAAGTTTTGTAGATACAATGGAGATAACCACAGAAGAGGACCAAGAAGATTCAATGAACTAGAAACACCACCACCTATAGTCATAAGGAAAAATATTAGTGACAGTGGTAAAAGCTTAAATAATTACATAAGTGAAAATAAGAAATCAGAAAATGAAAAGATATGGCAATTAAAAGTTCTAAATAAGATCATGGTTCAGGGAGAGACAGCTTATGATGTTGTATCTTCACATGATGAATTCTTTGAGGCATCATCCTAGAAGGCCTCATGGGGAGCAGTGGATGAAGACAATAGAAAATATCCAGCCCCTGTATGAGACAAATAAGCTCATGCAAGCTTATGTATGATATGTACAGATGTTTGTGAATCTATGGATGAGATCGCAGCACTTGAAGATTCATCTTCTATGTTCGCGAGTCTTGCATTGACCGGATGGCATGTGAAGTTGAGCTACCTATGTTTAATGCACACACTCAACTTGCGATGGATAAAAGACTTCAAAAACTTCATTTCTCCACCACTTTTTGATTAGTGACTAAGGAGAGCAGAAGTGTGAAGATGAAGCAGTAATCTAGCAAAGAGATTTTGTGCTCACATAAAGACAAGCATCATATTTTTGTGCATTAAATGTATTTAAACCTAATCTCTTTATTCATGGATGCACTAGTAATCTACGATGTAGTTGACAAACCTAGGTATAAGTTCAAAAGGCATCCATATAAATCTTGTGAGGATGATCCGGAAGGGGTGTCTTCCCAAACCCCTGTAGGGGTATTACATGTAGAGGATATTAGGGCATACATACACTACAAGTATGAAATTATTGGGGAAGTCAACATCTTCTATGAGCTGAATGGAATGATAAATGTGAATGGGTCTTTGATAGATGAATTCAAACATTTGAAAGACCTACCAATACTCAAGTTAACCCATCTCACTAAATTCACAGAAGTCAAATGGTTCAAGATCATTCTGAGTAGAGTTCATGATTAGTTCCTATGGATAGGAGATCAATCTATAAAGATATGTGCTCAACTGATTCATGATATCACAGGACTTGACAATTAAGGAGCCCTACCTATTAGTGAGAAAATTCTAAGAAAGGATGTTGAAACCCTCACACACTCCAAATGGGACAAGAGGGCTATGACTGTAAATGATATATACCTTCAAGATGTTAGATTGGTAACAATGCTTATTGGCTACAAATTGTTCCATAGTTCTAGACTCAATTCTATATCAGCTGGAGTTGTTATGATGGCTTACATAATGGTTAAAGAAAATAAGCATTACAACCTTTGTGAAGTTCTGGCACAGCAGTTTTTGGAAAATGTCAAGGTCATTAAGAAGGAAAAATCCAAGGCATTCAAGTTTGGGTCATTACTAATTCACATGTACCTTCACATTATTCACAATTTCCCTGGTATGCATCCCAGAGCATGGAAAGATAATGAACCCACTGGTCTACAAATCTTGGAATACTACAGAAGATAGAAAAAGGATTGGATCGATGGAGAACTATTTGGCATGATTAAGATCTTGCATAGGTAGATAAAAGAAATATATAGAATTCCAGAAAGCCTAGTAGAAAAGTATGAGGACACCATCTATTTCATGGTTGAAACTGATTGTGTCTATTTTGAGCTAGTTGAGCCTAGAACCAAATGGTGTTATCCTATGGGATATGAGGTGAGTGCTGAAGTACTATCCATGCAAGTAGAACATGTATTAGTAGCAAAAAAGGATCCCACTCAAGAAAGATGGGGTACATATAGAGAAAAATATGAAAAAGTTAGAGAAGAACAAGAGAAAGTAACAAGAAAGAGGAAAGTTAGCAAGATAGTGGAAGAAATTACTACAAAGGTAGGGATTACAAAGAAGCAGCACCTAGACTTAAAGAACAAGATGGAGGCATCTTCCAATGTTGCCACTGATCCACCCATTTCATTGGAAACAAAGAAGACAAGTACCACTAATAACTTCATTGACTTATCAATTCCCCTAAAGGAAGAAACACATGAAACTGTGACTACAGAGGTTCTTAGAAGATCTTCTAGGAATGTCAGCCCAAAAGAAAAAGAAATAGAAGTAAAGAGGAAGAAGAAGGAAGAAAAGGGTACAAAAAAAGAGGAAGAAGAAATAGTTCAAAATAATCCATAAACCTTTAGGAAACCTGATATGAAATTAGTACAGAAGAGGGTTATCAAAGATGGAAATTTGACATCTATAAAAAGATACTATGAAAGATATATCCCTGAGGACCAAACAATCATTGAAGACACTATCATTGAGCATTTGTTAGTTTTCAAAACCAATTTGTTGGAAGTTGAATCTAGTGCTCCCAAAGAACTATACAACAAGCTAGAGATCAGAAAATAGTTAGCACATTCTGAGGATGAGAACATAAGAAATAGAATAATTGATGATATATTTCCTATTGTGTCTATCCAGGAAAGGGAAAGAATCATAAAAGCACTAAAAACTCTTTTGAGAACAAAGACTAGACTAGTCAAAATCATGGCTAGAAGATACGATGAAGTAATTGAAGATACCCAAAAGGCATTAGATGAAGTGTTAATGCAAAACATGCCTAAAAGGGAGTCATTGCCTAAAATTGATAAACCTATGTCCTTAGGTTTGGGAGAGAGTTCACAAATAGCAAATAAGAGTGGTCAAGATAATTTGCAAACAGACCTCTTTGTCACTGGTATGCCTATTGGTCTTGACACCTCGCGGGATATACATGATCCATTCATGGACAAGATGGACAGTGTGATGGAAGTTGAAGACTAGGGACAGATAAAAGAGAGGAAATCAGAAGAAAAACAAGCAGAACAAGTACAGGAGGAGTTACATCATGAAGATGTTAATATGATTTAGAACAATAAAGAGGGGGGTGAATTAGTTGTTCTTAGGTCCTAATGTATAAGACAAACTTAAAACTTTTCCTTAAATCAGATCCAATAACCAAAACAAACTCGGTCATCACTGATTCAATAATAGAAACATATAACATTGCAGTCCACTACCCAGCTGTAACTTAACTTGTAAAACACAGAAATGTTCAAACCAAAACATTCACACAAGTATTAACACCAGGATTTATAGTGGAAACCCAATGTGGGAAAAACCACTTTGTAACATGCTACTATTATTTTCACTCTTCTAAAGTGAGCTTGGTTAAAAGCCAACCCTGTCAAAGGTTACAATACACACTATTAGGTGTGACCCGGTTAAAGGATTTCAATCACCCTGTTAAAAGTCAGCCTTGTTATAGGACTTACATACACTCCATTGTTCTATGCATTGGGATGGGTTTCCTTGTTGGTGGGACCCTCTTAATCTCTATGTCTTCTTTTAAACTTGTTCTTAAATTTTTCCCCCTCATGATTTCAAAATTCTATGGAGTCTTTTCTTTGACATGGGCTTTCACCCACTTGGCACGTGGGACCCATGATGGGATAAGGCTAGCTAGTTTAGTAGGTTAATGAGAATGGTAGGGCTATAGGTTATAGGTTAGGATTAGATAAGTTGGATTAGTGGATCACTTTTAGATTTGATTAATGTTTTATTTTATTAGTTTATTTTGTTGTTGACATATCTCCTCATGTAAATATTTATTAGTTAAAGAAATTTAATAACAATGGGTGCAAATCTAGTATTATTAATCAGATTTTTCTTTGACAAGTTAGTAAGATAGGTTTGTAAGTTAGGGGGATTTCTCTTAGTTTGATAAGTGATAAATTTTAAATGATAGTTAATTTAAGGGTTGATAATATTCCTCTCATACTATTAGTATGTAATTAAGGGATATGATATAGATAGGTTAATTTAGTAAGCTATAGGTTAAGTGGTTTGATAGTTTAGGATTTAATTTGGGTTTTGTCATAAGCTCCTTAGATGATAATTATATTTTGTTAGTCATTAATTTTATTTGGGTGACTAATAAAATTGATTATTATTTAGTGGCATTATTGTTCAAACTTAAATGGTAATGAATCAAATTATTTAGTCAATAGTTATTGGGAACATGTTCAAACTCTTCTGGTAATATAACTTCTTGCTAAACTTATAATCAAATTAATTATTGGGTAAATTAACTAATAGGATCTTCACTATTAATTAGTTAAAAAGTCTAGTATGTTAGAGTTATTCTTAATGAATCAAGGTTATGTCATAGTTCATTTTATTCAATTTATAAATGTTTAACACTAGAATGTTATTACTAATTAGATGGTTTAAATTAAGTTGTCATCTTGCCTTGGTTAGTAGGACCATAGATCATCGAATCAATGATCCTTAAGTAATCTCATTCCCTTAGAAGGAGTTTAGAAGATGGTAGTATAACCATAGTCCTTTGCACGACTAGATAACATTGTATCCTGAATAACACTTGTTAGCCCATTGTCGTATGTTAATTGGAATCCTATCGTTAATATGATTATCCCACGAACCTTCACCGTGGGACTAATCATCCTACAGTTGAACTAAACCCTATTCGAGAACCATAACCTAAGCAAGTCATTATTGCGGGTATAGTCTTATCGAGATAAATTGTATACCTAATACCCTTAGCATCTCCGAACCTTTAAAAAAAAAAATTGTTGCATTTTGATTGGTTAAATTTTGGGCATGATAGAATGCAACCTTGTTCAAAGGATTTAACATATGACTATTAGGTCAACCTCTGTTAAAAGGATTTTGACTGTTACAATGGTTAGAAAGTAGTAGCAATATTGATCTGAAAAACATACAACTCACTTTGCAAATATCAAATCCGATTCCATACACTAATGCTAGTTTACTGACTTTGAAACTTTGCCATCTCCATCTCTAATCTACTTGGAACTTTTCTTCAAGCAACTACCACAATTCTCCTTCAGCCTTTTCTGCTTATACAGTCAATAAAACTTTACTGATCTTCCAACATTCTCTTTTTCACCCATGCACCCGCATATCTAATGCTAAAGTTCCCTTAATACTTTCCTCAAGTAGGTTAACTCATCTTATGCCGCTCAATCTCATTCATAGATCTTAGGGTTAGGTCAGATTTATTGAATCTACCCGCTTCATGTTCTTCAACTTCATTTCTAGAATCATCTCAAATCTCTTAAAGATTTACAATAAAATGTTTTATAGTGCATTTAATGCTTTCAAACAATCAATAAATAAAGTCAACACATTTTATATAATCCAAGAATTCAACAATGTCGGCTCCAAAACTAAATTCTCTTCAAATATAAAAATGCTAATGCCTGGTCAATACTATGATCAACTACTCGATCTTCATGTAGAAAGCTCGGTCATTACTAAAAATGTTTTGTCAGCTTACACTGTCTTCCTCGACAATTAAATGTTGTTCGGTCGACACTAGAATGTTGCTCGGCATACACTGACTCGGTCGACACTAACATTACTCAGCTTAAACATGATTTCTCCATTTTTTCTCGATCAAGCCTACCAGTTTAGTCTTCAGTCTTACTAGGATAAACAATACATTGTCTCATCATTGTACAACATAGTCAAGTACACTTTGTAATATCAAGATAACTCAACCTTTCCCTAGGTGCTATTGTTACCAACCTTGCCCCAATCCTTCACAAAAATACAATAGATATAGTACTTTCCTAAGTAGCAACAATCTTACCAATTAAGGTTTGACATCAATGACAATACAACAATTGTTTCAATTGTAGTTTCCAACAATCTCCCTCTTTGGCATTGATGGAAACACCATATGATATCACCTGAATAACACATGGATTACCAACCAATCCAAAAACTTATCTGTTCATCAGAGAATTATTTATAATATCCTTAGCTTCATTCTAATTTGGAATCCTATAAGCCTCACTTCTATGACCATCAGAAGTATTCAGATCTCCCTCTATCCCGATCCTTCATTTCAGTTCATCACCCTTACTTATCAGTGTCATGTTTTATATCAATTCATCTCCCTCTTTGACAAAAAATGTCAAAGCAACAACTAAAACATACATCCATTAGATGTAGATAATATCAATGCAGCTCAGTGTTTCTCCCTCTATCATCTTGCTTATGACTGATTCCTTGTCTTTGCTCCTTTTCACAACTCTAGGCCAGCCCTAAAGTGTGACAATCTTCTGCATCAATTTGTCAAATATTATGATGTAGCATATTTGATGCAGTGCTCCTAGCTTGACTAGGAAGCCTCAGTTAGGGGAAGGACCCCTAATTGACTTCTCAAATACTCATGAGCTTCTCTAGGTAAAGCTTTAGTGAATATGTCTACTAATTGTTCTTTTGTATTCACATATTCCATTTGGACTTCTTTATCTTGTACTAATTCTCTCAAGTAGTGATACTTGATTGCTATGTTGTTGGTCTTAGTGTGCATCACTGGATTCTTAGAAATATTGATAGAACTTTTGTTGTCATAGAAAATAAGAACAGGTTTAGTGATTTCTTCTTTCATGCCTATCAACAATTGTTTTATCCATACCAAATTTGAACAGTTTACTGCAGCAGCAACATACTCAGCCTCGACATTAGATTGGGAAATGCAATTTTGTTTCTTGCTCATCCAGGAGACTAATCTCTATCCAAGAAAGAAAGCTCCACCACTAGTGCTCTTTCTGTCATCTACATTTCCTTCCTAATCAGCATCTGTATAAACTCTAAGTTTAAATTTGTCATCCTTCTTATAATATAGACCATAGTCAGTAGTTCCTTTCAAGTATCTCATAATTTTTTTCATAGCCATCATGTGTGTTTCCTTAGGATTGGCAGAGAATATTGCCACAATCCCAATAGCTAGTGCAATATTTGGTCTATTATGTACAACATACTGCAATTTTCCAATCATGGATCTGTACAAAGTCTGATTCACTTATGCAACATCATCATTCTTAGATAACTTTTGTCCAATAACCATAGGAGTAGTCACTGGTCTAGCATCTTCCATCCCAAAAGTTTTTAGTATTTCATTAGCATACTTAGACTGTGTAATGAAAATTCCTTTCTTCATCTGATATACTTGTAAACCAACAAAGAATTTGATCTCACCAAACATGCTCATTTCAAATTCAGTTTGCATTTCATTTGAAAATATTTTACACAATGCATCTTGTCCACCAAAAATAATTTCATCCACAAAAAGTTTTGCCAACAGGATACCTTTACCTTCTTCATCTTTCATGTACAGATTGCTTGTGTCATTTGTTCTTGAAAATCCAATCTGTATCAAGTAGTTGTGCAACCTCTCATACCATGCTTCGGGAGCTTGTTTCAATCTATATAGTGATTTGTTCAATTTTCACACCATGTGTCTTCTGTTTCGATCAATAAACCTTTTGGTTGTTCTATGTAAACTTCTTCTTCTAGTATACCATTTAAAAATGTAGACTTGACATCCATTTGATATACCTTGAAATCTTTATAAGCAGCATATGCAAGTAGAGTTCTTACTCCTAATCTAGCTACAGGGGCAAATGTCTCCCCATAATCTATTCCTTCTTCTTGTGTGTAGCCTTTGCACACCAGCCTAGCTTTGTTCCTAGTTATTTCACCATTTTTATTCATCTTATTCCGAAACACCCACTTTGTTCCTATAACATTTTTGTTTTCAAGTCTCAGCACTAGAGTCCAAGTATCATTCTTCTCAATCTGGTCAATCTCTTCATTCATTGTTTGTATCCAGTCTTCATTCTCCAATGCCTCTCTAGTTGACTTGGGTTCAAATTCACACAGTAGGCATGTTGGATCCTTAGTCTTACTTCTGGTTTGAATTCTAGTATTTTTGTCTCCAATTATCTGTTCAGGCTTGTGATGTCTTCTTACATATTTTGCCAAAATAGGTTCAGTTCTTCTCTCCTCTATTTCATCAGGTTCCCCAACAAGATTGTCAGATTCAGCTTCTGAATGTTCGGCAACCTCTTCCCAATACTCAGCAGCATTTTCTTGTAGCTCGGCATGTTCTTGTTCTCTTTCAGCACTATTTTCCTGATGCTTGGCAACATCTATCTGTCGCTCAGCATTGCTTACCTGAGACTCAGCATCAGGTGCAAGTCTATAATTTTCCTCTTCTTCTTCCTTAATATAGACAAAAGATCTATAATATTCTGGTTCTCTTTTGCTATCAGGTTCATTTCTTTCTACATACTCATCAATTTTCACATTCACACTTTCCACAATTTTGTTAGTGTTAGAGTTCAAACACTTATAAGCTTTACTTTTTGTGGAATATCCTAGGAATATGCCTTCATCACTCTTAGCATCAAACTTTCCATTCCTAGTGTCTTTTAATAGATAGCACTTACTTCCAAAGATTCTAAAGTATTTAACACTTGATGCATGCCCATGCCATAATTCATAGGGTGTCAGATTTGTACCTTTCTTGATATGTACCCAGTTAAGAGTGTAGACAGCAATGCTTATAGCTTCTTTCCAATATTTCTGTACCACATTCTTTTCAATCAACAATATCCTTGCACAATCGAAGATAGATCTATTTCTCCTTTCTGCTATACCATTCTGTGGAGGTGTTCTTGGTGCAGACATCTATCTTTTAATTCCTCTATCATTGCAAAATAGATTGAATTCATTTGATGTAAATTCTCCACCTCAGTCAAATCTAAGACATTTTAGGTTCCTACCTATCTCCTTATCAACCTTAGCCAAATACCACTTAAAGAATTGAAAAGCTTCAAATTTTTCTTTTAGAAACATTACATGCATCATCCTAGTATGATCATCAACAAACAAGATAAAACATCTAGCACCATAGTAAATTTGTACACTCATAGGTCCACAAAGGTCAGTATGAACCAAATCTAAAATGTTTTCAGAAGTAAAAGATTTTCTCTTAAAACTTGACTTTGTCATTTTTCTTAACTGGAATTCCTTGCACATCACATTCTCAGGTTTCTTCAATCTAGGTAGACCTCTTGCCTTTTTCTTCTTACTTATCTCTACCAGATTGTCAAAGTTAACATGACATAGCCTTTTATGCCATAACCAAATATCATCAAGTTGTACAATTATACATGTTTCTTCAGATAGGTCAAGATAGAACAAATTACCTCTAGTTTAATCTCCACTTCCAGTTATTTCTCCAGTAGCATCAAATATTTTAGCTTTCTTGTGATGAAATTCCACTCAGTAACTAGTTCTGTTGAGCTGAGAAACACTTAATAAATTATAATTAAGACCTTCAACCCAATATGCATTTTCACAAGATATCTTATCAGTTAGTTTAATCAAACCTTTTCCTCTAACAAGACATGGTGCATCATTACCAAATGTTACACTTTTACCTCTATAATGATGTAAGGTCTCGAACTTATTTTTGTCACCAGTCATGTGATGTGAACAACCACTATCAATAATCCATTTATCATTCTTGTTCACATAGGATATCAATGTAGTTTTCTCATCCTCATCAACTTCATCTTTTATTGCAACATAGACTACCTCAATTTCAAAATCATCACTATCAGTGTCAGTTTCTTCTTCAGCAATGTAACAAGATTTCTTACCTTTTCCTTTGTAGTCCTTGTTCCTTCAATAGCTTCTGTCATCTCTTATGTCTTTGTTTTTTCTTTTTCTTTCATCTTCTTTATCCTTCCTGTCAGGACATCTAGAAGCTATATGACCAACTTTATTACATGCAAAACATATAATAGGGAGTTTACCTTTATACTTTCCTTTTCCTCTTCTTAGTCTTCTAGCCATAAGAGCTTCTAGATCTTCCAGTTCTTCATCAAAAATGTCACTGTCACTTTCACTTTCACTTTCACTTTCACTGATGCATCTTTATTTTTCTTTCTTTGGCTTGTTCAGAACTAGTTGTGACTTGAGAGAAGATTCAACATTACCAATGCTACCAACAGTGAAATTATCATAGTTAGAGAGTTCAAAAGTAGTCAGCTTACCAACCAAACTTTCCAAAGTAAGCACATTAGCAGAGTTGCATCTAGATTCCTAAATAGCTGAGATCTTAATAGCATATATAGGACATAGGGTTCTTAGTACTTTCCCAATTATAGTTTCATCATCAATAATCCCATTTTCTCCTCTAATAGCATTCACAACTTCTTTTATTCTACCACAATATTGTGCAATGTTCTCACCTTCTTGCATTCTCATTTCATCAAACTTACCTCTAAGACTCTCAGCCTTTGCTTTCAGTACATTTAAGTCACCACCATAGATCCTTGAAAGAGTGTCCCACATCTCCTTAGCATTTGTGCAATCCTTAATGTCCTCAAATTCTGGAGAGTTTAGGGCAGATGCAATTTCCAGCATTGCCTGATTATGTTCTTGCTTAGCTCTCATTTCTTCGGCAGTCAAAGGTGTGACAGGTGAGACATAGTCATTCTTAATGTAGTACTTTGCTGAGTCACCAATACCGGCCAGATGCAGCTTCATCAAGCTTTGCCATGCAGGGAAGTTTTCCTTATTCAGCTTCGGTACCTCCTTCTTATACATCCTAATCATTTGCTTCAAGTCCCTTTAAACTTGATTTATATAAACACTAATAATAAGCAACAAATCTCTAATACCAATTGTTAATATGATTTAGAACAATAGAGAGGGGGGGTGAATCAGTTGTTCTCAGGTCCTGATGTATAAGAAAAAACTTAAAACTTTTCCTTAAATCAAATCCAATAACCAAAACAAATTCAAGCATCACTAATTCAATAATAGAAACATATAACATTGCAGTCCACTACCCAGCTATAACTTAACTTGTAAAACATAGAAATGTTCAAACCAAAACATTCCCACAAGTATTAACACCAGGATTTATAGTGGAAACCCAATGTGGGAAAAACCACTTTGTAACATGCTACTATTATTTTCACTCTTCTGAAGTGAGCTCGATTAAAAGCCAACCCTATCAAAGGTTACAATACACACTATTAGGTGTGACCAAGTTAAAGGATTTCAATCACCCTATTAAAAGTGAGCCTTGTTATAGGACTTACATACACTCCATTAGAATGCAATCTTGTTCAAAGGATTTAACATATGACTGTTAGGTCAACCTATGTTAAAAGGATTTTGACTATTACAATGGTTAGAAAGTAGTAGCAATATTGATCTGAAAAACATACAACTCACTTTGCAAATATCAGATCTGATTTCGTACACTAATGTTGGTTTACTGACTTTGAAACTTTTCCATCTCCATCTCTGATCTACTTGAAACTTTTCTTCAAACAACCACCACAATTCTCCTTCAACCTTTTCTTCTTATACAGTCAATAAAACTTTACTGATCTTCCAGTATTCTCTTTTTCACCCATGCACCCGCATATCCAATGCTCAGGTTCCCTTAATACTTTCCTCAATTAGGTTAACTCATCTTATGCCACTCAATCTCATTCATAGATCTTAGGGTTAGGTCAGATTCATTGAATCTACCTACTTCATGTTCTTCAACTTCATTTCTAGAATCATCTCAAATCTCTTAAAGATTTACAATAAAACATTTTACAATGCATTTAATGATTTCAAACAATCAATAAATAAAGTCAACATGTTTTACATAATTCAAGAATTCAAAAATGTCAGCTTCAAAACTAAATTCTCTTCAAATATAAAAATGCTAATGCTCTGTCAATACTGTGACCAACTACTCGGTCTTCATGTAGAAAGCTCGGTCATTACTAAAAATGTTTCCTCAGCTTATACTATCTTCCTCGGCAATTAATTGTTGTTTGATCGACACTAGAATGTTGCTCGGCATAAACTGACTCGGTCAACACTAACATTACTCGGCTTAAACATGATTTCTCCATTTTTGCTCTGTCAAGCCTACCAGTTTAGTCTTTAGTTTTACTAGGATAAACAATACATTGTCTCATCATTGTACAACATAGTCAAGTACACTTTGTAATATCAAGATAACTCAACCTTTCTCTAGGTGCTATTGTTACCAACCTTGCCCCAATCCTTCACAACAATACAATAGATATAGTACTTTCCAAAGTAGCAACAGTCTTACCAATTAAGGTTTGATATCAATGATAATACAACAATTGTTTCAATTGCATTTTCCAACAGAAGAACATCAAGAAAAACAACCAAAGGTAGAGGAGACCACTGGAATCAGTCTCGATTCATCTCTATTGTTGGAAAGTGTTGCCAAACCAATAAGTTCTAATGTGGACAGCATGGATGAAGATGAACTGATGAGATTCTCATTCATGGCATTTGCAAAGCTAAGGAGAGATCAGCCCAGAAAGGAGATAAAAGAGCCAAGATAATGGGCAGGGCAATAGAAATAGTAAACATGTTACTACCCTCTCCACTTATCCTAAAAGGCAAGGATGAAACTGAAAAAATTAGTACATTACTGGATAGCTTTGATGGTTACTTTGATTCATTGCTAAAAATAGCAGAGGAAAAGGCTGAAAGAAACTTTTTGGAGAAGAAGTTAAGAGAAGTTCATAAGTCCATCTCATGGGACTTAGACATTCTTAAGGCTACCACTCTTAAAGCCAAGAGTTGTGAGGCACAAGGCAGAAAAATCTATATGCATTGCATAAATCCCTGTAGATATCTGAAAAATGTAGAGGGTATAGCAAAAGATAGGGTCAATCTTGACAAAATAATGGATAGTTGTGAGTCATCTTCACAAACTGTGGAAGAAATTGACAAAGAGATATCTAGATTACTAGACAAAATAATGATACTGGAAATGGAGAAAGGGAGAGTTGCTGACAGATTTGGTGTGCTAAAACACCTATTAACTCCCAAGCTCTCAATATTGGAGACTCATCTCTTTGAGATGATAAAGGTTGAAAGTTCAATGACAGTATCTACTCTCACTGAGCTTAAGGCAACAGAGATAGCATCATATGCACTGAATGGGTTAATCCATGTCAGTGAGCTACTGATAAGTTCATGGGTTGAGGAGATTAAGACCTTGGAAACATCCTTCCATGATGTCTTAAATCTGGTAAGCAAAAACTAGATTGTTTATGCTTCAGTTTTGAAATTTTGAGATTTACCTTTGCCATTGATGTCAAAGGGAGAGGAAGAAAAAAAGAAGGAAAAGAAGAGAAGTACTCTATGACACTTAGTCATTTTTCTAAGTGTTTCCATCAATGTCAAAGGGATAGATTGTTGGCATGTGATGTTTTGGAGTACTAGAAATCTTCTAAGGGTTGTCATTTATGGAAACACTTATGTAAGTATGATCGCATGTTGTGGAGATTGCCACTGGATTCATAGCCATGAAAATGACTAAGTCCAAAATCAGGAAAATAGGGTACAGTGCCACAGTTTTGGTTAGCGATGAAGACATACAAGGTATTATGGCTTACAAAGTTAACTGGAGGTATTTTGGTACATGTAAATGCTTTAGCTAAGATCGCATAAGTTTTGGATAGCTGGTTTATGAGATACAGTGTTTGAAAGGTATGCGAAGACAACAAAATAGCATATCAGGGTACATGAATAGTTGTGATGATTAAGGAAAGCATGATGAATATGATAATGTGCTAAGTCATGTAAATAAAGATTAGTGCTGACTCTTTGGTAATATAAGAGTGCCGACTCCATATATATCTTTTGCACAAGTTTTTACTATGTTAAGTATGACATTTTGTGGAGCCGACTAGAAGCCTAGTTTTGTATAAATACATATTACTTTTGTGGTAGAAGTAATATGTTGTGATTGTGAAAAAAGAGTACAGAAGTTAGATGCAAGATCAGTAGGAGGCAGAGCTATAACTGGAACTATCTAAGCAAGATAACTACTTTTATTATTCCCTTTTGTGAACTATTTTTGGATAGTATTGATTGTAAGAGCAGTGTGCTCACCACCTTTAACCAGGTGTTTTGTATGCCCCTAATAGGGTTTTTGTAATCCTCTCGAAAGGAAATGTACTATGTAATAATTAGCTCCTAACAGGGCTAGATCTCTTAATAGGGACATTATACTTTAGTGCATATTTGTGGGTACCATCCCCACTGGGGTTTTCCCTTTAATCAAGGTATCCTCGAGAACAAATCATGGTGTCATGAGTAATGTGTTATGCTTATATGTTCTTTTCATTTCTGCATTACTTTGGATTATTTATAATTGTTTGAAGTTGAAAGTAAAGTTTTATAATACCGATTCACCCCCCCTCTTAGTATTACTCAATCTTAATAATCCCAACAGAGTTTTTGGCAAATTTTAGTGCAAGTTCATAAGTTGTGCATGAGTACTCAATAAGTCCAATCCTGAAACTTGACATACATAGACTGAACACTAGAACATGGAAAAATGTGGGATTCATACATAAAAGTCACCAATTTTTGGAGTTTTAGTTGAGCATGCTAGACGAAGCATTGGTTTTACACAATGTGTAACACATTGAAAATGTTGCTTCGCTAGAAAGTATAATACAATGAAAAGTATAATGCATAGGAAAGTATAAACTATTAGGAAGTATAATAATGGGTTCCTCTTGATGCTAGTCCTCTCGAGTCTAGTATCAAGTGTTAACCACCTATGTGTGTTACTCACCATTGTGTTAACCAATTATGTGTTAACTAACTATGTGTGTTAAACATATATGTTAACACCTTATGTATTAACCACCTATGTGTGTTAACCAACCATGTGTGTTAACCACCTATGTGATTTCTTACAAATGGAGTTGATGCTTCCATATTGGTTGGTGCCTACAAATTCAAAAGTGGTAGTTGGTTTTTACTCAATGGTGTATGTGTTAACTAGTTATGTGTTAACCATCTTTGTGTGTTAACCAATTACATGTGTCAATCATCAGTGTGTGTTAACCAACTATGTGTGTGTGTTCATGAATGCTTGCACTATGTTCAAAATTGTGACAATAAATATTGTATTTGAACAACCTTTACATGGATTAAAATCACCATGCATGACACCTAAAAGGAGAGATACTATCACATCATACTTCTATGTATGTGAAGATGTTACCATGAAGAAAGAATAAATATAGCATGAAAATACATGTTTTCATTTTAGATTCAATGAGGAAGGTCCAAAGAAAATTACCTAGATGTGTTGAGATAAATTCACAAAAATCTGATAGAAGGGAGTATTTATTGTGAAAAGGAGCTAGGAGATATGGGGAAAAAGAGCGACGCTCTTGTCAAAGAAGAAAACAAAGTATTAGAATCAACTCATATGTCATGTTATGGGTGTAGAGATAATTTACCACTAAATCATACATCAAATTATACAACCAAA
This sequence comes from Chamaecyparis obtusa, assembly GCA_027943335.1. Taxonomy (NCBI): domain Eukaryota; kingdom Viridiplantae; phylum Streptophyta; class Pinopsida; order Cupressales; family Cupressaceae; genus Chamaecyparis; species Chamaecyparis obtusa. The sequence goes on from BSBK01003610.1 coordinate 31,458, forward strand.
AAGAATTTACTAGTTGTGCAATGCAAATGTGTACATCATTCTCCTATAAAAATCTTACATGGTTTTTATACATATATTTCACGTGATGGTTATAAACACCATACTTATTGTTGTAGTCTAGTTGTTCCCCATGTTGTACCTACTACCATTTAAGCCATGAGTACTACATGGAATATGGTATATATATGAGACATATTTCTATGAATGAGCTCATAGCTCATTCTGAGTGAATGATTGATTAATTCGGTGATCTTTAAGCTCAAAATGACTTGTTATGAGCTTGTAGCTCATTCTGAGATAATATTTCATTGATTTGGTGATTTGCGAGCTTAGAACGACTTGTTATGAGCTCATACTTCATTCTGAGTAAACAGTTGATTAATTCAGTAATGTGCAAGCTTAGAATGACTTGTTATGAGCTCATAGGTCATTTTGAGTGAACACTTGATCAATTTAGCAATCTACAAGCTCAGAATGACTTATTATGAGCTTGTATCTCATTTTGAGAAAATGGTTGATCAATTCAACAATCTACAAGTTCAAAATAGCTTGTTATGTGCTTCTAGCTCATTTTCAGTGAACAATTGATCAATTGAGCAATCTACAAGCTCACAATGGCTTTTTATGGGCTTGTAGCTCATTTCAAGAAAATAGTTGATTGATTTAGTAATCTGTAAGCTTAGAATAACTTGTTCTGAGCTTGTAGCTCATTATGAGCGAATGGTTGATTGATGAGATAATCTACAAGTTCAAAATAACTTGTTATGTGTTTGTAGCTCATTCTAAGAAAAAAATTGATCAATTTAGCTATCTCCATGCTCAAAATGACTTGTTAAGAGATTGTAGCTCATTCTGAGAAAATGATTGATTGATGCAGTAATCTACAAGATTAAAATAGCTTGTTATAAGATTATGTGTAGCTCATTCTTAGTGAATGGTTGATCAATTCAATGATGTGCAAACTCAAAACAAGTTTTTATGAGATTGAAGCTCATTCTAAGTGAACGATTTATTGATTTGGGGATCTGCAAGCTCAAAACAATTTGTTATGAACTAGTAGCTCATTCTGAGTGAACAATTGATCAGTTTGGTGATCTACAAGCTTAGAATGGCTTGTTATGGGCTTGTAGCTCGTTTTGAGAGAATGGTTGATTGATTTGGAAAATTGCAAGCTTGTAAGGGCTTGTTATGAGCTTGTAGCTCATTTTGAGTGAATGGTTAATCGATACAATAATCTAGAAAATCAGAGTGACTTCTTCTAAGCTTGTAGCTCATTCTGAGTGAATGGTTGATCAATTTGGTGATCTACAAGCTTATAATAGCTTGTTATGAGTTTTTATCTCATTCCAAGTGAACAGTTGATCAATTCAATGGTCTACAAGCTCAAAATAACTTGTTATGAGATTTTAGAGCATTCTAAGAAAATAGTTGATTGATTTAGAAATCTACAAACTCAAAATGATTTGTTATGAGATTGTAGCTCATTCTAAGAAAACAATTGATTGATTTGGTAATCTACAAGCTTAGAATGTCTTGTTATGAGATTACAGCTCATTCTGAGTGAACAATTGATTGATTTAGTGATCTACAAGTTCATAATGACTTATTATATGATTGTAAATCATTTGTGTTGTGTTGTAGGCCACAAACTTGCACAAGCATTTCTCTAACAAGTGATGTTATTATTCATATATGCCCATATATACTCCTATCTTAAAGACCAAATAATTCTTGAAGGCTATTCTAGAAAGAAAGAAAAAGATCCCTCCTAAGAGCAACATCGCGTTACGTAATCATCGCTAATGACTTGTTTAGACGTAGTCTAGATGGCACGCTTCTTAGGTGTTTAGAACATGAAGAGTCTAATCGCATTTTAAAAGAAGTTCATGAAGGTGTGTGTGGATCACACTCAAATGGTTTTTCATTAGCCAAGAAACTCCTAAGGTTTGGATACTATTGGCCCACTATGGAGAAAGATGCTATCCACTTTGAAAAAACTTGTAAGAAATGGCAAATCCATGGCAACCTCATACATGCACCAGCCAGAGAGCTAATTCCTTTCATAACATATTGGCCATTTCAGCAATGGGCCTTTTATTTGGTTGGTCAAATTTACCCCAATTCATCAAGCGAACATAAATACATCATCACTGCAACAGAGTATTTCACTAAATGGGTAGAGTCTATTCCACTGTCCAATGCAACGGGAAAACAAGTTTCAATGTTTATCTTGAATTATATCATTTTTTGTTATGGTGTACCCTCATCGATTGTGACTGACAATGGGGGCCAATTCAAGAACAAAGACATAGATGAGTTGTGTCTTCAATTTAAAATCACTCAGTATTGTTCCTTAATCTATTACCCTCAAGGTAATGGATAGGCTGAGGCATTAAATGAAAATATTTTGAAAATCTTGCATAGGACAGTAAACAAATCAGGAAGGGATTGGCATTTGCAAATCAATCCATCATTGTGGGCTTACAGAATGAGCATTATAACACCAACTGGTGCAACCCCTTTTGCACTAGTCTATGGATCAGAAGCAGTCTTACCAGTTGAAGTAGAGATTCCATCACTGAGGGTATCACTCAAACACCTAGTCACTGATGAGGACTATAGAATCTCTAGACTGCAAGAACTTGAATTGCTAGATGAGTGCAGGCAACAGGCATTTGATCATCTCAAAGCTTACCAGAAGAGAACGTCAAGAGGATACAACAAGAAGGTAAAACCTAGAAGTTTTCAGATAGGAGATCTAGTTCTCAGAGAAAATCCTAAGAACCAACAGCATCGAGAACAAAAGGGAAAATTTGAACCCAACTGGCTGGGTCCCTTTGTCATTACAATAGCATTTGGATCAGAAGCCTATTAATTGGCTACGCCTGAAGGAGATGTTTTACTAGATCCAATCAATACTCTACATCTGAAAAGGTTTTATGCCTGACATTATTGAGGAAGCTCCTGTATAGTGAAAAGAGTCCTAAAAAATGTTCAAAAATAGCAAATATGGATCCTGAAAAAAATCAAAAACAATGGAAAAAGTCCTAAAAAATGACTATCTTGGTGATAACCTAGCAAATAGGTGCCTTGATGAGTCAAAAAAAAAAATAGAAAATCAAAAAGAACAAAAAAATTGGAAAAGAGAAAAAGTGTCTTGATGAAAACCTGGTAAACAGGTGCCATGATAGAAAAAATAGAATAAAATTGTGGCCAAGTGGTGAAAACCTAGTAAACATGCACTACTTGTAATCAATGCTCTATCTATCAAGACAATGCTTGCACCTTTGGCCTATGTAAATATCAGTTTGTATATACCCCTCAGTCACTTTCGTGATGCGCCAAATCCTAAGAGAACTATCAGAGAATTGTGCCTTCCTAAGATTGGAATCTATCCACATTAGGGTCCTAGGTAAACTATTTTTCCCTAGGGGGCATTTGATCAAATCACATTCATTGACAGGATGTTGTGTCCTCAATTGACAATAAACTATGAACAACGGTATTTTTCAATACCACTCATGTCCACAATTGACAATAAACTACGAACAACGGTATTTTTCAATACCACCCTGATCCGCAATTGACTATAAACTATGAAAAATGGTGTTTTTAAACACCAACCAGCTGGATCTAAAATGTGTTTCTCAACACAACGTCATGATGAAAATAGTGTTTCTAAACACTAAAATAGGTGAGACACTTATGGATGGAGGAATGAATCTTTGATTGATAATAATTTTTATGCGTGTGTTTGCAAGATTAATCAAGAGTGTTTTTAAACACTATAACCACAATTGTTTGTTTCTATTATGCAAATACAATGATCATGTTAAAGGACAATGAACTTTTCTTATTATCATTTTTTTATTGTTATGTTTCCTTGAGTAACTCGATGATGTCTATGGACTAAGAGAAACAAGGACTGGGGGCATAACATTTTCTTTGTCTTTTGTTTGAGGTAATAAATCCAATGATCTTAGGTGATCATGGGGAATGGGTGTCTACTATAAGTGCCTCCATCATGTATTGGAATTCCATGTATACCTTGACCTGTTTCCTATGAAAACCTTAGTGAGGTTGGATCTATTTCCTTGCATGTTTAAAAACTAACAAAGATAAACTATTTCCTAGTAAGGTGTATAGTAAATCAAATTATACCCTAGGATATGAATACAAAATGAAAGGTCATTGCGAGTATACATTTACACATTATGCACTAGAAAAGAAATGGTTTATATCAAATAGGAAGTAACTAGCAAAACATTTCTAGCTGAGTGCTTTGATGTTTAGGTTGTCTTCCAACATGGAAAATAAAAAGGATGTATTCATATTTTTAGGATTTCTATTTCTATCAGTGAAAATTGTACTATCCTAATGAGGTCCCGCTAACAAAGGCTCTATGTTGAAACACAACCCGCTTTGAATAAGCAGTGACTGTCCTAGGTGTCTTAGGTGCATTTCATTGGTTAATTGCATTAAGGTTCATTTTAGTTGCTTATCATATTAATTTGCATTAGGTTCATTTAGATGCATTTCATTGTCTTTAGTTGCATTGAAATTCATTTTAAATTACATTCATTTTAATATAGTTGCATTCATTTTAGTCTTGCATAAGCACGAAAATGTGGATTCAACTATCTGAGACATTGATATAAACTGAGAATCTATCTAAAGCATATTGATATAAGAAAATTCTAAAGCATTAAACATTAACCATTTGACATGTGTGACCAAGTACATCATGGAATCATAAAGCAACTGAACCTTAAATGATTGAGTATAAATCATTGATATCCATTTGCATTCATAAATCCATTTCATATCATAAAGCCATTTGCACTTTTCATCCACATTCATTCATTCATAAATAAAAGTGAGATGTTCATACATCGAATCACAATACATCTCATACATCCATACATACATGAAAACTTTGAAATAACAAAAACATGAGCATATATTAGTGAAATATATAATGACATCATTTTATCATTACTTAATCTAATCTTGACCAAGTATGACAATCACATCAGTATCAGAAGCATAAAACAAACATCAGATATCACAGATGCAGAAATTAAAACCAGCAGAGCTCAGATGTCAGAGATAGCAAATAAGATGAATCAGATAAAAGCATCCATATCAGAATCAGCATGAGCATCAAATATCATCAGCAATGTCCATAAACAAGAATGTCAAGAATGTCCATCAGCATATCAAATCATCAATAGTGTCAGAGTATTAGTATATCAAAGAAGGAGATGAAACAATGAGTTAATGTATCAACAAAAGTACAGACTCTAGAGGACATGAAAGTACATCGATAAAAAATGGTACAAATACAAGATATCCAATGAGATACAATAAGTCTAGGGATACAAAATATGAACATCAAGGAGATCTACACCTCACTGGCCCCCTTGTACTCTGCTGGAGGATCGGGAGGGGGTGCATCTGCTCTACTAGGTGGTGGTGGTGGTGGTGGTGGTGGTGGCATAGCACCCTCAGACTGCTGAGCAATAACAAAATATAATGAAGCTCTCTGGGAAGTAGGAACTGTAGAACAATACAAAGTGAAATAATAAGTGGCCCTCTACCCCTGGTGGGTGGTCGTATGAACATATCTATCATGCTCTAATCTTAGTTGGGCTAGCTGTGTATCCCTGCATGCCCTCAGCTGAGCTATCTATGTCTCACTGGCTCTCCTCAGCTGTGCTAGCTGAGCATCCCTATCCACTCTCACCTGTGCCATCTGTGTGTCCCTCTCTACTCTCAAAATTACTAGTTGTGCATCACGCTCTGATAACTGTGATGTGAGGGTAGCTACATGTAGTCTCAATGCAGCTCTCTACTACTCACACTATGATAATCTGTCTCTGTCACCATCTCAAGAGGATCCTAACATGCCAACTACTATTGATCCTGACCATCTCCTCCTACAGGTCTCTGGGCATGTTGACACTGAAAATTTCAGGTTCTAAAAGAATGAAACGTCAGGGAAGTATAGTATACTTTTTTTATATTTTATGTAATTTCCCTATGTTAAAAAATTAAAATGATAAAAAGGCATGTATGTTTGTCACTAATCTATTCTCATGTATTAGGTTGTTGATTATTTTATTTCAATTTATTTAATGTATATTCATTTTGAAATAAATAATTATTCTAAAAAATGATGAATAAAATAAATTAAGTGAAAAAAGGTGGAGAGAGGGAGTTGAACCCTCAACCTCTCAAGCTGACATTTTTTCCTACGTATCTACCCTCATACCCCCTAACCAGTTAGTCTATTTATTTTATTTGAGAGAATTAGGAGGAGAAACTAATTTATTTATGTTTTCATGTACAAGTGAAAAGGCATCATAATTTCTTATACAGGGAGTAATCTTTTCTTTAATTACTTTTCAAATCATTATGAAATATTATTTTCTCATGAATTATTTATTTTCCAATTTTAGGAAAAAAGAATGGGGAGAGGGAGTTGAACACTCTACCTCTCTACCCATCCTTTTTCCTACCTAACTACCTGACTCTACCCCTACCAATTACTCTATGTTATTCCTTGAGAGTGTAGGTGTAAATAAAGGTATAAGTTAAAGATAATCTTATTTCCTTTTTTGAAATAATTTATTAAGGGAATGAATATTTTGTGTGTGTGATAGAAATTTTATATTTCATGAAAATTATTATAGTTACCAATATAATTCTTTTTAATCTTAATTTATATTTTACTCCTAGAAACCCTAAAGTTAAAAATATGATAGGGTAAATAATTTGATAAATATTATTATGTTTAGGGTTTTGATATGTTTTTTATATTAATTTTTAGTTTTCATATCCCTAAATGTAGTTTTGTATTTTCACCTTATTGTATTCTTAACTTTAATAATTTTATTTTCAAGGGTGAAAAGGCTTAAGTGATTTATTTTTAAATAAAAACTAATTGTTTTCTCACCTTCTTGTTTAGGGTTTATGTTTTGGAATATTTTATCTCTAAAAACCCTTAAAAATTGGTTCTATATGGTTTTACATTAAAAGCATTATTAATGTTAGGGTTGTTATTGAATTTACACTTACCCTATGTCAAAGTTATTTAAATGTTATTGTGAATTTAGGGTTAAATGCCCTCTTTTGAGGGTGAATTGTAAAATCCTTTACCCTAATGTTTTTAATATTTATATGTTACATTGCTTTATATTTGTAGATGTATTTTTTAAAATAAATATAAATGCATTATGAAAATAAAAGTAATATGCTAAACATAATGTCATTTTTTATTTAATATTTCAAGTATTGTCTTATTAATGTGATTGCTTATGTTTTAGATAATTAATGTGGGTAACATATAATTAATTTTTATTTTTTTATTTTCCACTTTATTTATCAAATGCATGTATAAAGTGTGGCATGAATTTATTTTTAATTATTATCAATTAATAAATAAATAATAATGGTTTTTATGAAACCTAATATATTATGAATGTAATGATTTTTATTTTAGGTTTTAAAACTATCTAATGTTAGGTGTTTTTGTGCAGGAAACTAAACGTCAGATTATTATGCATGGAACACCTAAAGTATCATAAATCAAATTAATTGTATGAGAAATATTTCCCTAAAAACCATTAATATGGTTTAATTTGTATTTTTAGGGTTAGTTGCTAGGATTAGGTCCTGTGAAAGGGCATGTCCTTTCACAGAGAACCATTGGGAGATATATTTATATTGATTCAATTTGTAAACAATAGACATCATCACATCATGAAAAAATTGGAAAACTCTCCTGAATTACAGATTTGAACCTAATGTCCAAATTTTCAAGTGCAAATGGCAGATAAGTGTTTATGCTTTGAGGTTATATAGTTTCTTATTTTTCAATTAGTTTTTTAGATTACTCTATGAACCAGGTATCCTACTATTTCTTTCTTTGATTCATTTGTTTATGTTTAATTTATACAATTCGAATAGCAGTTGCATGATCTGAGAACCTATTATTGTTCCTTTCAGGCTCTTAACTTGGGTTAAAATTGATAGGACTAATTGTATAAGTTATTTTTAAAAAAAATTCAACTGAAGCTTGTAGGATGATGGTCTCGCTTTACAGGAGTGAGTTACCCTAAAACCATCTCTAACTATACATATGATTGAATGCAATTAACTCTATTCCCAATTTGGCATTAGGCACTGGTCTCATTTCATTTGTAATTGTCATTTTGTTCTTTCTGTAGTTTACATATCTAATTTGATATCTCTCTTTACAAAGCATTCAATTAGGTTTTAGTAGTACTTTTAGGCTTTATTTTAGATATCAAACTTTTTAACAGTTAGGAGATTAGGTTATTATCCTCCAAGGATTTTTAACCCCTTTGGAAAGAATTGCTTTTATCTGTGCACGTGTTTGTGCAGTTAGAAAGCACTTTTGATTCGGGCCTACCAGCCTTGGCTCGATCGAGTCAAAATTGGCACTTGTTTGTGCCTTTCAGTTGGCCTCAAAATGGTCTAGCATTTTTTAGCACCAATAGGGCATGCTCATCCCTGTGTAATAGTGGCCATGTATCCCTCTGAGGAGGAATGACCCGTAATCTCCTCTGTCTCTACTAGCTAGACTCTCCCCAGGAGGCCCACTGTTTGTTGCTTCCCACTCCACCACCACCACCACCCCTATCATCTCCACTATCACCTACATCTCCTCTACCTTCGTGGGCCCCATCTCCATCTCTCCCTCCACCTCTACAAGCTCCATCTTGTCCTCTCCCCCTATCGGCACCTCCTGCAACTCAGGCCCTGCCACCAACATCATCATCAGGATCATAATCAAGTGCATCCTCAATACGCGAAATGGCATCCTTGAGAGCAGTGAACCTGGGGTATGGATGTCTGAGATAGTGATTATGATAATCATTAGTGACACCTGCATCATGAATAGCTACCTAGTAATCCCAGTTGACACGCTCCATATGTGATATCTCATATACTGTCATCTCAAATATCAATCAGGCTCCCCACTGAGCCTCCTTATTCCTGATTTGTGCATAAAGACATGTCTCCTGGGACATGCCCTGTACTCTCCCATACTGTCGACAAACTCAGATAATCAGAAACTGCTCAATGATATAGCAGGTCCTCCCAACAAGATACCTAGTCTAAAGGAAATATGGCATTTGCCTGGCATTTGATGGCCAAGCCTCACAATCTAGATATGGCTACCATACTACATCAGTTACATCATCAAGAAGACGTCGCTAATACTCTAACTTGCCCAGATGGGGCTGCTAAATAAAACTAGAATAGATATATATGTACGGCAGTTCGGCATTGCGGTGCCTATCTACTATGGGATAGGTCACAAGTATATGCTCCCATGCCTAGATCTGCAGTACCACACTCCTCGCAGTCATGGATCTAGAGTGCTAATAAACAATCTCATGAAGCTCACGGTACATATGAGCTAATATACAACTACCACAGGCATATCTCCTGGGGCACTAAATCATCTAACCTATGACTCTGGACCAGCCACACATGAAACTGTGCTAACCTTGATCAGGCATCATTAGGCCACCTATCAGACCAGCTAAATATACAAGCAAAGGGGCATAGTTGGTGACCATGTGGTCCCAACTCAAATAATGACCTGTGATCATGTCATCTTGAAATACTCTCCTCACATCAGCAATCACCAAGGGCCCAGATGCCTCATACTCTATCCGAGTACCCATAACATACACATGCAGAATCTGCCACATATCCTCTGGTGTGACAGTCATCTCATCAGTCGGTAGATGGAAGGTGTTGTGCTCTAAATGCCACTGCTCCGCTAGTGCTGTGAGAAGTTCATGATTTACCTAAATGTGAGGTAAATGCACTAGACTCCATAGACCACATCATCTGACTACCTGTTGGTCCTCTAGACTCAGCTGGTCATGAAGAGCTAAGACCTGAACTAGTCTTGGAGACCTAAAGGAAATGACACCAAAATCATTCTGCACAACAAAAAATAGGGGCACTATGTTAGCATTAGACAAAAGGAAATTGGCTGAAAAATTGCTCAAAGTTCAGAAAAACAAGTGTACTTGACTCAAAAATCAGAAAAAACCAAAAGCGATCCTGGAATCCCGAATGCAATTTAAGAAATATGGGATGTGATGCAGAAACTAGATGTGATTCTAAAAATCTTGTATGTGACATAGGAAATTTGGGATGTGATCTGGTATCCCGGATACGATTTTGTACCTAAGAATTACAAAAAAATTGAATTTTCCTTGAATTTTCCCAAATGTGACTCTCTAGGGTGTGATCTGCGAAATCCTAGAGGCAATCTAAAATGCGGGAAGTGACATAGGTTTAACCAAATGTGGTCCCACATACGGGATGTGATTCAAAATCTAATTGCCTATAAAATGCTCAAAAATGCATAAAATTTGAATTTTTCAAATTGATAAGGTTCGTTATCAGATACTCACAGGTGGTGCATAATGCCTCGATCAGTCATGTCACCTGGCCATCTTGAATCGATGCTTCTCCACTGGGAACACCATGGTTTCTCAGAGCTCAGTAAATTTCCAAGGGGTAAAAGTGAAAATGAATAGTAAAAATTGACTTGAATCAATGCTTCTTCACTGGGAACACCATGGTTTCTCAGAGCTCAGTAAATTTCCAAGGGGTAAAGTGAAAATGAATAGTAAAAATTGACTTTTTGACCTATTTAAGCCTACTGGGAGCCCCGAAACCCTAAGGGACATTCATCCATAAGACGTCATTGAGGCTTAATATCGAGACCAAAATCAAAATAGGTGATTTATATCACCTAGACGCAATAAAAACAAAGTTACAAAGCAAAGTCAACATTCAAAAGGTAGAAGTCAAACGTGGTCAAATTACAGTCAAACAGGGGCAAAATTGAGTAGAAAGTGATTTTCTCAATACAACATCAAGTTTTTATGCTGGATATTACTTAAACACAAGTCAAACTTGGTCAACTCTCTCAAATTCTTTGTCAAACTTGGTCAAACAGTGCTTCTGGGGCACTAAAATTTATCTAAATGGCTTGAAAACTCTTTCCAATCAATCTATGCTTGATCCAAGGTTATTCCAATCTCCGCAATTTTTTCTAAATGCTTGAACCTAATGAGTTTATTTGAATTTATTCTGATTTTGGTCCCGAGGGGGCATAATCATACCAAAATCCAAAATGCTTTGAATCAAATTCTTTAACACCAGGGGCACGACAGTTTTCTTCAATCAAGCTGAGACTGTTAATTTTAACTAAAAAATCTTTTCAAAATCTCATATCGACCTTTGTTCAATCAAGCTCAGAGTCGATATTGTCAATTCTTGTTCAATCAAGTTCAGAATTGATAATTTCTAAATCAGGCAGGATTTTGTTCAATCAAGCTTGGAATTCTTTTATCGGTCTTCATTCAATCAAGCTTAGAATCGGTAATGTCAATTAGTGTTCAATCAGGTTCAGAATTGATAGCTTTTTAAATCAAGTAGGATTTTGTTCGATCAAGCTTAGAATTCTCAAATTTAGAGTAGTTCTCATTACTATTATGAGTGAACAATTGATCGATTCAATAATTTGCAAGTTCAAAATGGCTTGTTATGATCGTATAACTCATTCTGAGTGAATGGTTGTGTTGGCTCCTTTTCTCTCTACTTGAAGATTTACAATTTGATTAACAAACCAATGTCATTGACTCTTTAAACCCACTCCAAATTTGACAAGGAAAAGGACCAATTAACAAGGATCAAAAGAATGATCCTCCTATACTTTGAGCCTTGATGCTTAGGTGGGTATACCTATGGATTCACTTCTTGAAAGGAATCAATAAACTTATTTGTATCTACTCAATGCAAATACTATTCATTAATATCTTTGAAACATTTATTGAAAGATTATATCATTTATAAATTGATTGATGATGAAGAACTGGCTTCAAAGAATAGATCAGTGTCTTATTCTAGGGCATGGAGTCATATACAACATACATCAATAGAAAACTTAACTTAAATACACCCAAAACCCAAAACAAATTCTTTGCAAATTGTTCCTCTCACTATCACACTCAGACATCATATTCTCACAAAAACTATAAATTTTCTGAAATTATCCTTAAGAATTTACCCCTCCCTTGAAAAGGAACTCAAAGACAACCTCACAATCTACTTTGTAAACCATACCATTAACTTGCTTTGCAACATTAACATATAAGAATTCAAACTTATAACAAGAAGACATACACAAATTTGAGATGGAATTCTAGTGTATTCTCATTAAAAAAATTCAATATCAGTACATTGTCAATGGCAGAATGCTAGAACAAAAATTGTGGATCTTCTTTCTATTCAATTATAAAATTTCACCATCCTTGACAAAATATTACAACTAACTATATATAGCACTCACTAGCCATCTTGGAATCTTGGAAGAATCAGGATGCAACAAGCTTTAGGTGGCTAGGAGAAGAAAACGCACTAGAAGACAAAAAAATAGTTACAATCATTACAAAACATAGAGAAGAAGCTGGAGGAATATCTTTTCAATCATATCATATCGTCAATAGGTGGTACCTTTGTCTGCATGTGTTCAAGGTAGCTTCAAAAGTTGTGACATGGATAGTGACCACCATCCGGCTAACTTACACTATCATTTTCATGATAACTACCCTCCCTATGTTCAATGATCAGGTGCCAGATGTTGCCTGGTCCTCCTCCATTGCCTCCAAATCAATGGTTGCCAACTTCTTCTTGGGCTTAGTGCTTTTGTCCCATGATGCAACTTCCTCCTTAGTAGGCCAGGTGTACTCCTTCAAAATCTACAGCAGCTTCACTTGCTTATCCCACCTAGAATCTGTTATGACTTTGGCATCAGCTACAAACCTGGTACAATCATTCTCCACCTTGAAAACATCATCTAGGATATTTTTGAACCTTCTCATGTCCAAGGTGTCATCATTATTCACGAATGCATTCTGCCTTATAAGCAACTGATCCATACTTGATTTCCACTCCTCAACACCTATGATGTTGCCATCATTATTGTGAATTGGGGGCATAAACTTGTTGAAATCAAGGTCGAACATATCCATTTTAGCTCTAACCTGATTGCCCTTACCCCTAAAAAAGGACCAAGTAGTACTAATGAGCTTAATTTTCTCTCCCGCCTCTCCAACTAATTCTGGGATGTCAGACCTATGTGGCTATAGCAACTCAAGTTTTTCAAAAAGTGCACCTCTACCAGACCATATGTTAAACAATGGCTCCAAAGTAGACATATCATCTTTTACACTTTCATTTGTCTTTTGTAACATAATATATGAATTATGGACTAAATCTATCTTTCATTTTATCACTTCAAATCTATGTTGCAAAATGTCAAATAGGGAATTGAGGGCCACTTCCAGCTTATCCTTTTCTGATTTTTCAACTGCCACATCAGGTACCTCTGCCACCAAAAGCACTATAGCTTCAATTTCTAAGACTAGAGGAGGGACAACCTTGGATGCTTCTTCCAGTTTTGTCTTCATCTCCTCAAGCTCATCTTTTAGCATCTTAATTTTCATGAGCCCCTTTTCCCTATCCTTAGCTAGAAGAATGGATTCATCAAACAACTTTCCATACCTACCAGAAATTTGTGCAATTTTGGCCTCATTCAAATGAGCAAAATGAGTCACTGCCTTTGAAACCTCAAGATCACTGGTGTTCTACAATGTCCAGATGATCTTATCTCCATCCATCTTCTCTTCAACACTGACAAGAGAAGGCTTCTGAGTCTTGGGCAAAGAGACCACATTGCTAAAGTTTGGGATCTTGGATCATATCTGCACCCTCTTATCATATCCCCTATTTGAGCTTCATAAGACAAACCACCCTATCATTGTCTCCTTATCTGATCAATTATGAAGGTAGAAGTAAAATTCCACCCCAGAACTAGTAGCATCACATTTGACTTAACCAATTGCCTAGCCTCCTCAAGATATATCTTCTCTAAATCTGGATCATATGAGGCTAGGGCTTATAGGGCCTCACTGCTTGGCTCTACACCATCAGTTACCTGGCTAGAAACCTCATGTTGCTTTCTCCAAATCAAGAAGTTCTTGAATTCATCACTCTTAATGAATTCATCATCTTTTATGAGCTCTTCTTGATACATTTCTCTTTCATCTTTACACAACAACGGGGGCAGCTCAACCTCCTCTTGTTTGTCCACTTTCTTGCCTTCTCTTATGTTTTTCAACAGGTGGTGATAATAAGACCTACCACCTGGCACTAAATAAGCAACCCTATCACTCCTTTTACCTAAACTCCATGCTCTTGAAGATTTCCATATTTCTACTCTTTGCTTCTTTTGGCGAGGCTCATGTGTATCCTCTACTTTTGGACCACCAGTCCCTTGTTCTTGAACATGAACATCTACATTTTGAGGTGGGCTATCCTCCTCATATAAACTCCCACTACAAATCTCATACTCAGAGGATGAGTATGCCTTCTCAACTTGTAAGTTGGCATCTAATTGGGAATCCAACTGATTATACAAGATGTCATACTTCTCGATCATCTTGTTGACCCTAGCGATATAAGGGAAGTTAGGGAAAAAACCACTAAAGGCAATTCCAGCCATTTTCAACTGTGCTTCCAAATCCAACAAGTCATGGATCTTGCCCAATCTCTTTTCAATCTCTTCTTCATCAAGGATATTCCTTATAATATCCTCCATATCACACCCCTCATGCTCCCTAATAGCACCAATACCAGGAATGAGTATCTTCCTTGCATTTTTATAAAATCCTCAGGGTCCACATACCTATATGTTGTTGAGGCCATCTTAAAATGATTTAACCATAAATTGATTTGTGGCAGAGCTCTCTTTCCAATTGCAAAAAAAATTACTTTAAACACCTGGGGAGTGAATGTCCATTTCCTGTGTGGAGCTAAGAGCTCCTTATCAATCCAGATCAACTGCCAGATAAACTCTAATAGAGAAATCCATGGTGGCACATACTTGGGAAGAACATGTGGAGGTTGTGGACATCCATAAACCCTAATCAAAGTGAAATTTTGGCCCAGATAAAAATCACCCTAGTTGTGATCAGTTGGCCACTTGTCAACACACTCTCTAGGCCTTAAAAGCCTAAGCATTTTAACTAGGAGCCTTGTGATGTTTGTTCCCACCATATTTAAAATTGGATTGACTATCCAATTTTGAAATCCACCAAACTCATTCTCATTTGAAGTGTAGTTCCAAACCCTCAGCCAAAGTTGTATTGGGTTTGGTTCACCATGGGCCATCTTCCTTGGTCTCATCATACCAACGTCCATGTGGTCAATATTGTAAAACATGATCAAATGCATTAGGAGAGAATAATGCATGAACTTGGATGGATTAGTGCTATCATTAATTGATACCAATCCCTCATGCATCCTATCAATTACATACTGGATGTAATTATAATCAGTGTTCACATGGGAATTGTGTAGGTCCAGGATGATCATCAGTAAATCAGCAGACATCCTTTCTTCATCTCCATCCACCCCCAAAACCCGACATAATCCATATGCAAGATATTTCATGTAAAAATGGAGAGATTTAAACTCATAGGGAGCTTTCATATGGCTAGGGAGAGGGGCAACATATTTACTAGTCCTAGGCATGTGGTGAGCAACTTGGGTTTTTACAAGCTCTATTTGTTTGACATATTTCTCCGTCTCCTTACTCAAATCAATTTCTATTGAGGAAGAGGTGTATAAATTGAAAGCTTTCATAAAAGACCCTCTATCTAGGGTGCCAAGGGTAGACTGGTCACTTCTCCTAATAGACTTGGAGATTGGGTCGTAGTTCTTGGCTAATTCTATCAAAAGGTCAACATCAAGGAAGATATCAGGGACCATAAGCTTTCCCAAACCCAATTTCCAGGCATTACATACTGGAATCTGCTTACCCCGGTTGCTATAAAAGTAATTGAAAATATGATAACCTGAAATAGAAGGAGTAATGGGGTCCCTACAATTAGCCATGAAATTCGTAAAGGTCTCATTACTAACCTTTTTATTCTGAGTCGACCTTGGAAGCAATTGAATGAATTCTTCTGAATAATTGGGCTTCCCCTTCTGGTTGCCACCTTGCTCTTTTACTCCATCACTAGATGAAGCACGACTGGACTCTGGTTGACTCATCTTTCTATTCTACAAATTAGCTCTTTGAACTACACACTGCAATAGCTCAACTTTCACAATTGCTCTTTGAAAACTGATAAGTGTAAATGTAAGAGTGTCTTGTCTATATATCTCTAATAAATGAATGCATGGAAATTGCAACAAATCTTCCCTAAGTCACCTTAGCATTCACTTCTACGTGAAACCAAATTCAAAGTAAGGTGAGAAGTTAATAGGTTACATTCAATTCTTGGAAAAACAACAAAAAACCAATGATTACTATTTTATGCTTTAAAAGCCCACGAAAACTGTCAAAAACCCTCACTTGAAATCTGATTGGCTAGCTCATTACTTTTTCCATGTTAGAGCCACCTTTTACTTTATCACTCTTTGAAAACTTAACCACGTCTCATTTGGAGATTCAACAACTGAAGGCACCTCATGATCTCCAAACGCTTTGTTTAACTTTGGTCTAATCATGAGAACAAGAAACTAAGACAAGTCTCAAAATCTCTAAACATTTACCTTGATTGGGGTTATATCTGGAGAATGAGTGATCAAATCCTTCGTGTGATCTCACAACCATTTCATTAACTTTAGTTCTATCACGAGATTCAATGACCAAGGCATTCTCATAATCTCAAGACACAAACCTTAACCCTAGTTTCATTCGAAGAATGAGAGATAACCTATATCTCAAAGTTGCTAGATATTATACTTAACCTCATCAAGTTCTTGAGATTAAGAGCCAGCCCTTTATCTTTCTTCTTATCTATGGTCCTCACTGAATCGCCATATATTTCAAGATTTGATCGTTACTTTATGAGAATAGGAGATAACCATCTCTAAGCCTTGTCGCTAGATCTCTAAACACTTTGCCATTAACCACTAGCATTACGAGAATCAATGATCATCCTATTTGCTAAGTCACCAAATATTTATAGACATAACCACCAGACCCAGAGACTTGGAGATAACCCCTTTCGTTGGATCGGTGAATGTTAAAAGATCACTACCAAGTGTTTGGAGACTTGGAGAAAACCATGTTCGCTGGGTCTCTGAATAAAATCAACTAACTGCCAGGGACTTAGAGATCAAGTGATAACCACTAAAACTTTACTCAGTCGCCCAATCTCCAGATTAATAAACTTAATTCTTAGGCTTCACAAGACTTGGAGAATGAAGGGAAACAATTTCTATGTGCTTAATAAGAAACTTAAGTGCCATGAAAAAGTAACACACAAATAGACCATGGGTAGGGTTTTTAACATAGGCAAAACAAATTTATGAAACCCTACGAAGAACAAAGGACCTACTTCCCAAGATAAGGCAATTTTCAAAAAAAAATTGAAGGCATGAAAAATCATGGCTAACAGGTTGATCGATTTGATGATTTGCAAGCTCAAAATGACTTTTTATGAGCTTGTAGCTCATTCTAAGAAAATAGTTGATTGATTCAGTAATCTGTAAGGTGAGAATAACTTTTTTTGAACTTGTACCTCATTCTGAGTGAATGGTTAATCCATTTGATATTTTGCAAGCTCATAACAACTTATTATGAGCTTGTAGCTCATTCTAAGCAAATGTAATTGATTAGGTGATCTGCAAGCTCAAGATGACTTGTTATGTGCTTGTAGCTCATTTAAACTGAATGATTGATTGATTTGACAGTTTACAAGCTTAGAACAACTTGTTATGAGATTGTAGCTCATTTTTAGCAAACGGTTGATTGACTTAGAGATATACAAGCTCATAATGACTTATTATGAGTTCGTAGCTCACCCTAAGTGAATGGTTGATTGATTTGGTGATCTGCAAGCTCAAAATGGCTTTTCATGAGCTTATAGCTCATTCTAAGTGAATGATTGATCGATTCATCAATTTGCAAGCTCAAAATAACTTATTATAATCTTGTAGCTCATTTTGAGCAAATAATTTATTGATTCAGTGATCCACAAGCTCTGAATGACTTGTTATGAGCTTGTAGCTCATTCTAAGTGAATAATTGATCGATTAAATGATTTTCAATCTTAAAATGAGTTTTTATGAGCTTTTAGCTCATTTTGAGAAAATAATTGATCAATTTAGTGATCTATAAGCTTAGAATGGCTTGTTATGAGCTTGTAGCTCATTCAAAATGAATGATTGATTGATTCAGTAATCTGCAAGCTCAGAGAGACTTGTTAGGATCTCGTAGCTCATTCTGAGAAAATGATTGATCAATTTGGAAATCTACAAGCTTAGAACAACTTGTTATGAGATTGTAGCTCATTTTGAGTGAACAATTGATCGATTTGATAATTTACAAGATCAAAATGAATTGTTATGAGCTTGTAGCTCATCCTAAGTGAACGATTGATTGATTTGATAATTTACAAGATCAGAATGAATTGTTATGAGCTTGTAGCTCATTCTGAGTGAGCGGTTGATCAATTATGTGATCTACAAGATCAGAATGACTTGTTATGTTCTTGTAGTTAATTCTAAGAAAATAATTGATTGTTTTGGCAATTTGCAAGCTCATAATAACTTGTTATGAGCTTGTAGCTCATCTTGAGTGAATGGTTGATCAATTTAGTGATTTGTAAGCTCAAAATAGATTTTTATGAGCTTGTATCTCATTTTGAGAAAATACTTAATCAATTTAGTGATTTGTAAGCTTAAAACAACTTATTTTGAGATTGTGTCTCATTCTAAGTGAATGGTTTATTGAATCAATGATCCGCAAGCTCAGAATGGCTTGTAATGAGCTTGTAGATCATTATAAGAGAATGGTTGATCAATTAGGCAATATGTAAGCTTATAACAACTTGTTATGTGCTTGTAGCTCATTTTGAGTGAATGGTTGATCAATTCAGTGATTTATAAGCTCAAAATGGTTTGTTATGAGATTATAGCTCATTATGAGTGAATAATTGATTGTTAGGAATGAATGCTAAATATATCCTATGGAAGTATTGGCATTCATTCTATAGTAGTTGTTATTGCATTCATGACTATGATTGTCATTGACGTCAACACAGTGATCTACTGGAGATTAGCAGAGGAGAAGACAGTGTTTGGATTAGCGCATGTGGGATATTGTAGATCAAGCTATGCGATGTTGAGGATTTACTTTGTGATATGTTTTATGTTCATGGTTAAGAGTGCAGACAGTAATTATTTTATTCATGGAAGTTATGAGCATTTTGGTGGAAGCAGTATTCAGGTAGTGTTCTTAAGTAGCGGTTTGTGGAAATCAGATGATATCTCCTAATCAGGATGGAATCTGGTCTTGCGCAGTTAGAGAATAGTTGAAGATATGTTGATAGTGACTTGGTTGATAGTGCAAACTTCAAGGTTGCAAGAGTGAAGAATTATTCTAATTGGAAGCTGACAGTATTTTGTAATTTGGATGCCGACTCGTTTGTACTTACTTGAGTGTGGTATAAATGAAGGAATGTTTTTCCTTGTTGAGATAGATATGGAATGAATATGATGAAGTAAATGAAGTTGTGAAAGAAAATTTTTGAAAGAGGATATGTGAGGTACAGAGATCTGGTGTAGCAGTGAGTGTGGTTTGGCACAGTTAGAGAAGACGTAACATATTGTTGAGATCAGTAAAGATTTGATATTATTTTGTTGAATAATCTAGAGATCAATTGGACAGTGTGTTTAGTGATCTTTCCATTGAAGTTTTTTGGGCAGTGGGTCCTTATGTCTTCCATAACTCCTAATAGAGTTAGAATTTTTTAGCAGGGATTCAAAATATCCTAACAGAAATTCATATGTACTAAATGTATTTCAGAAGACTCCTAATAAAGTCCATCCTTTCACAAGGAATATTCATATCGGTGCATCTTTTGTGGGCATCATTCCCACCGGGGTTTACTCTTTGATCAAGAGATTCCCTAGTCAACATATCTTGTGTCATTGTATTATTGTGTATGAATATCTTTCTATGGTTGTTGGTTATATTGATTACATGGTTAAAATCTGTTGAAGTTGATAAAAGTTATAATTATCTGATAATTGATTCACCCCCCCCCCTCTCAGTTATCTTGGTGGACTTTACTTTCTAACAATTGGTATCAGAGCAGCAGGTCCTTGAAAGAAAAGTTTAACAGCTTAAGGAGATCCATGGTGAATTTCAGTAAAGAAAGCCCTAAGTTTGATGGAGTGAATTTTGACAGCTGGAAAGAAAAGATGAAGACACATCTACTGTGTTTAGGACCAATTTATTGGTTGATAACGAAGAATGAGAAAACTATCATTGAAGAAGACGATATTGAAACATGTAGTAATGATGAGAGAGATCTATTCATGTGTAACATACTTGCCAAGGAAGCACTTTGTTAGCCCTTCCAGAGAATGAGTACAGTCAGGTAAAATATTTTAAAACATCTCATGAAATTTGGAAAGCTTTGCACTCTACTTTTGAAGGTGATGAACATGCAAAGAAGGTCAAATTACATAATTGGATATGTGTATTTGAAGATATAAGAATGATGGACGATGAATTTGTTAGAAGCTATATTGGTAGAATGTCAGAAATTATTGCAGGTATAAAATCTTGTGGAGGAACAAAGACAGAGAATGAAGTGATATGGAAAATTCTGAGGACATTGACTCCTGCATTTAAGCAAACAACACATATGATTAAACAAGTTATACCTTGTACAAGAGAGACTCTTCTTGGAAGATTGGAAGCAGTAGAGATGAACCTTAGGTTATCAGGAGACTTGCCTAGAATGGAGATAGCATTTAGTGCTCTTAATATTTGCCCTACTTTATCAAGAAGCATTAGTGTGAGCAGAGATTATGTTGGTAGCAACAGATCTATAAATGAAGAAGATAGGAAGATTGAAGAAGGTATTGCCTTGCTTGTGAAGAGAGAACCAGAAGGTAAGAAAAATTTTAAATGTTGGACTTGTCAAGAATTTGGTCATTTTGCATCTAAGTGTCCTAAGAGAGTTAAGAAGTATAGAAAAAATTTCAATCCTAAAATATCTAAAGAATGTTATTATGCAAATGATGAAGAACTTGAAGCTAGTTTTGAAAAACCTTTGAGTGAAAGTGATACAGAGAATAATGATGATATAGGATTTGTAGCAATTAAGGAAGAAAACCCTGAAACTAAAGTTAATGAAGAAAAGGCTTTAGTTTCTCAAGTAGAAAAGAAAGCTAATTAGATTATAGATAGTGGTTGTTCACATCATATGATTGGAGACATAAGAAAGTTCATAAAGTTTAACAATTATGATGGAGGAGTTGTTAGAGTTGGAAACAATGCACCTTATTTGATTAAAGGTATAGGATCCATTACTCTTGATGGAAAGACTAATACTAATGATGTTTACTTTGTGGATGGTTTGAAACATAATCTTTTGAGTGTTGGACAGTTAGTTGATAAGGGATATCAAGTTTGGTTTACTGAGAAAACTTGTGTGATAAAAGATAAAGATGGAAATTTGATTGGCACTGGATCTAAAACAAGAGGTAATGTATTTCAGTTGAATCCTACTGAGATGACATGTTTGATTACTAAGATTGATGACAGTTGGTTATGGCACAGAAGATTTTGTCATATAAATTTGATAACATTGTGAAAGTGAGTACTACACTTGCAGTAAGAGATTTGCCTAGAATTATGAAGCCTACTAACATGATTTGCAAGGAATGTGTGATGGCTAAACAGAAGAGAAGTTCATTTCCCAGTAAGAAGTTTACATCTACAGAGAAGTTGGAGATTGTTCATACAGACTTGAGCAGTCCTACAAGGACTAGAGGATTCTATGGAGAAAGGTATTTTATGATTCTTGTTGATGATTTTACAAGAATGATGTGGATTGCATTTCTTAAAGAAAAGTCTGAAGCGTTTGATAAGTTTAAGATCATAAAGAATAAATTTGAGAATGAATCTGGAATGAAAATTAAATGTTTGAGATCAAATAGAGGTGGAGAATTTACTTCTTGAGAGTTTAACACTTTTTGTGAAGTGAATGGTACTAAGAGACAGTTTTCAGCCCCTAGAACAACTGAACAAAATGGTATTGCAGAAAGGAGGAACAGATCAGTGACTGAAGTAGCAAGAGCTATGTTATTTGAGAATAACTTGGCAAAGATATTCTGGAGAGAATTAGTGAACACAGTAATGTATACGATGAGCATAGTACAAATCAGAGCAGACACAGATAAGACACCCTATGAATTATGGTTTGGACATGCACCCTCAGTTAAGTATTTTAGAATTTTTGGAAGCAAATGTTATATAAAGAGAGATGATGATATTGGAAAGTTTGATCCTAGAAGTGATGAAGGTATATTTCTTGGATATTCTTTGAAAAGAAAAGCTTATAGATGTTATAATAAGAGAACTAAGACTATTGTTGAGAGCGCAAATGTTAAAGTTGATGAAAAGTTCAAAATTTAGGAAAGAATGCTTGATTATGAATCAGATAAAGGAACTCATCCTAGAAATAACACTGAAACTACTGAATTATTCTATGAAACTGACAATGACTTGTTAAATGAAAGCTACGGTGAGATCATTGAAGAATCGACACCTGAAGTAAGATTTGAGACAGTGACACCTAATAGGAATTTATCAAGGAATCATCCTGTTGAGTAGATTATTGGAAGCATGGACAGAGGAGTTCAGACTCAAAATAAGGTACAAGAACAGTTATGTTTGATTTCTCAAATTGAACCTAAATCTACTAGTGAAGCTTGTGAAGATGAACATTGGATTAAAGCTATGAAAGAAGAACTAGATCAGATTGAAAAGAACAAGACATGGGAATTGGTCCCTAGACCTAAAGATAAGAATGTTATTGGAACTAAATGGGTATTCAGAAACAAGATGAATGAATGAGGAGAAGTAGTAATGAACAAAGCAAGATTGGTATGTAAAGGATACTCACAGCAAGAAGGAATTGACTATGAAGAAACTTTTGCACCAGTTGCAAGAATTGAAGCAGTAAGAATGCTTTTGGCCTATGCAGCTTTTAAGAAATTCAAAGTATATCAAATGGATGTGAAGTTAGCATTTCTAAATGGTGAATTGGAAGAAGAAGTCTACATTGAGTAGCCTGAAGCTTTTCCTTTGACTCAAGAAGGAGACATGGTATGTAAACTGAAGAAAGCTTTATATGGACTAAAGCAAGCACCTAGAACTTGGCATGCAAGATTGGATAAGTATTTGTTAAAATTGGGATTTACAAAAGGCACAAATGATAGCAACTTGTACACAAAAGAGATTGAAAATGGTTTGTTGGTTATAGTTATTATTGTTGATGACATTATTTTTGGAGGAGAAGATGAAGCTAGTGATAAATTTGATGATGAAATGAAGACTAAATTTGAAATGAGTATGATTGGTGAAATAAAATACTTTTTGGGATTACAGATAACACAGAACAGTGATGGTATCTTTGTAAGTCAGACAAAGTACTTGAATGATTTATTGAAGAGATTTGGAATGGAGAACTATAAACCAGTTGGAACACCTATGGTAACTGGACATAAATTATCTAGAACAAATGCGACTCCTACAGTTGAACAAAAAAAGTACAGATCTATGATTGGAGGATTGCAATACTTGACACATACAAGACCTGATATAGCACATTCAATTGGAATTTTAGCAATATTTCAAGCTAAACCTAGAGAATCACATTATGCAGCAATGAAGAGGATACTGAGATATTTAAGAGGTACAATTGAGTATGGATTGTGGTATGAAAAATATGATGATTTTACCCTATGTGTGTTAATATGATTTAGAAAAATAGAGGGGGGGGGTAAATCAGTTATTCTCGGGTCCTGATGTATAAAACAATCTTAAAAACTTATCCTTAAATCAGATCGAAAACCAAAACATACTCGGCCATCACTAATTCAATAATAGAAACATCTAACAATGCAGTTCACTACCTTGTTGTAACTTAACTTGCAAAACATAGTAATGTTCAGATCTAAACATTCACACAAGTATTAACAACAGGAATTATATTGGAAACCCAATATGGGAAAAACCACTTTGTAACATGCTACTATTATTTTCACTCTTCTAAAGTGAGCTTGGTAAAAAGCCAACCTTGTCAAAGGTTACAATACACACTATCAGGTGTGACCCGATTAAAGGATTTCAATCACCCTGTTAAAAGTGAGCCTAGTCATAAGACTTGCATACACTCCATTAGAATGCAACCTTGTTCAAAGGATTTAACATATGATTGTTAGGTCAACCTCTATTAAAAGGATTTTGACTATTACAATGGTTAGAAAGTAGCAGGAGTATTATCTAAAAAATATACAACTCACTTTGCAAATATCAGATCTGATTCTATACTCTAATGCTAGTTTACTGACTTTGAAACTTTGCCATTTCCATCTCTGATCTGCTTGGAACCTTTCTTCAAGCAATCACCATACTTCTCCTTCAGCCTTTTCTGCTTATTCAGTCAGTAAAACTTTTCTTCTTCCAGCATTCTCTGTTCTCCATGTGCATACATATCAAAATGCTTAGGTTCCCTTATATTTTCCTCAATTAGGTTAACTCATCTTTTGCCGCTCAATCTCAATTGTAGATCTTAGGGTTAGGTCAGATTCATTGAATCTACCTGCTTCATGTTCTTCGGCTCCTTTTCTAGAATCATCTCAAATCTCTTAAAGATTTACAATAAAACGTTTTACAATGCATTTAATGCTTCCAAACAATCAATAAATAAAGTCAACACATTTTACATAATCCAAGAATTCAATAATGTCGGCTCCAAAATTGAATTCTCTTCAAATATAAAATTGTTGATGCTTGGTCAATACTGTGATTGTCAACTCAGTCTTCATGTAGAAAGCTTGGTCATTACTAAAACTATCTCCTCAGCTTATACTACCTTCCTTGGCAATTTACTGATGCTTGGTTGACACTAGAATTATGCTCGGCATATACTAACTCGGTCAACACTAACATCACTCAGCTTAAACATGATTTTTCATTTCTTTGCTCGATTAAGCCTACCAGTTTAGTCTTCAGTCGTACTAAGATAAACAATACATTATCTCATCATAGTGCAACATAGTCAAGTACACTTTGTAGTATCAAGATAACTCAACCTTTCCCTTAGGTGCTATTGTTACCAACCTTGCTTAGCCCCTTATAATGTACTTTCCTAAGTAGAAATAGTCTTACCAATTAAGGTTTGACATCAATGACAATACAACAATTGTTTCAATTCAGTTTCCAACAATGTGCATATACAGATGCTGATTAGGGAGGCACTGTTGATGATAAAAAGAGCACCAGTGATGGAGCATTTTTCCTTGGAGGAAGATTGGTTTCTTGGCTAAGCAAGAAGCATAATTTTATTTCACAGAGCACAACAAAAGTAGAATATGTAGTAGCAGCAAACAATTGTAACCAGATAATTTGGATGAAGCAAATGTTGAAGGATATTGGAATAAAATTCGTTGAGCCTATTGTTATACATTGTGAACACTAGCATAGTTAGTATGTCTAAGAACCCTGTATTACATTCTAAGGCAAAGCATATTGAGATTAAGTATCATGTAGTAAGAGAGAAAGTTGTTGAGAAAGAAGTCAAACTTGAGTACATAAGCACAAAGGAGTAGATAGCAGACATATTTACAAAACCTTTGCCTAAGGATACATTTGAGTATCTGAGAGGTATGCTTGGGGTTATGCCCCAGCCTACTTTTGAAAAGCGATGCAATTTGTTGCATCCGTCCACTGGTATATGAGCCTTATCTTTCTTCTAGATTGGATGTTGGTACTTCCTCTATGGGGGAGTATGTGTATCTGAGCTAAGTCATAAGGACTCTAGTAAATGTATTTTCTGAATAGTGTCTTTTGACATTGGAGTTGTTGTTGACATAATGATGAAATTTCTATCATTGATGTCAATGGGGGAGAAGTGTACATGAAAAACCATTTGTACCATCTGTTGGAGAGAACTGAATAGGAAAATGAAGCAAGATTTGATTGATGAAGAGGATTCGAAAGTATTTTTTCAGAGCAACAGTGTTGGAGTGTTGGATTTATGGAACATTGGATGTTTTTCATCTATGTTGCCATCAATGCCAATGGGGGAGATTGTTAGGAATGAATGTTGAATATATCTTATGGGAGTATTGGCAGTTATTTTGTAGTAGTTGTTGTTGCATTCATGACTATGATTGTCATTGATGTCAACATCGTGGTCTACTGGAGATTAGCAGAGGAGCAGACAGTGTTTAGATTAGCGCACGTAGGATATTGCAGATCAAGCTATGTGATGTCAAGGATTTACTTTGTGATATGTTTTATGTTCATGGTTAAGAGCACAGATAGTAATTCTTTTATTCATAGAAGTTATGAGCATTTTGGTGGAAGCAGTATTCAGGCAGTGTTCCTGAGTAGCGATTTATGGAAATTGGATGATATCTCCTAATCGGGATCGAATCTAGTTTTGCATAGTTAGAGAAAAGTTGGAGACATGCTGATAGTGATGTAGTTGATAGTGCAAACTTTGAGGTCACACGAGTGAAGAATTATTCTAATTGGAAGCCGACAGTTTTGTGTAATTTTGATGTAATGTGTGGAAACTTTTATTTTGTAATTTGGATGTCAACTCATTTGTAATTACTTGAGTGTGGTATAAAGGAAGGAATGTTTTTCCTTGTTGAGATAGATATGGAATGAATATGATGAAGTGAATGAAGTTGTGAAAGTGAATTTGTGAAAGAGGATATGCAAGGTACAAAGATCTGGAATTGAGATCTGGTGTAGTAGTGAGTGCAGTTTGGCATAGTCAAAGGAGAGGTAACATATTGTTGAGATCAATAAAGATTTGATATTATTCTATTGAATAATCTAGAGATCAGTTGGACAATATGTTCAGTGATCTTGCCATTGAAGTTGTTTGGGCAGTGGGGCCTTTTGTCTTCCATAACTCCTAACAGAGTTAGAATCTTTTAGCAGGGATTCAAAATCTCCTAACAGGGATTCATATGTACTGAATGTATTTCATAAGACTCCTAACAAAGTCCATCCTTTCACAAGGAATATTCATATTAGTGCATCTTTTGTGGGCATCATTCCCACTAGGGTTTACTCTTTGATCAAGAGGTTCCCTAGTCAACATATCTTGTGTCATTGTGTTATTGTGTATGAATATCTTTCTATGGTTGTTGGTTATATTTCTTACATGGTTAAAATCTGTTGAAGTTGATAAAAGTTATAATTAGCTGATAACTGATTCACCCCCCCCCCCCCCCTCTCAGTTATCTTGGTGGACTATACTTTCTAACACGGTTGATCAATTCAGTGATCTATAAGCTCAAAATGGTTTGTTATGAGATTATAGCTCATTATGAGTGAACAATTGATTATTTTGGCAATCTATAAGCTTAAAATAACTTGTTATCAACTTTTAGCTCATTTTGAGTGAACGATTGATTGATTTGATGATCAACAAGCTCAAAGTGGATTCTCATGAGCTTGTAGCTCATTCTGAGAAAATGGTTGATCAATTCAACTATTTGCAAGCTCGTAACAACTCGTTATGAGCTTGTAGCTCATTCTAACTAAATAGTTGATTACTTTATTGATCTACTAGCATTGAATGACTTATTATGAGCTTGTAGCTCATTCTAAGTGAACGATTAATCATTTCAATGATCAGAAAGCTCATAACATCTTGTTATGAGCTTGTAGCTCATTCTAAGCAAATAGTTGATCAATTCGGTGATGTGCAAGCTCAAAACAAATTATTATGAGATTGTACCACATTCTGAACAAATAGTTGATCAATTTGGTGATTTGTGAGCGTAGAATGGCTTGTTATGAGCTTGTACCTCATTTTGAGTGAAAGGTTGATGGATTCAATGATCTGCAAGCTTAGAACATCTTGTTATGAATTTGTATCTCATTTTGAGTGAATGCTTGATTGATTCGGTGAACTACAAGCTTATAACAACTTGTTATGAGCTTTTAGCTCATTCTTTGCGAACACTTGATTGATGTAGTGATTTGCAAGCTCAAAATGGCTTTTTATGAGCTTGTAGCTCATTTAGAGAAAATGGTTGATCAATTTGGTGATTTGTAAGCCCAAAATGACTTTTTATGAGCTTGTATCTCATTTAGAGTAAATGATTCATCGATTCGGTGACCTGCAAGCTCAAGCTAGCTTTTTATGAGCTTGTAGTTCATTTTGAGTGAACAATTGGTCGATTCGATAACCTACAAGCTTAGAACAACTTGTTATGAGCTTGTAGCTCATTTTGAGTGAACGGTTGATCAATTGGTGATATGCAAGCTTAGAACAACTTGGTACATCCTTATAGCTCATTCTAATCAAATAGTTGATCAATTTGGAAATTTGCAAGATTAGAACGACTTGTTATGAGTTTGTAGCTCATTCTAAGTGAATAATTGATTGATTTGGTGGTTCGCAAGCTCAAAATAGCTTTTAATATTCTCTTAGCTCATTTTAAGAAAACTGTTGATCGATTCGATGATTTACAAGCTCAAAATGACTTATTTTGAGCTTGTATCTCATTCTGAGAAAATAATTAATTGATTTGATGATCTACAAGCTCAAATCGTCTTATCATGAGCTTGTAGCTCATTCTAAGCAAATAGTTGATTGATTTAGTGATCTATAAGCTCAAGATGGCTTGTTATGAGCTTGTAGCTCATTCTAAGTGAACAATTAATTGATTCAGTGATATGCAAGCACTAAATGACCTATCAGGAGCTTGTAGCTTATTTTGAGCAAATGGTTGATTGATTTGGTTATGTGCAAGATCAGAATGACTTGTTATGAGCTTGAAGCTCATTATAATAAAATGGTTAATCGATTCGGTAATCTGGTGATTAAGAAGCTTATAGTGACTTTTTATGAGGTTGTACCCCATTTATAGAGAAAGATTGATCAATTTAGTGGTATGGAAGCTCAAAACAACTTGTTATGAGATTCTAGCTCATTTTATGTGAACACTTAATCAATTTGGTGATCTGTAGGTTCAAAATAGCTTGTTATGAGCTTGTATCTCATTCTTATCAAATAATTGATTGATTCAATGGTTTATAAGCTCAAAATACCTTTTTAATGCGTTTGTAGCTCATTTAGAGAAAACAATTGACCGATTCAATGATCCATAAGCTTAGAACAACTTGTTATAAGTTTATAGCTCATTTTGAGTGAACAATTCATTGATTCAGTGATCTACAAGCTTAAAATGACTTTCTATGAGCTTGTAGCTCATTTTGAGTGAACAATTGATTAATTTGGTAATCTGCAAGCTTATAACAACCTTTTTATGAGCTTCTAGCTAATTTTGAGTGAATGGTTGATCAATTCAGTGATCTGAAAGCTTAGAATAACTTGTTATGTGCTTGTAGCTCATTATGAGTGAATGATTGATCGATCTGGAAATTTGCTTGAGCTTATAACGACTTACTATGAGCTTGTAGCTCATTTTGAGAGAATGATTGATTGATTCGGAAAATTGCAAGCTTAGAACAAATTTTAATGAGCTCTTAGCTCACTCAGAGAAAATAGTTGATCAATTTGGTGATCTAGAAGCTTAGAACAACTTGTTGTACCTAATTTTAATTGAAAGATTGATCAATTTGATGATCTAAAAACTTAGAAGAGATTGTTATGAGCTTATAGCTCATTTTGAGTGAGTGGTTGATTGATTTAATGATCTAAAAGCTTAGAAAGACTTGTTATGTGCTTGTAGCTCATTTAGAGAGAATAATTGATCAATTCAGTGATCTGCAAGCTTAGAAGGACATGTTATGAGATTGTATCTCATTTTGAGTGAACAATTGATCAATTTGGTGATCTGGAAGCTGAGAATGACTTGTTGTGAGATTATAGCTCATTTTGAGTGAACAGTTGATCGATTCAGTGATTTGAAAGTTTAGAACGACTTGTCACGAGCTTGTAGCTCATTATGAGTGAACAATTAATCAATTTGGTGAACTACAAGCTCAAAATGACTTGTTATTGCTTGTGCCTCATTCTAAGTGAACGATTGATTGATTTGATGATTTGTAAGCTCAAAATGACTTGTTATTGTATACACCTAAAAATGGTCACCTAGACTATTAGCCCCTTTTGCTAAATCATAAATTGCTTATTCTTGATCAAATCCTTGTCCTATCATTTATTCGATTATTTTCTATGGGCTAACCATTTTATCCTAAGTCTTTATTTATTAAAAGGGATATATCCTCCCCTTTTAATAAATAAAAATCCCCCACTTTTCCTCTTATCCTAAGTTGCACAAATAAAGCATTATTCTTATTTTATAAAAAGGGAAAAAGCAATTTTTGTCTCATATGGACACAAAAGTCAACTTTTATTTTCCTATTGGAGGATACTTGTGCACATGGATTGCTCCTCTTTTAAGCTCCACCGTTGATTAAATCTTTTGCCTCTTAATCTCCATGGCCCATTCCTTTTTCATTCCCTATAAAAGGAGAGCTCTCTTCCTCATTTGCACACAATTTTTATGCTATTGTTATGCTACAAGTTTTCTAGGTCATCTTGGAGCTTTTGGAGATATTCTTACATCTAGGGTTTGAAGATTTGGAGCATTGTTGGCATTCATCTTGGATCTTCATCAACACTCTATCTTCTTGTCTTCATTCTTGCATCATCATGGCTTTCTTGCTTCATAGTTAGATTTCATTTCTTGCATAGTAGCTTCATTTTCATGGCATTCTTAGCTTAAATTTCCTTTATGCTTTAGATTAATTCATCTAGTTTAACTAGGAGGCTTTGTAATACTTGCATCTTTCATTTCCATAGTTTAGCTTGCATTTCCATTCTTAATCTAGCTTGCATTGCATTTCATTCTTGATTCTTGAGGATATTGGCATTCTTGCCCTTGTCTTCATTGAATCTCCCATTGCATGGTTTACTAGCAAGGTTATTGGCTAAATAGCTCTAGCTGAGAGCATTCTTAAAAACTCTTGCACTCCATGCTTAGGGAGCTATGGATCGATTTGTGAGGCCTCATTCTTGAGTTTCCTTGCATGTAATGATTCATAGAAGTGTGACACATTTATAGCACACAGTTATGAGATTGTACCTCATTCCAAGAAAATAGTTGATCAATTTGGTGATCTACAATCTTAGAATGACTTGTTATGAGCTTGTAGCACATTCTAAGCAAATGATTGATCAATTCAATGATCTACAAGCTCAAAATGTCTTATTATGAGCTTGTAGCTCATTCTGACTTTACAATTGATCAATTTGATGATATGCAAGGTTTGAACAACTTGTTATGAGCTTGTAGCTCATTATGAGTGAATGGTTGATCAATTGGACAATTTGCAAACTCATAATGTCTTGTTATGTTATTGTGGCTCATTCTAAGAAAATAGTTTATTGATTTGATGATCTCCAAGATCACAACGAATTGTTATGAGATTGTAGCTCATTTTATGTGAACGATTGATTGATTTGGTGATCTGCAAGCTCAAAAGACTTGCTATGAGATTAAAGCTCATTGTAAGTGAATGATTGATTCATTCATTAATATCCAAGATTAGAACAACTTTTTATTAGTTTGTATCTCATTCTAAGTGAACAATTGATCAATTTAGGGGTCTACAAACTCAGAATGACTTTTTATGAGCTTGTAGCTCATTTTGAGCAAACAATTGATCGATTCGACAATCTACAAGCTCATATTGACTTGTTACAAGCTTGTAGCTCATTCTGAGTAAATGGTTTATTGATTCTATGATCTAGAAGCTTAAAACAACTAATTATGAGCTTATAGCTCATTCTAAGCAATCTGTTGATCGATTCAACAATCTACAAGCTTAAATATAAGCTTGTAATTCATAGTTGATCGATTCAGTGATCTACAAGGTTAGATTGACTTGTTATGAATTCGTAGTTACTTCCAAGCAAACGGATGATTGATTCAGTGATCTACAAGCTCATAATGACTTGTTATGAGTTCATAGCTCATTTTGATCGATCGATTGATCCACTCAATGATCTGCAAGCTCAAAATAACTTGTTATGTTATTATAGCTCATTTTGAGTAAATGGTTGATTGATTTGGTGATCTGCAAGCTCATAATGACTTGTTATAAGATTGTAGCTCATTCTGAGTGAATGGTTGATTGATTCAATGATCTACAAGCTCATAAAAACTTGTTACAAGCTTGTAGCTAAGTTTGAGTAGATGATTGATCGATTCAAGGATTTGTAAGCTCAGAATGACTTGCTACGTGAGCTTATAACTCATTCTGAGAAACTAGTTGATCAATTCGACAATCTGCACACTTAGAGCAACTTGTTATGAGCTTGTAGCTCATTATGAGTGAACGGTGTATCAATTCAACAATCTGCAAGCTCATAACAACTTTTTATGAGCTTGTAGTTCATTGTGAGCAATGAGTTGATCAATTCAATGATTTGCAAGCTTACAACAACTTGTTTTAAGATTGTACCCCATTTTGAGTGAATGGTTGATTGATTCGATGATTTGCAAGTATATAATAATATAATACTATAATTTACATAATATTAAATTTTATATTAAGTATCATTTTAATATATATCACAACAGGTATTATGCACCTTAATTAAATAATATGTACCACCTTTTAATTATAGTTAGGGTTTGGGTGAAGGTTAGCTTAAGATAGGATTATGGTTGGTTAAAAATAAGGTTTTCAGTCTAAGATAAAGGTTACGATTAATATTAGATCTCAATAAGGGTTAGAGATAATACTATTTAAATTTTAAATTTTACTTTATTTATTTTGAATAACTGCTTGGCAAAATTTTTAACATGACTAGAGACGCTGGCATGACACACCTTCCAAGTCCATGTGAAACACTTTTGACTTGGAGCTATGAACTAGTGAGACCACAAATGAGGGACCTCATCTCCATTTAACATAGCTAAGGCCCAAACTTTCAAGTGCATTGGATCAATGAAGGCACAAGCCCATGATCACAATGGCCCAACAGGTGTTTGAACTTAGGTAGGGACAACAAAACCACCACCACTTAACCGACAAAGTAAGTGGTGAGCCCCATTATCTAAACTTAATTTAATTATATAATGAAAACAATATTATTAGTTTAAAATTAATATAAAAATGCTTAATATTTTTTTATTTAAAATAAATAATAAACAATGTACAACTATTTTAAATTTTGGAAATATATAATGTTTTTCTCTCTTTTTTTAAATAAAATTATTATAAAAAATAATAATTTATTTTAATATCTTCTTAATATTTCCCATCGATGACATGTATGCTTTAGTTCTAGAGTGTCCATAGTTCTAATTGGCGACCTTGCACCATTGCCTCTTATAATAGACAAACCTATCCACCCATCACATTTGAATGCCACAGCACCCTGGCACCAATTTACAACTATTTTTCATCTTACAAACAATGTTTCTGTAGACACGGAAAATTGGCCAAAGGCATCAAATCATCAAAATAGCACGAAAAATCAATAAATGGAACAAAGGCAATTCAAATCAAAGGAAAATTCAATTAAATGATTAAATGATTAAATAAAGCTTGAAAAGGGGAAAAACACTACGAAATTGATTAAATTCAATTAATGACATAGTTGTTGAAATGAAAAATCAAAATGAACATCTTACCCTTCATGGCTAAATTTAATTACTTTAATTAATTAATAAATACTAATTTCCCTCAACAAAGCAAAAAGGAGACAAAATGGACACAAATCACTCACTTTTGTTGAAATGGTCCAGCCTTTTGAAACCATTTAAATGATTGTCCCCTCCTTGTCTCCCCATTTATGGACAAAGCAAAGCCAATTGACCTTACCCAAGCATAACCATGGTTATCTCACTCTACCCCCTACCCTTGGGAAAATCCTATATATTGAAGGCATTTAGAGGCATAATTCATCCACTCCATATCTTTGAATTGCAGCAAAGCTCTGGCAATTTGCATCCCCATCACTCACTTATTATTTTCATTGCTAATTAGCTTAAATTGCTTTGATCATAGTAGATTGTTCATCAAATAGAGCTAAAATTTGATAGAATAGATCTAAATTTGCATATCATATAGCTTAATTCTCATCTTTAGAGTGTCACTAGTGAGGATCATAGCTGAGAGCCTCATTTACCACTTTATTTTAGAGATCCATGAGATATTTAGATTAATTGTGCATTATTTAGATTAGTTTGCTTTGAATAGTGTAATTGTCTTTTAAATCTTGTTATTTCATGAAGGTGTAAATCACTCACACACAGTTTCACCAACAAGGCAAAAACTCCAATGCAAACCCAATTTCACCAAGCCTTGCATAACATATGCAATGCAACCCCAACACAAGAAGATTATCAACTCTTGATGACTTGCACAAGAAAAAGACTTACAATGGGTGAAAATGAATAATTTAAAAATTAAATAGACATGTTTGCTAGTAAGGATTTATTAAGGCTACACAATAAAAAAATGCTAAAACAAGTATGTCATCCAGTTGCGAAAAGAATTGTAACAAGTACCAGAAGCAAGTCAAAAATCAAAGCTAATGATGAACAACTTGAGAGACAAGTGTTACTTTGCAAAGGCCAATGAATCATGCTCAAAACCAACATATGGACACTAGCAAGACTTGTAAATGGAGCTCTTGGAAAAGTTATTGACATCATTTACAGTCTTGGCTCCAAACTGTAATCACCTAAAAATGGACAAAGACAATTTAACAATAATTCAAAGAAATCAAGTCAAATCAAGGAAATAATTGAATAAATTGAATCACAATGCATAATTAGCCAATCAAAATTAAAATCAAGTCTTAATTCAATATCAATCAAAATTGAGAGCATTTTAATCAAATGCAATCAAATCAAAATACAATTAATTCAATTAATTGTATAGTCTTGGATTAAATTAAATTCAGCCCATTCAAGGGGTACATGGCTAAAATAAATCAATTAAATCAATTAATAAAAATCAATTACTCTCAACAAACCAAAAGGAGAGAAAATCAATCAACCAATGAGATTAAAGAAAAGGCATTCACATGAATCAAGCCAAATTGAATCTCAATCACTCAAAATGAGAGAGAATCTTAGCCATTCATCTTGTCTACTAGCTTTTAGGACACAAACTTTTCTTTGTCTTCAAAGGGTGGAACCAAAGACTTAACCCCAACTCAACCATGATCAAACACAACTACACCCCCTCCCATTGGGAAAATCTATAAAAGGAAGGCTAAAATCCTTCATAATTGATCAACCACCTATCTGAGAATTGTATCAAACCTCTTGCGATTTGAGTTTAGAAGAGCATTTAATAGCATTTTAGCATTTATATTGATAATTGTTAGCTTTAGCATTGTTTATTTCAATCAATTCTCATTCTAGAACTGTCATTAGTGAGAGCTTGCTGAGAGCTTACTTCATTAACATTCTAGTTAGAGAGCCATAAGATGCTGAATTAGTCATTGATATTAGCTAATAGTTGCTCAATTATGGTTGTATTTAGTTTCTATTTCACTTATTGTTGATGATTAACATTAATTCTATGAAGATACATTTAATTGTATACAAAATGGGGCCCACCGTGGGGCAGTAAACCTCATATTATCAAATTTAGCATTTGCATAATCTTGTATGCTTTTATTTGCTATTTTTCATGTTTAATTTGTAGGAATTAGGTAAAGTGTCACCTACAGCACATTCAGTCATGCATGTGACCGATTTGATGACACCTACCAGCTCTGTATCGATGCCTATTTACTAATTACTCACGCCTGGTCGATAATTCTACTTCTGTCTTAAATTTTCTATTGTCGCCTAGAAGAAAAGCACTGATGCATTTGAGACAAAGTGTTATTGCCTTTACATCATCGAGTCATGCCTTCCAGCTAAGAAGTGTCATGGATCGACAATTTGTTATCGCCTATCAGAAAGCTTTGCTCCGCAATTGATCTAACCAATCACGCTTATGATCTTCCTTCTTACGCTTTGCATTAATTCATTATCACTTTGAGTTAATTCATTTTCACTTTGACAAATACTATTTACACTTCTAAATAATTTGCTTATGCCTGCTTAATTTTCTGTGTCGCCTGGTACACTGTTAAGTGTTGCCTGCTAACATTAAAGTTACGCCTATGAGCAATTTACTATCACCTATTTGCTAGACAATGTCGCTTAAGGTTTTCTATCATAATTTGTTCTCAGGTTGATAAATTTGTTTATCTAATTCTCTATTTTCATGTTTTGACAATAAATGAACAGGCATCCAAAGGTACAGAAGCTAGAAGCTCAATTTAATCAAGAGGAGAAGGCACTTGCCAAGAAAATCAAAAGGGAGAACAAAGCACACATCAAAGTTGTCCTTGAGCTAACACAAGATGAAGATAGTCAGGTATATCAAAAATACCTTGCTGTAATTGAAGCTTATAAGCAGAAATTTATCTCTTTGAATTGGATCTTTAGCCCTTAATTCAAATTTTTGTTTAAGAGTTTGCAATTAGAGTGCTCAAAATTAAGTTTATAAATCTTTGTGTTGTCAATTTCGATTTTGGTTTTCCCTCACTTTGATTGTTAGTGTTGACTAACTTGTTGGAGGATAAGCACATTGGAAGGAGCTATTGCCAAGGTGAGTAAAAATGACAAAATGCTCTCAAAAATGCCCCTAGCTTTATGCTAGCTACAAGAAAAAGGTATTCTCCTAATCAAGCTTGCATTTGATTAAATTGTGGCATTTCATTTGGATATAAGCTGGAAATAAGATAGGAAATGAATTTCACACTTCAATTCTAAGAATCTCCTTGTTAAGAGATTGGGAAAGAACAAATGTGTTTTTAAGTGTGTGGAACAAAGAAAGACAATAGGGATATGCTCTTCACTCTTTGAGTGAACCAAACTCCCAAACTTGTCAGCCTAAGTTCATTTCTTGTTTTCATATATATGCTAGAGCATTAGTGGGTTCGCCTCCCAAGTTTGCCTTAATGAGGCCAGTGAGAGGGACAACCCAAAGTGGGATATGCTCACTTTTGCCGCAGGAATCCAACCCACTCTAAAATGAAATGCATGTATCCTTAATGGGGTCATGACAAATGGATTTTAATTTTTCAACCTTCCTCTAGTAGTCCTCACGGTTTGTGCAAAATTGTACTTTGGTGCGTGTGGGAAGCCTCCTTGGAGGATGAGAGATTGAAGTCTATTTGAATAGAATACTTACTAAATCCTTGATAAATAGCAAGACCACCTTATAGAGCCATGTTTATGAACCAATCTTGTGCTAGGTAGGTGCTTGAAGTGCATTCTTGTGAAAAACTCATGATAATGTGCTACAAATCAAACATTTTGTGTTTAAGTGGGTAAAAGAGACAAGTGAATGTGTGGTTTTTGTGTTTGCAAATACATAAACAAGTGAGAGATATCCATTGAAAAGCATCTTATATTTTTAAATCTCCTCAATAATAAAATCAACAACTCTCATAACAAGGATTAATTCCAAAAATGAACCCTTGTTGGATGTCAATTTCCACGTGGTCACAAACATATAGGGGATCATTACCAAGTGATAGCACTATCTTTGCAAACCCAAGGCAAGAAGTGGAGTGTCAAAGTGAGTTCAAAGATCCTAATCAAGAAGAAATCTTCACGAATCTATTTGAACCAAGAATTAAAAAGATGGGTGATATGAATTCAGCCTATCATAATATCAATAATGCCAACTATAATCCTAAGGAGACACTTGAGGAAAGGGTTGAAAAAGCTGTCCAAGATAATGACTTCCTAGAGGTCATGGAAAAATTAATAGACAAAGATAGGGAGAACTTCTTCCTTAGCTTAGCACAAAAAGGGGTAAAGCTACCCTACGATTTTGACATTGACCAACTAAGGAAGGATCAACACCAAGATGATCCTATGAATGTCATGACTAGGCAGATTAAGGCCTTTCAAGAACAAATAGATACCATGAAGAAGGCAGCTGAACCTAAGGCCTTTTCCATAGAAGCTTTGTGTCCTTTTTCCTTTTGACAAGAGCTTAGTAATGGTATCTTTTCCCTTTAATACTATCTTTCCCAAATACGATAAATACATGGGTAAAACAAACCCCCAAGATCATTTAAGGGAATTTTGTGCCCTAAGCATAGAGTTCATGCACAATGACACTTATCTAATGAGACTCTTTCCTAGAAGCTTAGGAGGGCCAACAATGGAGTGGTTTTCAAAACTAACTCCTGAAATAAAATCTTTTGAGGAGTTAGCCTCCAAATTCATAACCCATTACTCTTACAACATTGAGCATGAGATCACTATGCTCAAGTTATGTGATACTAAGCAAAAATATGGGGAGTCCTTTTTAGGATTCCTACAAAGGTGGAGGACCATTTTTGCAAGGTACCCACAAAGTATCCCGGAGAAAGAGAAGATGGAGATCTTCACCAATAACTTGACTGCTGAAATGAACTATCGATTACAACTTCAATGTCCTCCAACATTTGAGAAACTTATTGAAAATGGAGTTAAGATTGAAGATGTCTTGGTCAAAAGAGGTGAGATTAAATTATTTAAAGACAATAAATCTAACAACAACAATAATAATAATTATGTTCCTAAATATTTTAATCAAGGGGCCAACAATCATAATGATAAATCAAAATCATGGAACAAAAGTAACAATAAAAATCTTGTGAATGATGGGGTTATGGAGTCACACAACTTGGAGTCTACCCCTTTTATTCTACCCTATGGAGCGAATACTTCAAACAATGTCAATCAAACAAGTAAAGCTCCATATAATTCCAATAATTATAACAACAACAATTCCAACACTTCCAACAATAAGACTTGGGATAAGTTAAAATCAAATTCCAACTATAATAAGACGAAATTCACTCCCTTGGGTGAACCTTTGGAGAATGTACTAAGAACCTTGTTGGCTAATCAAGTTATCACGCTACTCGACATATCAAATTATGAACCCGAAGTTAAACCTCATTGGTGGAATGCATCTCATCATTGTGAATACCACTGAAAAAGAGGTCATCCAACCAATGAGTGCATGAAATTGAAGCACTTAGTGCAAGATTTGATTAATAACGACATCATTCAAATTGAAGGACCTCAAAACAATGAGGATCACATGGCTTATAAGAACCCCTTTTTGAGTCATGAAAAGGGGGAGTCATCCAATACAAATCAAAACCATAAAAAGGGTAATGATAAAGTGAATTTTGCCCATACTTATGACAACACCATAAATACTATAAGTGAAGAAGATCAAAGCGTAAATGTTGTTGTAATAAAAGGCAAATCAAGAGAAGCATCAGCAAATGTGGTCAGTAGGGGGCAAGCATCAAAATTTTTTATAGCTAATAATGCTCCTAAAGTGGTGATACCAAACCAAGCTTCCACATCATCATCAAAACAATACAACTTGGTTGACCAATTGCAAAGAACTCCCACTCAAATCTTTATTCTTGAGCTACTCAAACTGTCACCAATCCATAAGGATATATTGGAAAAAGCTTTGTTGGAAACCAATGTGCCTCTAAATTTGGAGGTAGACAAATTCCAAAACATTTTGGGGCATTTAATTGCACCTCATTTCCTATCATTCTCCGAACAAGATGATATGTCTCTTAATCATCCCCAAAATCTGCCCTTACACATAGAGGTGTTGATCCACAAGCATAGGGTGAAAAGAGTCCTTATAGATAGAGGTGTTGGCCTAAATATTTGTACCCTGAGCTTGGTAAAAGCCTTAGGATTTTCTGAGGAGGCTATTGACCCAAAGAAAAATATAACCATAAAAGCCTACGATGATGAAGAAAGAGCATCAATTGGAGTCATAGTTTTGCCCATAAGAGTTGGTCCTATACAAAAGGAGACCATATGCCAAGTATTGGACCTAAAATTGACGTATAAAATTTTATTAGGAAGGCCATGGATCCACAAAATGTAGGCTGTCCCTTCAACCTACCATCAATGTCTAAAATTCCCATATCAAGGGCAAGAAATAATGGTAAGTGGAGACCTCAATCCCTTCCAATATTGTAATAATGTCAAGCCTATAAATGACTCATTAGTTCCACACAATGCTGAAGGGTCTATACCCAATCAAATGGAACAAGGCCAAAGTTCTAAAGACATCCCTTTGCTGAAAGGAAAAGAGAAGATGGAAGAAGAAATTGTTGTTCAAGAAACTCCAAAACTCATTAACCAAACTACATCGACTAAAGGAAAAGAGAAGGTTAATGAGAATAATATTAGCAAAGAAGAAAAAGAAGAATCTACCAAAGCTATTTCAAGATATCTTAAAGAAGTCCATTATCAAGAGATGGATAAAATGATGAAAAACTTTGATAAGCAATGCAAGATCAAACAACAAGGAGTAGGCAAATACTCCTTATCCATGATGGACCTCCCCTTATCACCAAAGTCCTTTGAAAAACCTCCAAGTCTACCCCATAAATATAATGAAAATTTTGTAAGGGCAAGTACATCATCTGCCATGAGTGAAGAGGATAATGAAATTTTGAATTGGTTATACAAGGATGAAGAATCAAGTGCTCACGTCAAGCACATTCAAAATATAGCTATCCCTACTCACCAATATGGTAAAGGTTTTGAAATCATGCAAAAGATGGGGCATAGAGGTCAAGGACCTTTAGGTATAAGAAATGAAGGGATAATTGAACCCCTAGAATCCACATGGCAAGATTCCAAGTAGAAAATAGGTTTAGGATATCTTGAAGAAGGATATACACAAAAACATTATCCCAAAGTGTATGATCAAATCCTACAATTAGAATCTCATAGTGATGAGGATTCTAATGAATGGGAGTGGGAGACTTTATTAGATGAGTTATGCCAAGATAAGGGTATTGACATCATTCATACATATGCTTCTACTAAAAATAAAGGACTAATGGCGGAATCAACTCTAAATCAAGCATCTAGTTCTAGTCAAGAGGGTCCAAATGATGTACCAAGGATAGAAATGGAAATAAATCAATGGGTAGGTGAGCCATATGTTCCTTCATGGAGACCTACTATGGAAGAATCCAATGCTAGGTTTAATCCCCATGAGTTTTATCCAACAAAAACCATAGTGGAGTCTAGTGAGGAGGATTTTGATCCTTCTTTAGAGCATTTAGAGGAATCTCGTATCCAAGATCTTGAAGATACAATGTATGAACCTTCTAACAATGAGATACACACTTTAAGCCCAATTGAGATAAACCCAAGTGTTGACCCTTTAACTCTCATTCGGCCGGATCTAATTGAATGGGATACCATTGAACTCGATACCTTGCCAATTTTCTTGAACGACAACATGCTATCCCAATACCTTCACGCGGTTGAACCATCTTTTACCAAGGACTATCAAGAAGAAATGATCAAAGGGAGCATCCAAACTCTTAATTCGAGAAAAAATTAAAAAATTAAAAAAAATAGAAAAAGAAAAGAATCGAGTGTTGAAAACCACTTTGTGGCAAAATTAGATCAAGAAAAAAAAAAAGAAATAAAGGATGTTTCCAAAGGTGAAAACCCAACTGAGGCACCTATGGAAGGGAGTTTGGATGTTCTACCAGATCACTATGAAGAAAGGTCTCCAATTCTAATTGAGCCAACAGAAAAGATAAACATTGGAACTGAAATAGAGCCAAAGTTTATCTACTTAGCATCATCCCTATCCAGTGAAGAAAGAACAGAGCTCATTAAGTTCTTTAAGGAAAATCAAGTTAACTTCGCATGGTCTTATGATGATATGTTGAGGTTAGACCCAAATTTGATAATACATCACCTCAACATAAAGGAAGGAGCTAAACCAATTAAGCAAAAACTAAGGAAAATGCACCCTCATATAGCCTTACTTGTCAAAGTGGAACTAGAGAAGCTATTAAAGGTGGGGTTTATAAGAGCCATTGATTATGCATAATGGATCTCCAACATAGTGCCGGTATCAAAAGTGGATAAGTCAATCAGATTCTGCATGGATTTTAGGGACTTAAACTTGGCATGTCCTAAAGATGACTTTCCACTTCCTAGCATTGATGTTATTGTAGACTTAACAGCGGGACACTCCATGTTTTCACTAATGGATGGATTTAGTGGCTATAATCAGATCAAGATAGCACCTAAAGACCAAGTTAAAACTACCTTTACATGTGCATGGGGTACATTTTGTTGGAATGTCATGCCTTTTGGCTTGAAAAATGCCAGAGCAACCTATCAAAGAGCTATGACTATAATATTCCATGATATGATGCATAAGTTCAT
Source organism: Chamaecyparis obtusa (assembly GCA_027943335.1). Taxonomy (NCBI): domain Eukaryota; kingdom Viridiplantae; phylum Streptophyta; class Pinopsida; order Cupressales; family Cupressaceae; genus Chamaecyparis; species Chamaecyparis obtusa. Next base: position 73,890 of record BSBK01003610.1, read on the forward strand.
GGAAGATTATGTGGATGACATACTAGCTAAGTCACATTCAAGAAAAGAACATCTACCTATTTTGGCAAAAAAATTTGAAAGGTTAGAGGAGTTTAAAGTAAGGCTTAACCCTAAGAAATGTGCTTTTGGAGTTCAATCTGGTAAACTTCTAGGTTACATTGTATCTGCCAAAGGGATAGAGGTTGATCCCGCTAAAGTAAAGGCCATAATGGAAATGGAAGCACCTAAAACCATTACTTAGATGAGATCTTTACAAGGAAGGATACAATCCATTAGGAGATTCATCTCTCAATTGGCGGAAAAATGCCATAATTTCACCCAACTTTTGCATAAAGATACAATCTTCAAGTGGGATGAAAAATGTGAAGAGGCTTTCAATCTACTAAAGAAATACCTCATGAATCCACCAATATTGATGCCACCTATCAAAGGCAAGCCCTTAATTTTGTACATTTCAGCAACAGAGAATTTATTGGGGGCACTTCTAGCACAAGAGGATGAGAATGGAAAGGAGAAAGCAAGCTACTACATTAGTAGAACCTTAGTCAAATATGAGCTAAACTATACCTTCATGGAAAGGGCATGCTTGGCTGTAGTTTTTGCTTCCCAAAAATTATGCTATTATATGCTAGCCCACAAGATAAGACTCATTGCTAAAATTGACCCTCTAAAGTATCTATTAAGCAAAACGGCATTAAATGGAAGATTAGCAAAGTGGGTGATGATCCTAAGTGAATTTGATATAGAATATGTTGACAGAAAAGAAATTAAAGGACAAGTTATTGTAGACCAATTAGCAGAGGCACCACTTAATGATGACCATCCTATACAAGTTGAATTCCCAGATGTAGAAATTGTGAATGTTGAGGCAAAAACATGGTATCTCTATTTTGATGGTTCCTACACTCACCATGGGTTAGGAGCAGGCATACTTCTAATCACGCCGCAAGGCTCTACTATCCCTAAGTCATACAAATTGCTATTTCCATGTACAAACAATATAGCAGAATATGAAGCCTTGGTTATTGGAATTAAATTGGCATTAGAGTGGAAAGTGACAGAATTGAAGGTATATGGAGATTCACAATTAGTCATAAACCAAGTCAATGAAGAATATTAGACTAAAGATGACAAATTGGTACCTTACAAAACCATAGTGGATAATCTCCAAAAGTATTTCATAATCATCACATTTGAACAAGTATCGAGAGAAAAGAACAAGGCAGCAGACACCATGGAAACCTTAGCATCACTTTTGCAGATGCCTGATTAGAGTGATAGATACGAGTTCTTGGTAGAAGAAGTGATTCAACCTGCGTATGACCCAACCCATCCTTACACCATTTTCCTACTTACTACAACTGACTCACCTTGGTATGGACCCATTTACACCTATTTGAAAGACCAAACACTTCCTATCAATCAAACTCGAAACCAAAAGAAAAGCTTCATTAGACAAGCCGCCAAATACACTATAATTGCTGAAATGTTGTATCGAAAAAGTCTTGATGAAATGCTCCTTAGGTGTTTAGAAGAGGAAGAATCAAAATTAGCCTTACGAGAAATTCATGAAGGAATTTGTGGATCACACTCAAATGGATTATCTTTAGCTAAGAAATTTCTTAGGATAGGATATTTTTGGCCTACCATGGAAAAAGATTCTTGTAACTTTGCAGAAACTTGTAAGTGTCAATTCCATGAAAATTTGATACATGCGTCGGTGCAAGAACTTCATCTAATGACCACACCTTGGCCATTCTATCAGTGGGGTCTAGATCTAATAGGAATGATTCATCCACCATCTTCGAATGGGCATAAATTCATCATAACGGCCATGGAATACTTTACTAAGTGGGTGGAAGCTATACCCCTATCAACTTTAACAGGCAAACAGATATCCTTGTTTATCCTAAATCATATAATTTGTAGATATGGCGTACCCCATGCCATTATAAAGGATAATGCAAGGCATTTCAAGAACAAAGACATAACGGAATTGTGCACCAAATTTCATATGATACATCATTCATCTTCAATCTATTACCCTAAAGGTAATGGACAAGCTGAAGCAACAAACAAAAACATATTGAAAATCTTGAAGAGAACGGTGGATAATTCTAGTAGAGATTGGCATATCAAGATAAACCCGACCTTGTGGGCTTATAGGACAAGCATAAGGACGCCAACAGGGGCTACACCCTTCTCCTTAGTCTTTGGAATAGAAGCAATTTTGCCTTTAGAGGTAGAACTTCCATCCTTAAGGATATATATGCATGGATTAATAAATGAGGAAGACTATAGGGTGGCTAGGCTACAAGAACTTGAACTCTTGGATGAGAAACAGAAAGAATCCTTTGATCACTTAAAGGTGTACCAAAATAGAATGTCAAGATCTTACAATAAACACATCAAGCCAAGGACATTCCAAATAGGTGACCTAGTGTTGCGTGAAAATCCCAAGAACCAAGCAGAAAGAGAGAAAAAAGGAAAGTGGGAAGCAAACTAGTTAGGACCATTTCTCATTGTTGAAGATTTTGGGATCGGCACATACAAGTTATCAGATTGTGATGGTGAAGAGTTACAAGAGCCCATAAACAACATACATCTTAAGAGGTTCTATACCTAGGGTAGATGAAAGAGTATAAAGAGTATCAGATGGAAAACATCATATTTATTGTACATAATTCAAAAGAGATCTTGAAAATATCAAAAACATTGGAAAAGTTGAAAATATCAAAAAAACATTTGAAAAGTATAACAGATCAAAAACAATGAAAAATTGAGCATGAAGAAAGGAAAAACATTCAAATATGATCCTTAAAAAGATGTTGTCTTGGTGAAAACCTAGCAAATAGGCACCTTGATAATATGAAAAAAAATTGAAAAAGAGAAAAATACAAAAAAATTGAAAAAGAAGAAAAGTGCATTGGTGAAAACCTAGCAAATAGGCACCTTGGTAGCAAAAAAAGAGAAAAGCTTTAAAAATAGAAAAAAAGAGCTTGATCCATTCAATCGATGAAAACCTAGTAAACATGCACCATTGAAAGTCTAAGTCAGTTGCATACTTAGAAGGTCACCTTGTTAATATTGCATTCACCAGCATTTGTATATATTGCATAATAAACCCCCACAGTTGCATTTGCAAGTACCTTAAGATTTTGGTCACCTAATCGAAAAATTGTCCTAAGTCCCATAAACAAAATCAATATCAAACTGGAGGCAATCTACTCTCAAGGAGCAAGGATTCATTAAACAAGCTTTATTCAATCAGAGAATAAATTCATCACACTCGAAAGAGGAACACTTAATCAAATCTACATCCTATTCCAATTTGAGCCGAAAATGAAAATTTGATCCAAGAAATGACCTTATCTTTTATCAGGATTAAAAATTTGAAATGGATGGAACTACATTTGAACTATGGATTTGAAAATCATTGCCAAATTTTATTTTAAATGTTGACTCAATTGATGAAATCATTTCTTTCTAGCGAATCGATGAAAGTTTTAGACTAGACAAGCTATGATGAAAGGATGATATTTTCTTGATTTCTAAATGACTGTCTTAAAATCAACATTTTAAATCATGTATTATTTGTCTAAGGACGTGATCGTCAAAGAATCATCGAGGACTTGTACATAGGATAAAATAGAGATTTCTGCTTGTTTACGCAAATGGATACCTTGGCTATTTTGATCTTCAATATCATAATACCAACATCCACTTGCAACATAGATTCTGACAAAATCAGTATTTGCACTCTCATGATTGGCTTCAATTAGTGATAGTCATACTGAAGAGACCGATGGGAAAGCAAGGAAAAAGGCAAAAGTATTCATATCATCATAGTTGAACTAGTGATGATTGTACTTAAGAACGGGATCCAAAAAATGCTCAATGATGATAATAAGCTCTAAATCTTGAATAATGACAATTAGCTACATACATGTTAGATTAAGTGCATTGTATATATTTGTTTGCTTTTCTTAGCTTAAATTGCAAGAGGGAAAATGAAATGGGAAGGTTCAATTCATACATCATGATTCTAAGATCCAAAACAATGAAAATGAGATTATCTTTTGCATACATGCATATCATTAATCATCAGTCATTATATATAAATATCTGGAAAAGAAAAGAAAAAAAGAATCATAATTCATACATCATTTGCATACATGTAGTTATGGATAGAATTGCATACATTGGAAAATACAAAAACATAGGAGCATCCATATCCATATGATCATAAAACAATTTGCATCCATACATGAAAAATAGAGAACATCTCATGATATCCATACATCAATGCATCCATTTATCTATATCATAAAAATAAGATACATTGCATCCATAGTAGAATTAAAGGTAAATGCATCATAAAACATCATATAGCTACATATAAAGATAATCTCATAAATCAACTCATCAATAGGAGACGAAGGAATAGATCATCATATATCATCAAAATAATGTTTCTCAAAGGATCCAATACATCAAAGTATATCTAGATACAATATCATGAAAGTAGTACATCAAAAGATCTGATCAATCAAGAAATAGGAAATGTGCAACAAAGGACAATAATGATAATCTATCATCAATCAATCAAGATCCTGTAGCACCAGAACCACTTGGATCTCTATCATCCTATGGAGGAGGAGCTTGAGAAGTGCTCACTCCGTCCTATCTCAGAACAATCATGGCTGAAACAAACTGTTGCATCAAGGAAGCAACCTGAGATAATTTCCCAACAATAGTGGACATATCAGTCCTTAGTGACTGCATATCTCGGGCTAAGGTACCAATCATGGGAACATCCTATGGCTTCTATGCTGGAATTTGTTGAGCATCATCATCTTGCTATGCCAGGGCAACTCTCTGTAATTGCACTAAAGGATCTACACCCCTAGGAACCTACCTAGCAGCATCAACATGAGCTTGTCTCTGAGCTCTTTGTTGTAAATGATCTCTATCCTGTCTAGCAGCTCTAGGAGGAACTATCTAGACCGCATCAACCTGCATATCTCTGGCTCTACCCTGATCATGTCCATCCCTCGGCCATCCTCTATGTCCTCTATGTCTCCGATGTCTACCTCCACCACCACCACGTCGTACTGGAATAGGCTTAGCTGGATCTGTGAAATGAATAAACCTATTCCGAGCCCACTAGTCTACATACTCATGAGACATCCCGGCATCAGCTATACCTAGTAACATCTCCCATCTACAAAAAGCCATGCTAGTAATCTAACCCATGACAAATTGAAAATCAATACAAGGGCCCCACATAGATCTCTCAGCCTGTACCCATGCATACAAAGCATTGCCTTGAGGCATGTCCTGAGTCCTACCATACTGTCTGGAAACTTGACCAAAAAAAAACCTCTCAATAATAGTATCAGACCGGCCAATCATCCAACAAGGAGCAAACATATATGGCAACTCATCGTCATCCTCCCACCAACCCTCACAACCAAGGTACGAATGCCACTGCACCTAATCAAGATCATCTATCTGACGTCTCCAAAAATCTAGATGACCTAAATGATGTTGAATCACCATACCAGTATACAAGTAAGCATAAGGAAATCCACGTGGTGATCTCCTATCAAAAATAGGCCTGGTAATAGGAAGATGCTCCCAAATCCATAACTGAAGAATGATAGCACCAGCAGATAAAGAAGAACTCTCTTTGTACATGACCTTATGAAGATCTCAATATAGCTGCGCTAGTACACAAGAACCCCAATCGAAACATCGAGGCTGTGCTAGTAAATCCTCCAGAATCCTACCCCAACCAATGGAAAAACCACGACCTCGTCGGTCAGGAAGGAGTAGACCACCAATCAATGCACCTAGAATTGCAGGCAATGTAGGAAATGAGGCAAACTGTGGCCATGTGATAGTATCATCATCAATCAGATTGTCCCCGAATACTCATCAACAGACAGTGGAATCATAAATAGAATCATAGTAAACAATCTCTCAGTGATAAGGAATATGAAGCAAATGATACACGTCCTCGGGTGTGATCATCATCTCACCATGAGGAAGATGGAAAGTATTGTGGTCAGAGTGCCAATGCTCTACCACAGTTTTTAGTAGTCCATGGTTCAACTGGAACCAAGGAAGATCAAGAAGGAAACCTAAACCACAAGTCTTAATGACATGTAGCTTAGCGCCAGTTAGTGCCTATCCAAGATCAATCACCCAGGATGCAACTGATAGGATATATAAAACATCAAGGTGAGCCTATTTGGCATGAAAACAAAAGAATCATATCAACATAGTATATCAAGGAACATCTGAAGTCGATCAAGTTATTTTAAAAACTCATTTGCTCATCATGAGCATATCAACACTCCTAACTCTATATCGTGAGGAAGGAAAATCTTTGTTTTATTTCTCTAGATCTTGAGAATAAAATATCAAAACTATCAACCTATCATAACAGATTGACAATTAAAATTCGTTGGTATTACTATAAGGATATCCCAATCGATTATTTTGGTCAAATATGACTGACCTAATCAAATTATTCAAATTAGTCATTTGGATGTATTAAATTTTTCACGAAAAAAGTCAAGTACAAAAGAAATTTTGAGAAAAATACTGTAGGTGTGATTTTAATCATCGCAAGCGACATTTCTCTTAAGCGACACCAAATTATTGACATGCGACATTACTTTTGTCTTAGGTGACAAAATTTTCATAGGCGACACTGAAATAGCCTAAGCGACATCTAATTCCTCATAAGTGACATCAAAAAGAGAGGGTTTCACAAGCGGTAAAATACATGGAATTTGGGTTTTTAAACCTAGGTCTACACGTGAATATTTCATACACAGGCGACGATAGAAAATTGATAAGCGATAGCAAAATGATCATATGTGACATTAAAAAACACAGATGCGACATTTAAAAGTCCCACGCATGAATGAAATAGTTTAAAGTAGTGTTTAAAATGGGAAATGCAATAAATGCCAATTAAAGAGCAATAAATGCAATACTAAGGTTTGAAAAGTACATACTGGAGCTCCATAATCAGGTGGTCTCACGTATCTATGACCTCGCTCGAATGGATGCTCGCAAATAGGTACAACCATCTCGACAATCCAAGTAGAACCAGAGCAAAATCACAAAAGTCAAAAGTGAAAATGAATAGTAAATCTAGGTTTTTCAACCTATTTAAGCTATTTCTGACCTAATTTTGAGGAGAAAATCAACCTTGACCTATATTAACCTATTGCATTAACTGGGGCATATAGTAAAGTGTTTTCAGAAATGAAAACATATCAATCAATCAATCATTTAAATCTATTCTATCAAAAACAACAATATGTTTCATTTCTGAGGGGGCATACCATCAGATAATCAAATCAACATCATCAGTAACATCAACAAAAATCAGAGACCGATCATCAAATAAAATCAAAAGCTATTATCAAAAAAAATTTCGTAATCAAACGAAAGGGGCATTATATCAATCATCAAATCAAACATCATATTAGGATTATATCAGTAAATCAATCATCATATCAAGAACAATCATTAGAGAACCACATCAATCAAGAGTTTCATATCAATCATACTGACATCAATTTCATATCGAGAATTAAAGGATCGACCATCGAAAGACCATCAAATGACATCAAAAATTGACTATCAACGAATCAGGACTTATCAATCAAGCAAGATCAGAGTATTCTTTGAATCGACATGCTTCGCACGTCAACTCAAAGAGAGGCATTTGTAATCACCTAAAAATGGACAAAGACAATTTAATGATAATTCAAAGCAAATCAAGTCAAATCAAGGAAATAATTGAATAAATTGAATCATAATGCATAATTAGCCAATCAAAATTAAAATCAAGTCTTAATTCAATATCAATCAAAATTGAGAGCACTTTAATCAAATGAAATGAAATCAAAATACAATTAATTCAATTAATTGTATAGTCTTGGATTAAATTAAATTCAGCCCATTCAAGGGGTACATGGCTAAAATAAATCAATTAAATCAATTAATAAAAATCAATTACTCTCAACAAACCAAAAGGAGAGAAAATCAATCAACCAATGAGATTAAAGGAAAGGCATTCACATGGATTAAGCCAAATTGAATCTCAATCACTCAAAATGAGAGAGAATCTTAGCCATCCATCTTGTCTACTTGTCTCAAGCTTTGAGGACACAAACTTTGCTTTGTATTCAAAGGGTGGAACCAAAGACTTAACCCCAACTCAACCATGATCAAACACAACTACACCCCCTCCCATTGGGAAAATCTATAAAAGGAAGGCTAAAATCCTTCATAATTGATCAACCACCTATCTAAGAATTGCATCAAACGTCTTGCAATTTGAGTTTAGAAGAGCATTTAATAGCATTTTAGCATTTATATTGATAATTGTTAGCTTTAGCATTGTTTATTTCAATCAATTCTTATTCTAGAACTGTCATTAGTGAGAGCTTGCTGAGAGCTTACTTCATTAACATTCTAGTTAGAGAGTCATAGGATGCTAAATTAGTCATTGATATTAGCTAATAGTTGCTCAATTGTGTTTGTATTTAGTTTCTATTTCACTTATTGTTGATGATTAACATCAATTCTATGAAGATACATTTAATTGTATACACAAACCACTAGATATTCTTGCATACATAATAACATGATTTGAAAACTATAGTTGATGCAGTGGCATCCTGGCTTATTGCTCGGTGCTTGAAGATTCTGGCAGTTTCGGTAACTGTCTGGTGGAGTTCGGTTACTTGGCTGGTGATTTTAGTAAAAGAATAGAGTTTCTCAGTCTTGGTGGTGATTCTTAGTTGGAAGCTCTGGTGGATCTCGGTAGAGGATGGTCACTTGGTGACTTGGTGTTTTGCTGCTCGGTACTTGATTACCGATGGGGTCTTGGTGTTCATGTTTGTTGCTCGGTCATTAAAGTGGCTCGGTCACTGGAGGACTCGATCGCTGAAGGGAGCTCGGTCATCGAAGGAGACTCGACATCTCTAGTGCTTAGTAATGGTTGTGGACCTCAATTGGTGTGCTTGCTCGGTATATTTCCTGGCACTCGATAGTATGTCTTACCGATAGGTGTTCTTGGAGAATTGGGAGGCTGACTTGGTGCATTTATTATTGGTAGCTATTGTTATAGGTTGACATGTTGAATTTAATTATTGTAAGGCTATTGAGAGCTGACTTGCTTTACATTTAATATTTGTTAGGAGGAGTTAATAGTTTCATCCAGCTGACTTGTGGCTTGGATTAGTATTTATAGGATGTTTAGGGTAGTTGTTTGGCATCATGACTTAGAGAGATCATGGAAGTAGATCTGGGATAACAAATAGTGAAGTTGTGGAAAAGATCCTATGAGATCTTGCAGATCAGATTGAGATCTGGTAGTTTGTGATAGTAGAGTTAGTAGCTTGCAAGATTAGGTAGTAGAAGATTGCTTGGTGACTTGCGGGTACAAGTTTAGATCCTTCTTGGAGTGCCTACCAGTGTCTTGTTGTGTTGTAGACCTGGGCTAGCTTGGAGTGTGTTGGATCCTGCGTGATCTTGTAGAACTATTTCTTGCATTGTAATTGGCCGTAACCGGGAAGGCCTTACAGCTCGGCACATTGCATGTAATCAGTTAGTTGATGAATGAATACATCTATTTTCCTTCAGATCTAGTTTTGTTGTTGTGTATGGCTACAAGTTTGGATAGTCCTTAATTGGATCCTCCATCCTTGACTACATCAGGTGGTATTAGAGCTGAGTTGATCTTGTTCAGAGAAAGGTTGGTGAAGAGATTGTGCGCAATCTGAGTTGCAGATTGTATGTTACTGAATTTGTGAAATCTTGCCCTAGTTGTTCATGCGAGGTGGTAGATTACGATATGACTGGCATGCAACTCAAAGGTTGTCACAAGGTGGTTAGTTTAGGGTTTGTTGTAGAGGGTTTTCAAAGATCTTTGGAGATGTCTCCGAGAGGATTAAACCCTGGTACAATTGCAAATCTCTGTGATGTAGTGGAGATGAAGATTTTTGAAAGGTTTGCTCGATTGGAAGCGGATTTGCTAAACTGAGTTAAGAACCTTGTGAAGGAAAGTGTTATTGAGCTTTGTAAAGCTTACTGGAGTTGGAGCATGCCGATCTGGAGGAAAGTTGTTTGGCCGATTCGAAGATTGGTCCGAGAGAAGACATCTTGACAAGGTTTCCTAAACAATTCAGAGGTTGAAGGGGTATGTAAAATTGGTTTTGATGTTCAGTTGATGGAGTCTGACATGGAACCTAGAGAGAAACTTGTGCATGTTGATGAGATACTTGTGATTACCAACGATGTTGTTGACCTTGTTGAGGCTGGTGAGAAGATTGGTTTTCATGTTCAGTCGATTGTGCCTGACATGGAAATTACAGAGCATCTAGTTGTGCTTGATCAGATTGCTGTTAGTGTACCTGCTATTGAACACCTTCCTAATGTTGGTGTTACCGACCTATTTTTGTTCGGTGTTATGGGGTAGATGTTGTTTGTTGGTTGCGGATTTGAGTCACTGGTTGACAGTGATAAGTTCGGTGATGAGATTCTGAGATGGGATGCAAACTTGATACTCGGTGGTGGGTGGAGAGTTCAGTTTGTTCTTGATGTTGGACATGCTGATTGGTTGAGTTGCAGTTTGGTTCCCTTTCCTGTGATGGAGTGGAAACCTTTGGTGAAGATGAAGTGGAGTTGGTGGTTTTCAGATGTTTCCTTTGGTGAGAAAGTGTGGGAAACACTTTTTTTTGTACCCCGAGAGTCTGATGTAGTGGCATCCTGGCTTATTGCTCAGTGCTTGAAGATTCTGGCAGTCTTGGTAACTGTCTAGTGGAGTTCGGTTACTTGGCTGGTGATTTCAGTAAAAGACTAGAGTTTCTCGGTCTTGGTGGTGATTCTTAGTTGGAAGCTCTGGTGGATCTCGGTAGAGGATGGTCACTCGGTGACTTGGTGTTTTGCTGCTCGATGCTCGGTTATCGATGGGGTCTCAGTGTTTATGTCTATTGCTCGGTTGTTGAAGTGGCTTGATCGCTGGAGGACTTGGTCACTTAAGGGAGCTCGGTCATCAAAGGAGACTTGGCATCTCTGGTGCTCAATAATGCTTGTGGAGCTCGGTTGGTGTGCTTGCTCAGTATGTTTCTTGGCACTCGGTAGTATGTCTTATTGATGGGTGTTCTTGGAGAATTGGGAGGTCGACTTGGTGCATTTATTATTGGTAGCTGTTGTTATAGGCCGACATGTTGAATTTAATTATTGTAAGGCTATTGAGAGCCGACTTGCTTTACATTTAATATTTGTTAGGAGGAGTTAATAGTTTCATCCAACTGACTTGTGGCTTGGATTAGTATTTATAGGATGTTTAGGGTAGTTGTTTGGCAGAATGACTTAGAGAGATCATGGAAGTAGATCTGGGATAGTAGATAGTGAAGTTATGGAAAAGATCCTGCGAGATCTTGTAGATCAGATTGCGATATGGTAGTTTGTGATAACAAAGTTAGTAGCTTGCGAGATTAGGTAGCAGAAGATTGCTTGGTGACCTGCGGGTACAAATTTAGATCCTTCTTGGAGTGCCTACCAGTGTCCTGTTGTGTTGCAGACTTGGGCTAGCTTGGAGTGTGTTGGATCTCACGTGAGCTTGTAGAACTGTTTCTTGCATTGTAATTGGTCGTAATCGAGAAGGCCTTACAGCCCGACACATTGCATGTAATCAGTTAGTTGATGAATGAATACATTTGTTTTCCTTCAGATCTGGTTTTGTTGTTGTGTAATTCCGCTGTGCTGGTGTTGGCTGCAAGTTTGGACAGTCCTTAATTGGATCCTCCATCCTTGACTGCATCAATAGTGGGCCAACATGGAATCAAGATGACCCAAAACCCATACCAATAGTAACAATATCGCGAAGTAACCATAGGCAAATTTCACTCATAATGGCATGAGCTATTGCCATACACAAATCCCAATAACTAACATTGCATAGAGCAATAATTGATATTGGAAAAATAAAAAAGACAAGGACTGACATTTGCAACTATATGTAGAACCAACTCACTAGGTGGCCTCTGCAAAAGAATCCATACATGATTATAAGGAAAAAAGAGGAAGCTCGATTACAATAGTTCTCTCTCTAAAAAAGAAGGTATGTAATTTTATGCCCAATCTCTTTCATACTTTATATAATTAATCACATTACATGAATTCCATTTTTCACACATTTCACATTTCACAAGCAATAATAAAGTACAAGAAGATGATATATTAATGATTTATAGGTTTGCATTCTTGCAGACATAAGTCATATGGCAATTGAAATGCAATGGCAAATGAAGATGACATATTAATGATTTATAGGTTTGCACTCAATTTCACATTTGAATTATTTTGACTTAAATAAAATTTTATTACACAATGTTCAAATATATACACCAAATAAATTAAAATCCCCCTACCTTTCCATGTGTAGGTATCATAGAAAGCCATCTTCATGAGCACAACATCAAGAATGACACAAGCATCTTGATGGTCCACAACAAATATGTTTCAATCAATCAATTTTGACATTCTATACACATGTTATATATGTTACATCCCAAAAAATATTTGTATCCATTCATATTTGAGTTTCCATATTTTTCAACATATTACAAATATGACACAACTGCACCTCCTTTTGGTGCAAACTCTAGTTGTATACAAATGTATAAGTGACTTGTTTTTATAATCAATATTATATTTTCTTATTTTATTTCCATTGTCAATATAAATTAATTTTGTTGTTTTCGCTTTAAAATAATAATAATCAACACTTTATATCTCTAATAATTTTTAATACAAATGTGTTGGAACCAAAGCAAACAAATAAGTAAAAAGTTCATTTTAGACCTATTTGATGAGCTTTTTATTTGATATAATTTAAGAAAATTAGGCATTACAATATATAACAAATATAAAGTTGCTACAAAAAATTCTTTTATTGATTATAAATAAATTATATAATGTGAATATATTTCAAATATTGTAGTATATTTTAAAGTCGATAAATAAAAATAATATTTTTTCTATAACATAAATATAATTTTCTAGTCAATATTGACATATTATGATGGCTAAGTTGTTGTGTTGTTCTTGTCATGGAGGTTCAAAACCTATAGAGAATGAGGTCCCCATCCATTTGTGAACTCAAGAGATTCATAGCTCCAAATGAAAACATTTACCCTCTTTAAAAAAAAAAAATAGAAATATAATTTTATAATACACTAACTTAATATATATATATTCGGTACATGTTAATGTTTGGGCGTTAGGTGTTTGGGGAGAGGGAAAGTGAGTTGGGATGGTGGGGTGGAAGTGGTACGTAGAAGTTAAAAGAGTTTGGTAGGGTCGCAGGCGCAGCAATGGGAATGTGGGAATGGGGCCTGACCGACCTACACGTCTGCTCACCCAACCGGAGTTAACAGGCTTCACAGCCAGTCTTAACGCCTCCAGATCCGCTTCTTCCTAGTGTTTAACTCAAAGCACATGAAAGCGATAGCTTGGAGTTTGACCCACTCATCTGTCGATGCAAACGATGGAATTGGGGATCTCATCTCAGCCTTGTTATTGACTCTCAACCTCTGTCAATGAATAGGAATATCAAAATCTACAATGGAGCCGATGATTATGGAGTGTTAGAGCTCCTGCATGTTTGCTAAGTTGAGTTTCTTATGGATCTTCCTGTATATAACTGTTTTGCAATATGTTGTTTCCGAAGAGTAAATATTGTACAGTGCTTTTCTGAAAAAGATATAGATAAGCCCGTCTGGATCACAAGTACGTCATTTGCGTATTAACATTTACGGACGTGCATCGAAGCCGGGGTTTGTTTGTTGCGTCCATGGCAATTACGGAGGCTTGCCTTTCAATTGCAGGAACACGCTGGACGACCTAGAGTCAGATTTGATATTGAAACTCCCTTTTCTCTGCATTTTGGTCCTTCAAGGCTCAAGGCAGTGAGCCCATCGTAATGTCAGGAACCTTTCGGCTTGGGAAGGAAAGACGACGCTGCTTGGCTGCGATTTGGCGGTGAAGGTGAAAGTCCATTCGGCATCATGAATTGTATTAGACTAGAGAGTAGGGAGAGTTGGAAGCACAAGAGTGCGCAAGCAAAGCGTGGAGGTGAAAAGATTCTGGTTGCCGTGAATGGCGGCGCCAAGGAGATGAAGAAATGTGCTTTAGAATGGGCTCTAACGCATGTCGTGCAACCGGGAGACTGCTTAACCATTCTGGCCCTCGTCTCTTCCGATAAATCTGGTAACATTTCGCACTCACTGTCAGATTCGTTTCCTCAGGACATTAGGACGAGAGGTTGTTGAACTGCTATGTTTTTGTGCTTTAAATGTTCAGGTAGGAGATCACCAGGTTTTCCAATATTTGCCCGGGACTGTGCCGGTGGCTACAAGAGAAGCCACAACGGATACTTTTCCCAGGAACGTAGGGATGCAATCCGCGATTCATGCACTCAAATGGTGCTCCAGCTAAACAATATCTGCGACACAGACACGGTAAAACCTTAACCGATTTTCTTTTAATGCCAATGTTTTCTTCTCTTCTTTTCAAATACCTACCATAGTTACTCATCACTTCATGTAAACAAACGGCTTCCTACAATTTACAAGTAGACAAGCTTACTTAGGTGTACAAAGCACCATGATCGCTGATCGATTTTTATTTCGACCTAAACAACAAATGGATTGCTTAAGCTCTTTCAATCGTCCCGTTCCATCAAAATCGAAGTCAGGCATTTGGGGATACTTGCCGTCCGTATTTAGCGAACTCTATGCAAATGTAACATACGGAAAATCAATATGCTCTTAAAGCATTCGGAAAATCAAATTGCTCTTAAAGCATTCATTGCATCGCCATCTGTTCTTTTTTCACCTCTAGTATTTTCAACAGCTTAAGCTATGGAATCCTATGCTGCAGGTCAATGTAAATGCAAAGGTAGTTTCCGCGGAATACCCCGGCGCAGTAGTTTCCGAAGCAAAAAAATTGCGAGCAACCTGGGTTATTTTGGACAAGTAAACAACATTACTATCTTTATTTCCTTCTCTAGTTTCCTTTTGAGAGTTCTAAGTGTGAAAATCTGTTATAAAAAAATGTGTTCTACTATTAACCCTTTGAAGCATTACAACCCTGATTTTTTTTTGGCGGTGCTGGTTTTGTATTAATTTTCTGCAGGCAGCTAAAGAAAGAAGAGAAGTATTGCATGGAAGAACTACACTGTAATCTTGTGGTAATGAAGCGGTCTAGCCCCAAAATTCTTCGGTTAAACTTGTTAGGATCTCATAGAGTAGATGCTGTAGAGTGTTCTTCACCTTGCCTGGATTTGATCAAAGTTGAAGGCAAAGCCACACAAAATAACACAGACAAAGTACTGGTTTCTGTTCGTGGAGGATCTGCGACTCCCTCTAGTAGTCCAGATTTGGGAACGCCATTTACAGCTACAGAGGTTGCCACATCGTCTACTTCCAGCTCTGATCAGGGGACTTCCCCTTTCATGGCCTTTAATGTGATAATAAAGCCTTCAGAAACAATTGTTAGAGATAAAAATTGTCAGGAAGCTGAAACAACAGATTTTGAAGATGAAATTACTATTTCAGATTCTGACAGTGAAGATCCGAATTCTCCTGCTGCAAATTTTAATATCTATTACCAGAACCGATTGCATGCGAAGACATATCCAGGTACTATAAAGCCCTAGAAAATGTGAGCAGATGTTTTGAAAATTATGAAAATTGATCTTGAAATTATCTATTTTACTTCCTTCTGTTGTTGACACAAAGCTGGTTCTTAACTAAGAGTCACTCTATCTCGTGTAATACCTTGTGCATAAGGATATAACAAGTTTTTATTTTTCATTCTCACCATTATTTTGCTACTTTAATTGATTCTGGCATTTTTTGTCTTGATTATGAATCAGTTTTCAGGAATTCCTTTCCTGGAGAAATTAAAAAATCCACATTTCCCGTAAGCTCTATGGCTGGTACATTACCTGGCCCTCTTCCATATTTGGGTATGTCAGAGAAGTTCTCTAATGCTTTTCAGCTTCCCTCAAAATGGACAGTGGAAAATATGTCACAGATTACAACATCCAAAGAAGATATTGAGAAGCTTAATTCCAAATCCGAGACTACAAGCAGCAGCCTACTTGACAGATTTTCCCAGTTGGACAAAGAAGCCAGAGTAGGCAAGAAAAACTTTGTTGGTGATTTAGATCGAACATCTACTGTAAGAAAAGCGATGGCATTAGAGAGAAATGCACCTCTTGGTCCTCCGCCTCTCTGTTCAATTTGTCAGCACAAGGCCCCTGCTTTTGGCAAGCCTCCAAGGTGGTTTTCTTATGCAGAACTTCAGCATGCCACTGATGGTTTTTCGCAGGCGAATTTCTTGGCAGAAGGTGGCTTTGGATCTGTTCATAGAGGCATTCTTCCAGATGGCCAGACTGTAGCTGTTAAACAGCATAAGCCTGCAAGCTCTCAAGGAGATTTGGAATTCTGCTCAGAGGTGGAAGTTTTGAGTTGTGCTCAACATCGAAATGTTGTGACGCTGATTGGATATTGTATTGAAAATAAGCGAAGGCTTCTTGTTTACGAGTATATTTGTAATGGTTCACTAGACACACATTTATATGGTAACCATTTGTTTACGAGTATATTTGTTTACTGTTGAATTTTGAAGGTTTTTTGTTTTTGTTTTTGTTTTGGTTGATAACAGTATTTGTATTTATATTATATTAAAAAGAAATTACATCATGATAGTAAAACACCATCTGACAATCTTTAACTAATTACAAAACAACCCAGCATTACTTATGCCATACTCCTATCTCTATCTCAATAACTAAATGCATCTATCTGCATACACTCATATTTAAAAGCTAGAAATAGATTTTGCCTAACACCTACTGTGTAGACCTATCCAATACTATCGAAACCCTTCATGGGAACCATTCTTTTCCTCCGTCATCTACCAACTGCAAAAAGGCACTTCCGCACCCAATGTTTAAATTTTCCAAGCCCACACTTGGAACTGCCCATTCCAAAATGAACTCCAAACCCACCAGCAGCTCCTTGTCAAACAGAGTAGTTGCAATCCTCCGCACTTCTTCTGTGCTTTTGCCCAATTCCAAATCCCATGCAATAATCATGGAGATCACATCCAGATTGACTCTCCATTTTTCCCCCTTTCTTGAAACTGTGGGCCTACCACATCCAGGACTGCCTGAATCATATGTGGATAAATTTTGAAGGTTTTTAAGTACATGAATAAAGTAAAAATTGTTGTTAGATACTGTACTCATTGGTTTCGTTTGAAGGTTTTTAAGTACATGAATAAAGTAAAAATTGTTGTTAGATACTGTACTCATTGGTTTCGTTTGAAGGTTTTCAAGTAAATGGGCATAGGGAGAACTGTGGATATGTACTTTTCTCACTATTATGAATTTGCACTTTGCAGGTCAAAATCAGGAAACTTTAGAATGGTCTGCACGCCAGAAAATAGCAATAGGAGCAGCTAGAGGGCTGAGATATCTACATGAAGAGTGTCGTGTTGGTTGTATCGTTCATCGTGATCTACGTCCTAATAACATTCTTCTGACACATGATTTCGAACCAATGGTAACTCTCTGTTCCTTGGAATCTAATTAGTCTACCAAGGAGGATTAATCTTAGTCGCTTTTTTTGTTACATTTGTGATTAGCTAGCCATGGATATGTAGCTTTGTGTGTGTCACTTGTTGAGGTAACAAATGTGTTAAATTTACATGTTGAGGGGTGCAAGACATGCTTTTTGGTAAGAAATGTAGCCTTAAAATAAGATAAGACTGGAAATTGTTTAATGCAGTAGGCTGGTTAGTTTTTTCATTTATTTTGACTGATCAATTAATTTCTGAGAAACAGATGATTAAATGCGGGAAATCCCAATATTAACAATTACAAGTGTGGACTGTTGTCAAACTAAGTTTAACTTAATTGTTATTGTTGCTCTTCATATCCTCAAAATATCCCAGTTTCATTTTGCAGTTAGTTATGGCATCCATCGCACTTATGATTTATGATGTGGCTAGAGCAACCTAAGGAGAAAACTGGTTCTTCCTAAGCAGATTGTTTGAGAAGTGGTTCTTTCTAAGATTTACAATCGAGAAAACTCAAATCAATAGAATGGACCGAAAAAAGCAGGTTCTCATTGAATTCATTTCAAGCCCTAGAAAAATGTTCAACTATAATTTAATCTGTTAATGGCATCTAGAGGATTTATTCATGGGGTACATGTAAAGGTCTACCTGTTTGCCACTACATTTTGTTTTTGCATGATGCTCTGAGGTATTTTGTCAAACAGTTGCGTGCATTCTGCAAAAGGGAATTTGCTTACAGTTATATGTATTCTTTTCAATGTGTTCCAATGTTTTAATTCAATGGATAATCAATCAAACTTACACAGCAGATTAGATAGCATAAATTTGTGACCTTCAAATACAGAGGCAGCGTTGCATCATAAAGGAATGGATTACTTAAGAAACAGACATATTATCAAACACTTTGCGTACTTCTGATAGTTTAGTGTTTGTAGAGATGATGGTTTCACTTTGCAGGTTTGGGATATTGTTTATATGCTACTGTAATATCCCCAGTTTAAGCAACAGACATTTCTACAAACAGTAGGTTCGCATTCAGAGTTACAGGCCCTTGGAACTTGCAGTTTGGTCTAACAGCAGATCATTTTCAGAGAGAAGGAAATGTTCATAAATCATTTGGCAATCATTAACAGACAAACATGCATATAAATCAGTTAACAGTAATCTATATTGGAATTATTGATAATTAAAACTGTGACCTTTATCAGCAGATTACAATGCTTATTATGCACTTGCATTCAGTGATCTCTGAATAAAAAATCTTCTTCTACTCTCCCACAAATGGTCCTGTATTCCAACCTCATTGACTGAAATCAATGCTGTAGCCAAATCACCTTAGACAGCCATCGCTGCTTAATTCAGTACTGAGAGTGGTGTTTCCAGTGCTCAGAAAGTTCTCATATCAGTCATTCTAACTATGTTATTGCTCAATGATCAACCATGTGTGTTCCAGGTGCTCAGTCAAGTATTATTAAACTCAGAAAACCGTTCCCCACAAATTCCATAGATCCCTCTAATAAGAAAACTCAGGTCCAAAATGGTATACTAAGAATATGAAGTCGACCCAGCAATCTAACATTTCGATCCTCACAACCTCTCCGTAATCTGACTAGTCTGCACACAGTTTGAACTGTCAATACTATTCACCTTCCCAACTGAAAGTCATGGGTGCCGTCCACACACAACAGAGCCTCGATACTTTTCATGGGTACCGTTTGCTGTTTCAGGTTCATACAAAGGAAACAATTATGGAAATCTTACACAAGTCAGTAAATGTTTGCAACCTTATATTTGTATTGACTCAACTTAATGTGATGGCAATATATTATTAGCGACTGGCTTCACTCATTCAAAAGGCCTGATAAGCACATAGGATTGATTAAATCAAGCTTTTAATATAATTTTTGGCTCATGTGCCTTAAAGTCCTACAAACCTCGAATAAAATTCAATCGGCTCAATAATATATCAAGTTACCAAAATTCACAAATAATCTCTTGGCTCAATATTATATCGAGGGACCAAATCACAAATAAATAAATTATCTCTATGAATCACTGCCATAAAATTTCCCTTTTCTCCTTGCTTTGAAAGTGATACTATCAATTAGCAAAGCCAAAGGATTTTAATATCATTGCACTGGATAATGTAATATTAAGCACAGACAGAATATCACAAGCATTCAGATACAACCCAACATGAGACTTCCAAGTAATACCATTACTGGGCAACCAAGCTGCTTTCATTTGTCAACATAGTAATAAACTCCAATACCTGCAAATATTTCTTTAAATAGCTTCAGAAATTTGCTATTAAGTTTTCAGTGAGATTTCTATCTGAAACCTCCAACATGAATTGGGTTTCTTTTCAATCCCAAGAAATCCCAAGGGTTTCCGTCCTCAGAATATTTCTGTAAATGAAAACCAGTAGCTCCCAAATTCTCCAAGATATAAATGAATAAAAAACCCAACCTCCTGAATGAATTTCTCATTCTTGTTTAATAGCCCACTACAGTTACTTTTCGATTTCCTTCTGCCTGCCTCTTCATATTCCTTTCATTTATCTTTTTATTTTCCCTCTTTTTTTAATTTAATTTGAAATGAGGGAATGATAATAAAATGACTTTATTATTTTTTCACTGAGCTCATTAAAGTCATTTTAATACTTAATTAAATAATCAAATTAAGTTGCCATTAAATTTCTTATACTTTGACAACTTAAAATTTTTAATTACTTAATTAATTTCTAATGTCCTAAAAAGGGGACACTACAGTACAACACAAGATCAAGCCTTTCAACAACTCAAAAAAGTGCTTTGCTCAGGTATAGTACTGATCTTTTTAGATCGTTATTAACCCTTTAAGATTGGGATTAGATGCTTTCAACTATGCTATAAAAGATATTTTTAAACAAGGACATCTTGTAGCATGTCATTTTGTGTAATGAAATAACTTGCACAGGGGAAGAATATAATAGGGATTAGGCTGCAAACACTTTAATAGTTGACAATAATAAGCCACTTTGAGTGGGCAATCCTGCAAAAGTCTGCAGTAAGAATACAATTTTCAATATGATGATCATAAACTAATGACGAGCTCTTTTATCTACTATACTGATGCCTTTGTATGCCACCTAGACTAACTTAACTACCTATATAAGACCATATTAATGATTATATAACTTAATTAAGGTTGCACATTCCCTCTTTAGTTGTTCAACTGAGGATGCTATTGAACAAAATCTCATATTTCCCTTAACTTCTTTGAGTGGATAAGTTCTTCCATTTGATCAAAGATTTTGCAATAACCCTTGTTTGTAGCTTCTTAGTTTGTATTTGAAGGACTCGCCTAGTTCCAAAATTATTTTGCCTTCTCATTAAGCTCTAGTAACCCAGTTTGGGCTGCAACTCTATGTTTAATAACTTTCATCAATTATGAAACATGGAGGACTGGATATATTTTGTTGAAATAAGTAACTTCGATTTGTATGTTACACCAAAGCTTGAAAACTTGGACTTAGTGCGGACACGGCAGCTCAGAATAAGAATCATACTTGGCACTTTGTGATGTCCTTTTCCAAATTTGCCCTAGAATCAACACGGCAACAAGTTAGGGTTAGGGTACTTCTTTACCAAGTAAAATATCTCTTTAAACAATATGGTCCTGGATTTGAATCTTGCAACTGTAACCAGGGGTTCACACGCACACACTTCCAACTATTAGGGTTAGATAATTACATATAATATAATATTCATATAATGTCTATAATATCATTCAAACAATGGGTTTGGAGGAAGAAGCGTGATAGGCAACATGGACATCCGCTGAGGTGGCCTACTTAGTGGGGTGCTTGTACCCGCTTTCCCTATCTATGCCTTATCAATAGCCATCATTGTAGAGTTGGAGATGAGGTTGTAAAGGGGTTTCTTGATTGTCCTATCTAAGCCCAAGAGTGGATCTTTGCCCTCTTGGGCAACATGGATATCACTAGGGCAGCCTACTTAGATAGCAATCTTATAATCCCCCTCTTACATCTCCTACCTTCCATACAGGATGGGGCTTTCAAACAGTTTCATTATCAGTCATGCATTTTACATTCAATCATATGTATGTAAATATAGAAGAGATAGTTGTTGTTGATTAACAATGCATAAGCTAAATACCACAAGAGCAGTAGTTAAGATTATTAAATGCTTAGTAAAACAGATCTGAAATAAGTCTTCTGTGCTCAAGTCTGATCAGAATGCTATCCACCGCTGGTGAGACTTGCTTTTATTTTCTGATGGAATTATCAATGTTCAATCACAAGACTGGTTGCTTCCTTAAATTGAAATGCTTGCTCATTCAATGTGTTCTTGAATGATTGATATTTGTATGAATGATTGATTGACTGAAAGGATTCTTTTGATTATATGATTTGAGGTATTGGTATAATGATGTGTGGCTTGCCGATTAGATGAGTGATGATTAAGAGTTTGTTGATTAGATGATGTAATGAGTGCTGGTTTGATATATTGGTGAATTGAATGTATGCTGATTTGATGGAGTGGTTTGCTGATTGATTGTTTGTTTGATATGATAAATGATGATTGTTTTTGTGGATTCACGAGTCATTCATAAGTGATCCTTGAATGATTGGGATGATCTCTTTTATACTCCATTGGTGAAAGGGTTGCCACCTTCATAAGACTTGAGTCACCACCCTCCATTGCTGCCTTTGAGAGTGATAAATTTATTTCCCAATCAATATCCCTTCAGTCTCCTCCCTAACTGAAACTTTCTTCCCTTTATATCTTCCAATGTAAAGGAGAGGTCACAATCTCTTCATAATTTCTGCCCTTTGAAAGAGTCACAACCTTTCACAATTAGCATCCTTTGGAAGAGTGCAACCCTTCATAATTTCTGCCCTTCTGAAATAGTCTCTTTCTTATTCAATTACCATTCTTTTATTAATGCTTCCTTGATTCACATGCTCCATTCTTTATTACTTCCTTCATCCTTTAATTCCTTCCTAATTTACATCTTCAAACTATGTCTTCATATACTTTTCTTCTCAGTTTGCATCAGCATATTCTTTTATATCTACATATATTCCTCTTTTATATCTGCATATACTCTTCTTACAATCCTGCTATAAATCGGCCAGCATTAATATTTACAATTGCTGTCCTTAACTGGTCGGCCCAGTATTATTTTAGTATTAATATATATTTATTATTAAGTGCTAGTGTTAATACGCTTCAGAGGCTGTGTAATGTTCCCTTCTGAGTGATGGTTAGCAGAGGTGAAGTATCTAGCCTTTTACATTTCCCCGAGTCTAGGATTCTAATTAAATAACAAGGGAATGAGTGAATAATTAAATTATAGCCAAAAGGCTAAAGTTATCTACAAATAATTAATTTTTTCATTATGATCTAATATGGGGACTACTTAAAGTTACCCATGTATTTATAACTAGGTGAAATCTTCATGGTGGGTAATGTTAAATGGAAACTGCCTAAAATCATGGTCTTTATGGGGTGATCATAGCTTTTTGGGGAAAGAGGACGAGTTATGAAGGAGTCCAATGGAAAAGATGAGGCATTCGAAGTTTATGATTTTACTGTTTGTTCTCTCCGCAAATCAGTTCAGGACGGAACCCCTGAGGCTCTCTGTGTTGGATGCAAACCCAGGACAGATTTCCAGCCTTCAATTTACATTCCTGCCTTTTTCTTCTCAGAGGAAAGGAGGCGACTTTAGTGGTATACGGCAACAGGAAAGTCTGAGTTTATAAGTCAAGGATTGAGAAGAAGTGAGCAGCATATTCAGATGCCCATCCTCTACCAAAAAATCACGGCCTGATTCTGAAAGCGTAGCCACTGACGGAGTTTAGAGAAAAGCAGACCAGGCCTGAAATTTACCAGCGATAACCATCTCTGAATATCTGGTAATAGTACAACCATAGCTTTGGTATAAATTCCGGGTATGCGTGCAAATAAATTCTGAAAACCTCTCTTATTTAAGTCTGCATGTAATAAGCTGTGGGTTTCAATAATAGTTTTCAAAGAATATCGTTTTTCTTCAAAGTTCTATCTTTATGTCTATTATATGAAATACTGTCTATGTATGCACAAGCAAATTCATACCATGAAACAAACTTGATATATTCAAACAAGGCAAATTTGTAAATTCCATCAAATCTCAGAAGAAAGAATATTTCAGGCTGCAGGTCGGCCTTAGGGACATGACAACGTGGCACAAACTCGACAAAAATCTTGGCTAGGACTTGACAAAAGAAAAACCATAGTTTTACAAAAGAAGTAAAAGATATTAATGCTTGTAGAGAACACAAAAGCCTAAATTGACTATCAATATGTCATAATTCAAACTTTACACATTTCATATGATCTTCAAACGCTAAACATTAGAAATTTCATATTTCATACTCAATAACCAGTGGGGGTTTGGGAGTGGAGACCCTAATGGGTTTAAGGGGCAGCAGTGATAAGTTGCACAAGGTGTTAGATGTGAAAAAAATCTAATGATAGAGGGGGTGTGGTGGAATCCCCTGTGGGCTGGAAGTGGGGGTTGGGGGCATGCCTTGAAAAAATCTGAGGAAAAAAGACAATTTTTTGTGTGTTTTAAGCTCCCATCCATACCTGAGCGAACATGAGAGTCCTCCAAAACTTGCAGGGCCTGTGACGAAACTCTGTGACCTTGCAAAAATTCTTGCAAGTACTCAGCAAAACTTGGGTGAACTCGCTACGTGAGCCTGTGGGGAGTTGACTAGACCAACTTTAGGACTTGGGGAGTCTCCTAAGTTCTGGTGAGTACTTGCAGAGTCCGTGATCACTGTTCTACATTACCAATCCTTCGCAAAACCTTATTAGGACCATGGTACTTGGGTGCAAGCTTGTTATTCTTCATCTATTGTACTTGTGACATTTATTTATATGGTTGTAATTGCACAAAGAGCCAATCTCTTATTTGAAAATTTGTTTCACTGTAGTGCTGATCCACTTGTTGCTTCATTCTATTTTGTGCCATTGCCATGTTCTTCGTGAGACTAGGAAGTACCTCTTGTTAATGTTGGATGTGCTCTTTAATTGTTTGGACCTTTGGGGTGTGCTTGCAATGAAGAGGTGATTGATGGTGGTTGGTACCCGCATATTGTGCAAAATTAAGGAATTTTGGATGAAGTATGGAAAAAAGTGTTGTATCACCATTTTGTTGGTGGCAGCAATTGCACCCACCTCTCTTGTTTATTCCAAACAAACATTGGTGATGACTCTTTAAGCCCTTGTTTTTATGCCCTCAGTTTGTCCATTTGATTGGGGATGATATGATTAGCTCCAAGAAAGTGAGTGTCAAAAATGAAAATGAGTTAGTCCGACGTTACATTCTATGACTTGTGGATTCCATGAAATTTCTAAATAGTATTCATACTAGCTGTTGCTATAATGCTTGCTACAAATGGTTGTGACAAAGCAATGCATATTTGGTTAGCCAATCCACAAAAACTATGATGACTTTTTTTCCTTGAGATTTGTGCAAACCTATGATGAAATCCATGGAAAGCTCCTTCCATCTTTGGCTTGGAATAGATATGAGGTTCTAGAAGACTTGAAGTCATAATTGTCTCCCTTTAATTTTGGTAGCATACCATGCATTTTGTTCCAAATTTTTGAACATCCCCTTGTTACACAGGCCAGATGATAGAATAATGGGATGTTTATTAACAAAGAACAGAAACGTTCTTATAGAATGTACAAACAAGATGTTTCTAAAAAGAAACATTCGAGAAATAGAAAAAACTTATTTATAAGATATTAACGAAATCTATGACCATTAAAATAGAAACTAACTAACTGAAGGAGATGTTTATTCTAATATCCTCCCTTAATGGTCAATTGATTAACTAAACCAGAATATCAGAAGGCGTAAAAGGCAGATTTGTAGAAGAATGACTTAGAAAACTATCATTTTTGGCATTTGCAGACTGAAAGACAGTTGTTTTTAGTAGAAACGACTTGTGTAGAGGTTGAAATGATGGTTGTATGAGCCAAAAGGAGGTAGTCATTTTTGATTAAAAAAACGACCAAAACAGTTCTTTGAAAGCAGAAACCTACCTGTAACAAACCGTGCGGGTTTGGAAAAAACTGTAGAAATAAATGATGTCCAGCTCCAGTGACCTACAAAAAAAGGAAGAAAAATGGCGTCCAAGAAACCCTAGTCAGGTTTTGATAAAACAGATTTGATGGATTTGCAGATGAAAAAACCAAAAAACCCAAACAAATTTCTCAAAAAATAATTTGAAGATCCCACAGAAAAATAATTTCAAAAAATTTTAGTGTTCAGATAATTTCGAAATGAAATTATAAATTTTTTTGAAAAAATTTAAAAACTTAGCTCTAATACCATGTTACACAGGCCAGATGATAGAATAATGGGATGTTTATTAACAAAGAACGGAAATGTTCATATAGAATGTACAAACAAGATGTTTCTAAAAAAAACATTCGAGAAATGGAAAGAACTTATTTACATGATATTAAGGAAATCTAGAGTGACCATTAAAATAGAAACAAACTAACTGAAGGAGATATTTATTCTAATACCCCTCTGAGCTCCATCCCAAAAGAATTCATCAACTTTTTTGTGGTCAATCTCGTGGGTTTGGGCTACTTCAGGAGGTGTAGATCTATCCAAGGATTGATGAATCTAGTTTGAGATAGTGTACACTCTTTGATTTTTTGAATCCATGCTTTGCACTAATTGTTAAGGGCAAGCAATATTCTAAAACACTTTGCTGAAATTGTTGGATTGCAAGGCCAAGTTCTCCTAGGTCAACCCCCTTGAGTGAATTGGCTTTACTGACAATTACTATGGCATTTGAAGCTTTTGGGTAAAACTGTGTAGTATTTTCTTCATCAATATTTTGGATCAGTGTCCCTGGTTCATCATTAGAAGGATCACACTTGCGATTCATTTGCCTTATCATCATCTTGATGGTTGAACACATGGTGTGATAAAATGTATTGACATTAAATAGTTTTTCTCAACACTATCAGTTAAGTTAGATTCACAGATGATAAGGACCATAGAATGGAACACTGAAGAAGATAGCATGTGTAATTCGTCTCCATGACCCCTAAACAAACTCAGGGATGAATTGTCTATATAGTGCAGAAAATCGCATGCAAATTAGGACACTAATGCATTATTTGCATTTAGTAATTTCACCAGGCAAGAGATTTTAGGTAACTATGCTATAGCCCTCCTTGACTGAATTAATTATCAGTTAAAAATTAAGATCTGCATCTTTGATTAGTGTGATCCACTAGTTGATTGTTTGATCTGTCTTACATTGACCATACATGAATTGCTTTTCATAGGAAGCATGTGAAAGGACATTCACTCTTAGTGCGTGCCAAGAATAGGGTAAATTGATTGACTGTCTAACACATCCTCTTCATGACTTCTCAAATGAACTTGCGGAGGAGGTTTATTGTACTCTATATCTATAACTAGGCTAATTAGGACACTTCTGCATTCTTTGCATTTAGTAATTTCACTAGGCAAGAGGTGAAAGGACATTCACTCTTAGTGTTTGCCAAGAATAGGGTAAATTGATTGACAGTTAACACCCTACTTCATGACTTCTCAAATGAACTTGCAGAGGAGGTTTATTGTACTCTATCTATAATTCTTGAATCTCCACACCATATCTTGAGGCTAAGGTTAGATTGTAGGAAGTGGGTGAGATGTTTCTGGGTTTCTTCTACCTGTGAAATTGTTGGCCTCTATGGAAGTGAAGTGCACTGGCTGATAAACACTTGCAATTATGGAATTCTGTACAACTGTCTCCCCAAACTAGTTGCTGTATGTTCTTGTTCCCCAAATTTATTTAATTGATAGATTAATGCTCCTCAAAGCTTTAGAATCTCAGTACTATGTTCTTGGCCTGTTTTTATGATTCTGACATGGTAGCACCAAATTGCAGATATCTTTAGGGTTGTAGTTTTTAGCTGTAAATTAATGGTTTCTTTGTCTGGATATACTCTGCTTTGAGTTGAATGTTAGATCTTGACCATTAGATAGCACTTTCTCACATCTATTCCAATCTTTGGTGTCTAAGTTGCTGAATCGTGGGACTTTTCCTTAGATATCTTTAGGGTTGTAGTTTTTAGCTGTAAATTAATGGTTTCTTTGTCTGGATATACTCTGCTTTGAGTTGAATGTTAGATCTTGACCATTAGATAGCACTTTCTCACATCTATTCCAATCTTTGGTGTCTAAGTTGCTGAATCGTGGGACTTTTCCGGGCAATCCCAGGTACAAAACGTAATTGGATTCTGAAATGAATCTCCTGTGGGTACACACCTCAGATTTGTGTTTTTAAATGCTGAAATGTTTAGTGATTCTAGTTTGATCTTTTAGATATTTTTAAGACCTAGACTGCTGATTAGCGAACTCTAAACTTATCTATCATGAGATTTTGGCTTGAACTTTTTGATACAGAAACCTGAATTTATTAAATTAGAATGATATGTTCCAAAATTTGAAATTTGTAAGGGTATTGTTTCGTACCCAAGCCCCCCCCAGAAATTTCGCCGTACTAGTGTTTTGTACCCACATACACGTACCTGTACCTGTTCTCGCTCCTGATTTGGTAACTTAGTTTGGTGTAAATACAATTACACCATTGCTAATTGCAAAAGACATACTCCCCGTTGACAAATCAAGTAATCTATATGTGGATTCGGAAGTCCATAAATAGGATTTTGTACTTGACCATCTAGTAATCTTTACAGAG
This sequence comes from Chamaecyparis obtusa, assembly GCA_027943335.1. Lineage (NCBI taxonomy): Eukaryota > Viridiplantae > Streptophyta > Pinopsida > Cupressales > Cupressaceae > Chamaecyparis > Chamaecyparis obtusa. The sequence continues at coordinate 102,370 of BSBK01003610.1, forward strand.
TCTTAACATTTGTGAGGTAAGGTAATTAATCTTAATGAAGGTTACCAATCTGTAAAACTGGGCCCATGATTTAATTGAGAAGAATTTCCTAAATGGAAATACAGCTTCATGAGTTTAGATAGCAATGCAAGTTCATTGCAAAGATGCCTCTACTTGAATTTTTGTACTGTGAGATGGGTGCTCCCCTGAATCTACATGCTGATGTAAAAATATATAACATGAAATATTGGAAGAAAAATCTATACGTTGCATTGAGAATCAAAATCCATTTTAAGAAATGAATCTACAAGGAACACATGAATAGTGAAATAGTTCATACTTTCATTATACTTATTGTGAAGCAGAAAGGAAAACATCTTCTAGTCAAATGGTATGGTCAAGTGTAACTTTAATAGTTTTTTTTTGCACAAAGTTCATGATTTTTAAATGTGTTTTCCCCGTTTATTAGTTTTTCTGACATGTTTAGGTCTGTGAAGGAGTGCTAAAATCAACAGAACAGTTAGCATCCAATTTAAGGTTGTTATGCTATACTCATTTGATGTAAATAATTATTGGTTTCCTTGAAATTCCTTTCACGTTCACGGGATGCAAATGCCACAATCAATAGAACATAGAATATTGTTTGTTTCAAAGTCACAATGGCCAAATCTCCTTACTGTTCAGTGGTTCACACTTGTAAGATAATCAAGTAGACCTGGTTAAAAATTAAATTGTTTTTGCATCTGGTTGAAACAGGTTGGGGACTTTGGCCTTGCACGTTGGCAACCTGATGGTGATCTTGCTGTGGAAACAAGAGTTATTGGCACGTTTGGGTCAGTCACTATCAGTTGTATTATTTTTAGCATGTTTTTGAATTTATGATCTCATATTCGATATGACTTTAATGAAGGTATTTGGCACCGGAATATGCCCAAAGTGGTCAAATTACTGAGAAAGCAGATGTCTATTCCTTTGGAGTAGTGCTAGTGGAGCTAGTCACAGGCCGCAAAGCTGTAGATATTAATCGACCAAAGGGACAACAATGCCTCACAGAATGGGTTTGTGAATGCTTAGTGACTATATTTTTAATGCCCACAAAATCAACATCAAACTTTGTTTTCGAATAGTGCCTAATAATACCATTATTATATTCAGATTTTTTATTGTCTTCCTTTACTTTTTCTCAATTTCATCCAAGGTATCCCTCGCAACTGCGGTTTAGAATTTCCTTGGCCTTATGGTAAGTAGGCAGCTAACATATTCCTCACCACTATTGGACATGTACAGGCACGCCCTTTGCTAGAGGAGCATGCTATCTATGCATTGGTGGATCCACGTTTGGGGAACAACTATTCACAGAATGAAGTGTATTGCATGCTTCATGCTGCTTCTCTGTGCATTAGAAAAGATTCTCATTTGAGGCCTAGGATGTCTCAAGTATGTCAAAAATTTATAAGCCTACAAGACGACAAACCCAAATTTAGATTAATTCAATTTTCATCAAAGTAGTGGTAGAATAGAGCAACTGGTATATCAACTGTTCTGAATTTCACATGTATGAGATGAGCTCTGATCGGAGTGATCCACATTGTTTATAAACAGGTACTTAGAATACTAGAAGGCAATGCAATGATTGATGCGAGTTATGCTGCAACACCTGTGTACGGTTCTTTGACTTTTGTCAACAGAAGCAGGACATCGAGTGAATACTGTATTAATCAAACTGGAGATTTCAATCAACCTGTATTAAACTATAATAGTTCTCTCGACCCTGACTCTATTGTGGACTTGAGAGGTAAACTGTCCTTGTATGGAGAGCCCCATGTGAACAACACAAGCAAATTGTCATATGAAGCATTAAAAGCAGCTTACAGGAAAAAGGGAAGTAGTGCACGATCTCATTTGAAGACTAGAAAATAACAGGATCAGGAGCATTCATTATTATTTTTAAGTGCTGAAAGGCAGCCTTGCTAGTACCAGGATAAGAGCTAGAAAAACTGAGAAATGTCCTACGAGTAAAGCTGATTTTCCACTTTCCCTGAGCACCCAACAGTAGCAGCCAATTGTATATTAATATAGATTTCATGTTAGAGTAATTTGTTGAGGACAACTGTTGGAGTCAGAAATGTACAGAAGATTTATTTTCATCACAGGTGTGGCGTTCCTTTGATTGTGTGCCCAGTACAGAGGGATTAATAGTTGCACTCAGTTGTTGCCAGTGTTGCAGTTATATAAATATCCGACACAGAAGGGAGCAGTGTGCGGCCAAGGACTGACTTATAATTTGTTTTGTAATTCGATAAAATGTTATGTATGCTTATACAGAATAAATCAAAGAAAGAATTGAAGGAGACCTTCGTTCCGAAACTAAACGTATATATTTGATATCATTTAATTGCATTGTTGTACAGTATGCTTACGTGCAGAAGTGAGATGTTGCTGGAATTATTAATCGTGCTACAACTGAATGAATGAATGAATGATTTTAATGATGTCCACGAGACCAAACAGTCTAAGGGACCACATGATCACAGTCGTAAGCTAACTCCAGATTCTTTTCTAAGTCGGACCTCCTGCTGTGAATCTTGACACTCAAACTAGCTGTTTGGTTGATCTTATCTTTGTCGAATAGGCTGTGCATGTTGTTTGCTCCCGAACTGATTTCGTATTGAGCCCGGATGTCATCAGAAGCGGTGCACTCAATGATAAAATGCCTTTCAGTCTCAATCGCACCCGACACACAGAACCTGCAAATCCTTTCTTCCCCTTCCTCTTTGGGCCTTTTCCATCTACCCGTCTCGCATCTGAGGTGATGAGAACCCGTTCTCAACTGGGCCACTAACAGTCTAGCTTTTCCTTTAATAGCTGCCCCCAGATAAACCTTATCACCATGTTCCCCGGTTGGGTTGAACACTTTGATGTAATGAGCCTTTATCCTGCCTATGTTATTAGTCCACATGGCAGTGCGGAATTTTTCTATGATGAACTTTTTTATTTCTGCATTGGTATTGGAGCATTCTTGTAACTTGATGTTCCACTTACTCAACCACTTTATATTCTATTTCATCCATGTTTTCTTCCTGCGGATCAAATCCTCTTTCATCGCGCTTTTGGGCCATTGTTGGTTATCCATGTTGTCAAGTTTCTTTAGATAACTTATTAATCGAGTTATTGCTGCCACTTCCAGTGGGAAACTACCTGCTTCAGCTAAGAGAATTTCATATGGGACCGAGGTCTTGACTTTAAGACTGCTAGTGATTAAATGTTTCTAAATCCTCTCCACCTGTCGCCAATCGCACTTTGTCATGCTGCCTCCCCAAACTTCGCAGCCATAAAGGAAAACCGACGTGACCAACAAGCCAAATAATTTTTTTTTGATTTTCCAGTCCCAAAGTTAAGCGTTTCTGCATCTATTCTAGAGCAGGTAGGATGCTTTCCACTCTCCTTGAATTTTTTTGCTCTACAAGTCCTCCTAGCTGAGTCTATTTTTGGTGATGTTCACTTGCATCCCCACTTTCTGACAAAAGTGCTCCAAAGCCCTAATTGATCTCTTAACCTTTTAGAAATCAGAATAAGATCATCCGCATAAAGAAGAAGCTTCACCACATATCTTGCTAAATGCACCCCTTCTCCATCTATCTTGTCTAACCAGGATTCTAGTTTATCAATATATAAGTCAAACAAAGTGGGAGATAATGGGCATCTTTGTTCAACACCAATGTCACTACCGAAGCATTCAGACATACTCTCTTTAATTCTGATTTTGGCTTTGACTCTCTCATATAACCTATGCATTGCAGTTCTTAAAACATCTGGGATGTCTAAATCTTCCATTCTAACCCACAACTTGTCTCTAGGAACCGTATCAAAGCCCTCTTGAGGAAACTGTTTTAAAATGAAATGTATTTTCGTCTGAACAAACTTTCAGAACAAAAAACTTTCCTGTAGAACGAAGAACTGGATGTAGAACGAAAAAAATCTTTGGAGGTCATTTTTTGTACCTTTTTTTTTTTCAAATTGATTAGCAGTCGGTTATACAAATTACTATATTTACAATTTTTTTGAAGAATGCAATTAAAATGACTTTAATTAAAAATTTATTAGAAAATGATCGAAATTTGTAAAATGATGTTAATTTTAAGAAATTAAATATGATAATTATATTATTATATAAAATATTATATTGTAAATGAATAAGAGCATTATAACATTAAGAATAGCGACCATGAATAATTTTGATGCAGACTATTTTTGAATCTTAAGGTTCAAAGAATAATTGTTTTTGATAAGCAAATTGTCTCGAGACTCAATAAGATTATAGCGCATTATTAGTTGAATTCCGTTGCTCTAGGTAAGTTCCAAACGCAAATCAGCTTATTAAACTTTGGCTTGGTTTGCTCAGCAAACTGCTGTATATTTGATCTGGCTTAAATTCATACAGCGCAGCTCTGCCAGTAACACATGAGATTTAATAATCGATAAATATGATTTGGCTCAAATTCATGTGACACATGAGATTTAATAATCGATAAATATGATTTGGCTCAAATTCATGTGACGCTTATGTTTAGAAATATACAGTTATGATTTGGTTAAATTCGCATGTCTAAGTATTAATTTTTCTTGACTGCTAAGGACCGAGTGCTATTGTGTCATGTCCCCGCATGTTGCCTTAATAAACAAATCGTAATTCTCAATTTGAGGGCCGATTAGGGTTAGTGCCAACTAATTATTAAGAGAAAAGATAAATTAAATCAATATCATACTCCATTGATCCAGTAAATTAATTAAAGTGATATGTTCAGTGTATGAATATCATACTCTATTGATCCAGTAAATTAATTAAAGTGACCTATGATATAGGTCAGTGTATGAAGAGTTGCATCTCCTTCATGATATGTGCATCAAGTTGGCGAACAAGAAAGTAGCTACTCACCTTAAAAAAACAAAAATGAGCTAAAAGTGTACGTCTATTTTAAAAATAAGTGTTATGGTTAGAAATATAGAAATTTAAAATGCGTACATGTTATTTGTAATAAAAATACATACACGTTTTGAATGTGTACGTGTTATTTTAAATAAGAGAAATGTATATACATTTTGGTGAATAAAAGCTAGATGAAATACTTGTTGGAGCTCATGGTTTTAGTTCTTGAAAACAACATATGTGTTTAGAATGCTAATTAGTTTGTCCTCATGGTGTTTTTTGATCAGGATATATAAATAAAATATATCATATAAGTGTAAGTTACATATTCTCTTTGCATTTTTCCTTTCTTATACTTCAAGTTATATTTAATGTATATATTATGAGGATTTATGAGTGGTTTTAGATCTCTAAGAGTTATAATGTAGATTTTAGATTTGTGATCATATAATTTTTCAAACTTAAAGCAAATTTTAGTAATCAACAAGCTTCTATCACCATTCTCTTACTATCTCTTTATCCCTATCACTCTTCTCCTCCCTCTCTACCTCTCAATCTCACTTTGTCCTCTCTTCGCAAGCTAGAGATCTTATAATTTCTTAAACTTAGTCAAACTCCAATAATCACATCTCTCTCTCTTTCTCTCTCTCTCTCTCTCTCTCTCTCTCTCTCTCTCTCTCTCTCTCTCTCTCATGAGCATTATATATCTCTCCCTATCCATCTCCCTTTCTCCCTTATCCATCTACCTCTTTCTGTATCTCATTCTTCCTTTGTACCCAACTCTCTCTCTCTCTCTCTCTCTCTCTCTACAAGACCTCTATTCCTCCCCCTCCTATTTCTTGAGCCTTCCCTTGCCACTTCTATCAATCTAACCTCTCTCTGCACTCTCCTTCTGTACCTCTCCCTCCTATTTCTTGAGCCTTCCCTTGCCACTTCTATCAATCTAACCTCTCTCTACACTCTCCTTCTGTACCTCTCCCTTTCTACCTCTCTCACAACCTACGTCTCCCTTCATCCTTACCTTTTTCTTTACTCCTCTTTCCATTTTATCTTTACTTATCTCTATTTGCCTACTTCTCCCTCCCTCACCTATTTTCTATTTATCTACATACCTCTTCCTCCCTCCTTCCATATTTATTTGTCTCTATCTCTTTTTGTTTATCTCACCTCTCTGTCTGTTTCTCTGTATTTATCAATAGAGAGCTGTGAGAGACCAAGTGCTCAAGGGGGGAGATAGGTGAGATATATATAGGGGTGTGAGAAATGTGTGATAAGATAGGAAGGGAGAATAGAGAGGTGAAGAGGGAGGGATAAAGAGATGAGAGAGATAAGAGACAAAGGGGGAAATAAAAGCATTGATAGAGAGGGATGGAGGGATATATATATATATATATATATATATATATATATATATATATATATATATATATAGATAGATAGATAGATAGATAGATAGATAGATAGATAGATAGATAGAGAGAGAGAGAGAGAGAGAGAGAGAGAGAGAGAGAGAGGTGAACAAGGAGAAAAGGGCACAATTGATAGATGGGGATAGAGGACATAGGTAGAGAGGTAAGATAAAGAGAATTAAGAAGGGAAGGAGCAAGGGAGAGGAGAGAGGAGAGATTGAGACGAGTAGAGAGGGAAGGAGAAAATGTGAGGTAGAGAGGGGAGAGAGGTGACATAGAGAGAAGTGAAGAGGAAAGGATGGAGGGAAATTAATGGAGAGAGAGAGAGAGAGAGAGAGAGAGAGAGAGAGAGAGAGAGAGAGGTAAATATAGAAGGGGAAAGATGGGCGAAGGTGAGAAAGAAAGGGGTAAAAAGATAGGTTGAGATATTGAGGGAGAGACAAAGAGTGAAATATAGGTAGATAGAAGAGAGAAGGATAATGATAGGGAGAAAAATAGGTATAAAGCTCAGTGGAGACAAAGAGAAAAATAGATGGAAGGAGGGAGAGAGGGAGGTTTATATAGATAAATAGGGGTAGGGACAAAGGGAGGTAGCGGTATATAGAGGGAGAGGAGATACATAGAGTTTGGGGAGAGGAGAGAGTGATAGAGAGGGAGGAGAGTGATAGGAAAATAGACAGGTCTAGAGATTGGTGGAGACAAAGCATGAGATATAGAGAGCAAGAGAATATTGATAAAAACTTGGTTATTACAAAAATTTGACTTAGTCAAAAAAATTATAAGATCTAAAATCTTGAATTTGCATTATGACTTCTAGAGATCTGAAACCACTCTCAAACATCTTGACAATGCACACACACATCTATATATACATACATACATATATGTATATAAATATATATACATATGTATATGAGTGTGTGTGTGTGTGTGTGTGTGTGTATGTATATGTATATCACGACGAAAATACTATTTATTTCAACCAACTTTAATTCATAGAAATGCATATATGTTTTGCTTATTTTACATAACACATACAAGTTATATTTATTTAGATAAATGCGTACATGTTTTTTCTCATAAAAGTGCACGCACATTTTTTGTTCAAACAATACATATGCATTTTAAATTCAAATAACGTGTATACATTTAGGCTTGTACTTAGGCTTGGATGACAAGCCTTTAGCTTGTGAGCTTTATTTCCTTCCTTTTGTTGTGTTTTGGATAACAACATTAACATATTAATCTTTAATTTCTTTTAACAATGTCTCCAAACTTTTTAGAGACATACATGTACTATATTTTTAATAACCTTTTACCTTCTTGTCCAAACTTAAAATAAATTGTATATTATTGTCCCACACTTCATTCCTTACAATTTCAATAAAAAAATAAAATTTCAATTAGTTTGATGCAAGTTATCTTTGATACATTAATAAATACCTGATTTTCATGATGTATCCAATTTGAATATTCATTTTAAAAAATACTCAACAAAAAATACACTTCTAGTACTCACTGTTAAGTATTTTTCTTCTAAAGGATTTTTCAAAATACTAAATGTAACTAATTTTTTTTGTGAAACATGTTAGATATTGTTATATTTTGCTGAAAAAACATGAACAATTTTTGTTGTGCAAAGAATTTGACCCCCTTAATCTTATCCATTTTTGAAAAACTTTAGTATTAGAAACTAGATTAAGAGTACTACAATTCATCTTCTTTTAGTATCTTTAAATTTCGATTGCACAAGTCTCAGATTGTTCCTCCGAGTTCAAGTTTAGCTGATTTAAGAAAAAACATAGCCACTTATGTTATCTCTATTGAGCATTAGATGTTGTCATTAGTATCAAAGTAGATCAGTTGGTTATCTATGTTGATCAGTCGGTAAAAGGAACAACTACATACTACACTATGCTAGTCGATTAGACAAACAAGCCTTCATACCGAGTATTCTTAAGGCAATACGGAGAACTAAAAGGAAACAGGTTTAACCAAGCACCAGAGCAGCTTTACCAAGCATTCGAGTATACCGATACCAAGCGTCAGTCAACACCAAACAACAATGTATTCAATGAGTAGTATTGATAGTGTTTACCGAGCAATCCAGGAAGCGACATACTAATCAGTTTTGGCACATTTATCTATGTAAATAGTTACAACAGAATCACAAAATGTTTTACCAAGATCAAGGATTATTTAGTATTGATGTAATCATTAAATGTGATGATGATCTCTATGTAATAGTTAGATCTAGGTTAATTTTGTATATCGTAGATCTTAGGTTTTCCTAAGAAGATGTAAACCTAATTAGGTCATGTAAATCATACCAATTTGCTATATATTTGTAAATGTCATTATTTGACATATGTGTGGACAAGAGGACGAAGGAAGAGAGAGATCTTGAAGCAGTAGCCGCCTTCAAGATATCAGTATTCAAACAAGGTTTTGCATGATAGAGCAGTTATCAGTTCATTCAGATTGTTCAGAATCAGTCAAGGCTATCGAGCAGATTAGTGAACAATCTACTACACACAAAGGTGATATTTATTCAGTACATCATAGATTTGATTCAAACAAAGTATAGTTGTCAATTACAGATACTTTCTATTATTCTCTAATCATTGTAACAAAGTTAGCAAAATCTCTTAATAGAGTAGACCTAATAGTCTTGCTGTAAATCTCTTAACTGAGTACACACTCAAGTAGTGTTAAAATCCTTTAACTAGGTAGATCTAGTTGATCTTATTGTTACTCCTTAGAGGGTAAGATCATCAGAAGTGATCACAACTTGTAGCCTTAACCGACATACTTTATTATTTGCAGTAGTGAAGAATTTGTATTTGTCATCCCCATCATATAAGTTTTTACCTTCTAACAAGGGTTTATGCGTAACCAAAATATGTGTTATGTGATTGAATTATTGTTTGTTTTCATACAATTTACATTTACAAGTAAATTGAATGAATGTTGCACACAATGGATTCAGTTGGATAGTTTAGTTATCTACTGTCTGCAGATTGAGTATCAAGTTAAAAGTTTTTGAGGGCACTGATTCACCCCTCCCCTCTCAGTACCTTCTCTCTCCATTCCAACAATCTGTATCAGAGCACAAATCTCTTATTGGACGGTTTAACCACTAAAGAGGAAAGATCTAAATATGGAGAGATACAAGTTGGAAAAAACTATAGAGAATCAAAAGATTCAAATGCAAATGTTTATTGAGCAATACAGGCAAGCTAAGGATGCATTGAAGAAGTTACTAGTTCAGAGAAAGAACATGGCTATTCTGGAAAATGAAACTAACTATCATGAAGAAGAGATTGATGATTTATTTGATAATATTGGATCTAGTTTAGGCAGTATTTCTGACAGTTCTGAAAGTGCAATTTCTGATTTGTCTGAAAAAAATCTTCATTTGACTCAACAAGTGAAAGCCCTCTAGATCGGTCAAGAGACACAAATGGTAAGAATGATTGATGTGATGAACAATGTTAGACAAGCTGAATAAGAGAGAAATTTGGCCGTTGAAGACAAAAGACAAATGACTGAACAACTACAAGTAAAAGAAATTGAGATACTGAGACTACCGAACATCACTTTGAAATATCCAATCGGATGATTATTGTAAGCCAGGAGATCAACCGAGTAAATAATGAGTTATCAAGGAAACTTGAAGACATTGGAGTACTCAGAAGAAAATGAAAAACTGAGAAATGAAGTGAAGATGCAGCAACAACATAACGAGATGATGAAAAAGGCTGAAGACAGTTCTAAGAAAATTGATGATTTTCTGATTAGTCAAAGAGGACTTGGAAGCACTATTGGATTAGGCTACACTGAGCAAGGAGAATCATCTAAGCAAGCTGAACAGATGAATAACAACCAAAATTAGAGACCTAAGACACTGACATGCTATCACTGTGGTAAGCCGGGCCACACTTCAAATGTATGCAGGAGTAAAGCACAAGGTAAACCTAAAACCACTCATAAGTTCAATGGTCATTGTTATAATTGTAACAAGTTTGGACATCAAGCATATGAATGTAGATCTAAGCTGAATAGGACTCCTAACAAACCTTACATGGAGAAACACTGTCACATTTGCAACATGCATGGACACACTTCACAAGAATGCATAACAAAGATGAAGCAAGTCTGGACACCGAAAGGATAGAATAAATCCTATCAACTAAGAAGAAAAGGTAATGCTTACACTTGGGATTATAACACATGGATTAGTTGGATAGTATGCGGAAGGTATGGACATATTGCAGCTAATTGCATGAGGAAGAGATGGGCTTGAAAATATTGAAGTTGGACAAGAACTGGTATGGCATGTTTGCATTGTCACAAAGTCGGTCACCTAAGTAAAGATTGCAGAGACCGAGCACCAGAGGAACAAGTTTTTGAAAATGGCAATACAATTGCAGATATCATGAGAATAAGAAACACTATGTGGAGAAAGGCATCAAATGATAATGCCGAGTCAAGCAATGTAGTCGGTGAAACCTCATCTATTGGATTGGGTGACATCGACACCTCCACCTAAGATGAAAAAGGTATGTATGAACTAATAATTCAAGATTGACCATATTCTACATACAGTTGCTTATATTAGTTGTGCACATACCAAATCCGCATGAATAGAGATGCATTATGGTTTTATAAGTTTTGGACTTTAAAGAGTTTACAGTTAGTATATGCTAGACTGAGTAAGGATTTTCAGAGTGTTCAAGAGCTATTTCAAAATATTCTGAGTGATTTCATCGACATTTTCGCTTAAGTACTATTACTACTGAGCTATTTCATACTAGGATTTATTGAAACCCTATTTAAAGAAACAATGGCATTCGCATCGAAGGTGAACAAATCCAAGTTTGCAGAGGAGGAAGGAAACCTTATTTTGTGTCTACTACTTGAAAAGAACCCCGATACAAACTTCACCCTGAAGTTGCATAAAAAATTGATCAAGTTGGAGCTTTCTCAAGCATACCCCCTAGGGTTCTACTGGTCAAGGACATAAGATCTTATATTCACTGCAATCTAGGAGAGATAGGAGATTTTGACATGTATGCAACTTATCAGAAGCTTTGCGGAGAAGATGGAAGACTAAAACCTGAACATAAACAACTGGAAGTAATAGGTTTAATGAATGCCCTAAATTTTCTGAAGGATTTCAAGAGTGAATGGATTAGGGTTGTTCTTAGCAGGTTTCATGATGGAAACTTGTGGTTGGATGAGCCGGTAAATATTACCAAGAAGATGATTCATGATGTTATCGGGTATCCTACCACTTACAAGGCGAAGGCAATTCTGAGTGCATATAGGGAAGATATTGAGGACACCGGAGCCAAGTGGGACGACCGAGCATTGAAGATTAGCACAATCAAAGACCTAGAGGTGAAATTTGTAGCTCATGTCATCAGCTATAAAATTTATCAGTTGAGTAGACCAAACAGTGTGCCATGTGGAGCCGTTGACATTGCATTCAGAATGGTTAAGAAAGGTTATCAGTTGGACCTAGCTGAGCTTTTGTTGAAGCAAATTGAAGAGAACATGAAGACAATCTGGTTGGCGAAGTTGAATACATGTAAGTTTGGATCCCTGCTAGTGTGCATATTTTTCTATGTGCAATGATTTTTCCCATCAGTCGGTAATATAGAGTGGTCAATCGACAAGCCAGTTATATCACAAATTTTAGATTTGATTAAGGGCTTGGGAAATAATATTAATAGTGTATTTGATAATTATTTTGAGCAATTCAAGAGTAAAATGTTCTCGAAGTAGAATTCCTAGTCAACTAGTAGAAGATTATGAGCATGAGATATGTTTCCTAGTAGACACCGATCACACATTGATAAAGGCTGTGGAGCCTATGACTAAATGGTTAGCCACTATGGGTTATGAGATAGATATTGATTTTGCTTCAAAATCAATAAAAGCCTTGTTGGCTGTACCAAAGGATGTAAATGCAGCGAGGTTTGGAACCTATGAGGAGGCCAAGACAAGAATAAAAACATGCCTAGTTATTGGTAAGATAACAAAGAAGTCAAGGAAAATGATGAAAAATCTTGTAGAGAAGCTTGGAGATGATACTGGATCATCTGATAGTACACCGGTTGAAGTTGCAACCAAAGGTCAGTTACTTCTTACTGACAAGCCCCATGACAGTGAAGAAATCAAGTCAGACAAAGATGTAGACTCTACACCAGTTTCTCCTTCACCGACTCCAAAGAAGAAGTTAGATGTGCAAATAAGGGTACACACAAGATCTACAACTACAACCTCACCACCACTAAAGAAAGGAGTTGTAAAAATATCAAGGCCAAAAGTAGCAGCACCGACCAAGACATATACAAAAAGAGGTAATAAATCATCTACTGAGGCCCCCAAGAAAAGAAGAAAGTTGATTAGAGGAAAAGATGACATAGATGATGATGATATTGATCAATTCAAAGTTGTTAGTAATAAAAATCGGTCAATTGATGAGGTAGCAGAAGAAATAATAGAAAATGGATTTAGTGATCCTAAAATTAATCGGTTTGAGCACCTGTCAACCGAGGATCAGAAAAAACTTTAAGAGGAAATCATCCAGATGATGATTATATTTAAAAGAGTCCCAATAGAATTTTCCAAACACTTTCCTAAGGCACTAGAGGAAATAATTTCACAAAAGTGGTCCTATGCCTTGGATGTTGAGAAAAGAATGCAGGAATAATCCCTAGTTTTGGCAATACCTCAATTGACAGTTCCTGAAATTGAGGAAAACATGAGAAAACTTTCAAAGAGGTTTAGAGTAAAGAACCGGGCACTGCAGATACTTGATGAAAATCTGGCAGACATAGATGAGAATAGTTAACTCATCTAGACTTCAATTATACAAGCCTGAGAGGAATTAGAAAAGATGGCCTTAACCATTATTCCTGAGAAGAAATCAAAAATAAAATGGAAGGGAATACACATTGATGATGTAGATCTGGCACTCACATAGAGAATTGACTTATCAGATACCGAGGTACCTGATACAACTGTTACCACTGAAGAAATAAGTCTAACACAGGATGCACCAGATCAAGTTGAGATCCAAATAATTGATAACAATGCACTGGATGTACTCATTAAGGACATCACAAACGGTGATCTTGATGACTTAGCTGAAGATGAGGATGTTACTATTGTTGGAGCAAAAACACAAGAAGAGGAACACCTCACCGAGCCAACAATAACATCTATACCAAGCGAACTTCCTATTTTGATAGAAGCACTATAAATAATTTCAAAGGAAGGACTCGAAGGCTCAATCCCTGAGCAACCAATGGATACTTCAGGTGATCAAGGGACAAGCACACCCGCTGAGACAAATGAGCCTAAGGAACCAGAGGTAGAGACACTGAGCCAAAGTGAGCCGAAGACTACTGAGACCACCCGAATAGACACTACATCTGAAGCTCCCTCCATATCAACCGACACACCAATTACCAAGGAACAAAAGAAGGAAGATAATGTGTCTACCGAGCAACAAATGCCAAGTGTCGAGGTAAAGGACATTGTACCTTTTGTTAATAATTCACCTCAAGAGCCTAAGAAGAAGAAGAAAAATGATGGTAAAGGGGCGGTCACTTTAGAAGAAGTCATTGTGATACTAGAATGTGACCTGAGGACCCTAGACCCCAAGGAACTAAGAAAATATGAGGAACTATGCACAAGAAAGGCAACTCAGGAAAAGCTGAGGAAAGAGTGTAAGAGCAAGCATATACTTGAAGATGTAAGAGACATCTTACAACAGGTTGTACTCGAGGTACAAATTAATGATGACACACCGGTCATGGATCAACTTGCCACTCTTGTACAAGAAATCAATGCCCGAGATATATAAGCATAAAAGAGAATTGAGGAAAGGGAAGAATCCCAGATTCAAGATAAATTAGCATAGAAAATCAGCCAGGAAGTGGCAGTAAATAAGGTAAAACTTTCTGAGGTGATTACCGATATTCAATCTATCACTCAGAAAATTATTCAAATGTTAGTTAAGCTTTGCACTGTGGAAATTTTCATTGCTGAGATCAGTGAAAAGATAAAACAACTGGATATCAAAATCCAAGCCAGTGCACAAGCCTCTTTAACCGAGCCTAATGTTTTTCATAAGCATATACTCAAAGTTCAAGAACTTAGGCAGTTAAGAGAAGATTTGAGGAAGCAGGAGGACAGAATAAGTGACCAAGTCACCGAGCTACAAACAGAGCTGCTGTTAGGAATAGTCCCAAGAGATAACTGAGAGGGGGGGGGGGGGGGTGAATCAGTTATCTACAAGATTCAATTCTTTATCCAATTAAGTATACTTAAACATAAAACATAAACACAATGAAAGAACACATGAACACAACACCAATATTTTGGTTACGGGGAAACCCAAATAGGTAAAAACCCCTGTGGGACTTGATACCCACTAATATTTTGTACTAGTGTATAATGATCCTTGCTAGAAGATCCTTTACCCTGTTAGGAGTAGCTTTACAATATATTAAGTACAGTAGACTTGGTTAAGGATCGGACCCTGTTAGGAGTCTTTTATAATTTTCCTTGTTAGGGGAGAGAACTCACTGTCCGAGAGCTCATTTCTCAAATGGGCGAAGGCTACAACCTTTTGAATAATAGATACACACTATATCTGGATCTTGGTGAACTGCGCTTTGACTTGCTGTCTGAATTAGTTCCAATGAATAGCACAAGTACTTTACTTGGTCACATAGACCTTCTTCTGATGGCTCAACACTTCACACACTCTGCTTTGATTTGCTTAATCAATCACGAACCACTCTTCAACAATCATAAATGACTGCTTATAAATATCTTTCCTCCAAATGATATAATCAAGTCGACCTGTTAGAACCATCTTGAAATCATATTAGATAAACCATCATAAACTCCAACAAACATTCTGTCGGCTCTATTATGCACGCAACTCATTTTGGGACCTGTGTAATAAAATAATTGTAGACACACGCTACACACTGTCAGCTCTACCAAAACAACTGGAACTTTCTCTGTAAGCTGAATTAACTTATGCGCTCTTAACCGAACATCAATAACACTTCTCCAAGCTTAAATCCAAGGGTGCATATCCTCAAGATAGGTGCAACTCAAGAACCAATAAAATCTCTGTCGGCTCTTCTGAACAAACACAGGAAA
Organism: Chamaecyparis obtusa; assembly: GCA_027943335.1. Classification (NCBI taxonomy): domain Eukaryota; kingdom Viridiplantae; phylum Streptophyta; class Pinopsida; order Cupressales; family Cupressaceae; genus Chamaecyparis; species Chamaecyparis obtusa. Next base: position 117,877 of record BSBK01003610.1, read on the forward strand.
CTGTTACTGGCGAATAGAGACTACATAACTTCACTTGCCTTCATTATCAGACTATGCGTCTATAACTAAAACATCACTAACATGTCTTCAACATATATCCAAGCGTGCAACGCTCCATGATAACTATACGGACAACCATACATAGAACACTGTCTGTTACTCTGTCAGGAACACTACTAACACCAACTGTTATATAACTGTCTGTACTAACAGTTAACCTCTGCGTTCATGATATCATGCTGATATCATGTCCATGCTACATATACTAAAATCTTATTGCATAAGACTTCAGTGCATGCTACTTTTCATATGTTGTCATCAATGACAAACATACAGTCAGTACTGGCCTGTTGGCAAATCTCCAACAATCTCCCCCTTTGGCATTGATGGCAACATGTGGAATGAAAATCCACCACCAACCCAAATGAACATTTCTTCTATATTATTCTCCATTTCCTCTTCAAAACTCCCCCAAAGGTGAATCCTTCATCTGCTGCAATATTTTCTAATATTCTCCATTTCCTCAACTGTACTGCTGTCATAACTGAATGTTGCTCCCCCTTAGTATTGTGTGTGTGAAAATTGTACTTGATCTGTAGACACAACACTCAGTAAAACATTAGAAGTTAGCTATAATCAAAATCGTGCAAAATTAAAATCTAATCTAACCAAGCAATTTACTGCCTTCTAATAGGTGCGAGATTAATGTTCTTAGACTGTAATCGAGATCAGTGACCTAGACGACACCTAAATGAAGGATTTGAATGCAAAAGATGGATATGAAATTGAATACAATTAATCTATTTTTTTGATATTTTCTATGCAATAAGAATGATAAAAACTTGATATGAATCTATGCTATTGAAAACTGATATGCTATGCTAATCTAACAATGATATGAAATATGAATGCAAAAATAAGATTGATCTCACAAAGATGTCGATTCGCAAGAGCTTTGATTCTTCAATTCCAATTCTCCAGCGTGATTGTGCAAAATATGAGATGATTTGTGAAGAGCTAAAGCCTTAATTTATAGAAATCCAGGGCTTTGGAGGTGCATGGGAAAAGCCATAAATCACTCAAATTAACTCATCTTGATTTTTGAGTTATCTGATCATGAAAGATAGTTAATTCTTAAAATCATGCAAAAACATGCAAAAATAGCTTTTTAAATCAAATTAGAGTTTAGATCAGCTTTTTGAACTCCAAAAGGATGTTGAGTTCCAAAAAGTCAATAACTTGCATTGATTTTCTGATTTGGAGTTTAACTGTTTCTTTTGAATATGCATAATAATTAAGAATTAAATAAATAAATAAAGTGATTTATCCTCAACTCAACTGATTTTAAAAATAAAATAATTGATTTATGGGTTAATCAATTATTTAATCAAATTTTTATTAAAAACTATATTATTAAATAATGACAACTTGCTTTAATTAATTAAATAAAAATTTAATCAATTATTCATAAGATATTTGGATTTATTGTCAAAATTAAATAATATAATTAATAATAGATAGAATTAAATTTAATTACACAATTAAGTGGCAAATATTAAATCTAATTAATTAAATATGAAAATATTCAATTAATCAAACTTTAGGATAAATGTGATTTATTGCCAAATAATTATAAAATTAAAGATAATTATGATGATTAGGAATATTACTAGGAATATTCCCCGATGCAGAATTTAAGATAATCAATTAGATTTGATGATGTTCAAATGTGCCTTAGGTTAGGACTTCGATGTCGATTTCATTCGAATTGAAGATGTAGGAGATTAATGAACTTATAGCCCATTTTTGGGGTATTACATTTTGCCCCTCTTTGAATTACTGTGCGAAGTGTAGTGGTTCAAAGATAGTCTGTGTTTGATAGAGATATGAAACTGATTCAAAAGATAAACCGATCTCAAGATAGAAACCGATTGAAAGATATTGAGATAGGAGTTGATTGATATTGAATTGATATGGAGATAATAGGTCTTGAATGACCAAAGATAATGTTCACTGTAGCAGCAAATGAACCTATGATTGCGAAAAAGTGTCAAAATGCCTGATTCTAAACCTTAGGATTGATAAGAAGTGAGTGACCCGTTCTAGACTCGATTGTCTTAGCAGAACTAGCAAGTATCACATCCAAACCCTTCAGTTGTCGAAGAACCAAGGAAAGAACACTATGATCTGATGGTTGTAAAAACTGATACAGTTTACAAGATTAGGAGAATACCAAATTGATATGGATCTTGATGAATCTAATATGCCCCAAGTGATGATAGATTTGCCCCGAGCGATGAGGACTTTTGATGAATCAGTGACTAGACGTGATTGTTATCTTGATCACTGATGAAAGATATTGATAGATTTGATCATAGAATTTGATTTACAGACTTTGAATGATGTGCAATACCATGCCCCCTTCGGGATTAAAATTGAAATCTGACAAGAAAAGTCAGCGTTATAGTTTAGAAGCATGTTAATTGATTTGAGAAGTGTGGTTATACATGTCCGAGAATGCATTTTGCATCATTTGGAGGTCCTGGAGACTGAATTTGACTAGGTTTGACCATGAGTTGACCATGGTTGACCAAGTTGAAATTTTGATAGTGTGATGTAAGATAATCAATTAAGTTGAATACTAGATTTCTGTGATGATTGAAGGTCGAATATGCAAGTAGTTAATAATATGAATGATCTCAGATTTGAATTTTGATCCCAAAAAAGGATTCTACTTGCTATTTCATTGGAGGAACCTTCGTGTGAGATTCAGCTCTTGTTAGACTGGAAGATGCGATTTGAAGAGTCGTTTAAGCATTGGAGTTCGTTTAATCATTGTGAGATCATGCAACATGCAAAATGAAATGAGACATGCAAAATGAAATGCAACCTAAGACCGAGGACCTAGTCACTGATCATATGTCGATTTGTTATCATCATTGAACTTTTAGGTAACCGGATAAATCAATACAATGCCCACTAGCCATGAAACCATAGACATATGAATATCAATTTGTATGCGCAAGAATCAATACAACACCCACTGGTCAAACAACCATGGATATATGAATATTGATTTTGTTTTTGAAATGTCGGATTAGATATAAGCACCAAGGCACAAGCGCCAGGATGACCTGAATATCATGTCCATTTTGATATAGCAATTTGTACAAGCATCAAAACATAAACATTGTGATGACCTGAGTACGCCTTGCATTAGAAACACATCAAACAGTCAAGAGATCATTCTAAATCCAATGTGAATTACCCGTAGTGACCCTTTATCGTTCACATCCTTAGGCAAGATTGCGTTCCACAGTAGGAGAAAGAACTTACTCAAAAAGATAATAGTTAGATCAAACTTCCTTGAATTGTTTGGGTATCAATGGTCGAGGTACGCATGGCCATCCAATTCGAGATAGAGGCTCTTACAGTCGGACACCATTTCAATCCAAAATTTCCAAAGTTGTTAGATTTTCACATACAAGCAGAAGACAAAGAAAAGATTATGCCCCCAGTCATCACTCTCTAAATCCTGTAAAGGACATCATTGAAGAGCTCGAAGGGACACAATATGCAAAAATCTTAATGCGAATCAGTAAGCATACAAGGAGATAAAAGCATGTAAAAAGCACAGATTGTTTTCAGTTTGAGTTTGATGTTTGATTGTTGTAGATGCAAAATCCTTTCTGGAGACGAGACAGACAGACAGACTCAACAGGAAGCTTCAAAGGACTCTGACTGGATAGGAAATGTCTAAGATACATAGGAGACCATAGGATATGACATTGATTGCCCCCAAATTTGAACATTGATAGGATACAGACGCTTGAGCTGATTGGTGTACAGACTGACTTATTGAAACCAGGATATGCAGAAACAAACCGGGAGATATGTACAAACTAAAGCAAGACTGAAAGCTAGGAAAGACCAAGATTGTGCTGATAGATGGAGCATTTGGAACAAGTGGCGCCTGTTTGCCAGGTTTTCACCATCTTGGTAGAGATTCTATTTTTGCTACCAAGGTGCCTGTTTCCAGGTTTTCACCAAGGCACTTTTTTCTTCTTTTTCATTTTTTTGTATTTTTCATTTTTTCAATTTTTTTGTACTTTTGATATTTTTTTGATTTTTTTTTGTGAATCATCAAGGCGCCTATTGCTAGGTTTTCACCAAGATGTTCATTTTTTCAGGACTTTTTCTGATTTTTAAGATTTTTTTCAGGACTTTTACCAAGCACTAAATGCCTTAGGCGTAGAATTTCTTCAGATGGAGAACGTTGATTGGTTCTCAGAGCTGTTCTCCTTCAGTCGTTGAGAGTTGATAGGCACCAGAGCCAAAAGTAGCAGTGATAACAAAGGGACCTAACCAATTGGGTTCAAACTTCCCCTTGCGTTCTCGATGTGATTGATTTTTAGGATTTTCTCTCAACACTAGATCACCAACCTAAAATTCTCTATGTCTGACTTTCTTGTTGTAGCCTCTAGACATTCTTTTCTGATACACTCTGAGATGATCATACGCTGCTTATCTGCGCTCATCTAGTAGTTCAAGTTCTTGTAACCTCGACACTCTGTAGTCTTCATCAGTGACAAGTCCATGCATTCTGATCCTGAGTGATGGGATTTCAACCTCAATAGGCAGTACCGCTTCAGACCCATAAACTAAAGTGAAAGGTGTAGCCCCTGTAGGCGTTCTGATACTAGTTCTGTATGCCCAGAGAGCTGGATTGATCATCAGATGCCAGTCTCTTCCTATTTTATTCACTGTTCTGTGCAAGATCTTCAGGAGATTTTTGTTTGAAGCCTCAGCTTGTCCGTTCCCTTGAGGATAGTAGATAGATGACCAATGTTGAGTAATTTTGAACCTGGCACATAAGTCATCTAGATCCTTATTTTTGAATTGTCCCCCGTTATCTGTGATTATAGAGTGAGGGATCCCATATCTGCAAATGATGTAATTCAGGATGAACATAGAGATCTGTTTCCCCGTTGCTTGTGTTAGAAGAACTGCTTCTACCCATTTTGTAAAATAATTTGTAGCTATGATTATATGGGTATGTCCATTAGAAGAGTGCGGATGGATAGCACCTATGAGATCAAATGCCCATTGTTGAAAAGGCCATTGTGTAGTAAAGGGAATCAAATCTCTCCCTGGAGCATGAATCAAGTTGCCATGTACTTGACACTGTTGACAGTTTTTAGCAAATTTAATAGCTTCTTTTTCCATTTCAGGCCAATAATACCCAGCCCTAATAAGTTTTCGAGCTAACGTTAAACCGTTTGAGTGTGACCCACATATACCCTCGTGGACTTCCTCTAATGCACGTTGAGACTCTTCTCATTCTAAACATCTAAGCAGTGTACCATCTAGACCTCGTTTGTACAGATCATTACCAATGATGACATATCGGGATGCGGATCGGATAAGGTTTCATTTCTCAAAATGGTTAAAGGACTTAGGGATGATTTGGTCATGGAGATAGGAGAATAGATTTTTGTAGCGAGATGAGTCATAACCTACAATAGTGAAGATCATGCAGGTTTCAGGGGAGTCATATGCAGGATAGGATAGGGCTTCCATCAGGAACTCGTAGCGTAGTTCATGTTTGGGCTGCTGTAAAAGAGTAGATAATGTCGCCATTGCGTCAGCAGCCTTATTCTCCGTTCTGGGTATTTGCTCAAACGTGATAGAGATGAAGTATTTCTTTAAATCATCTACCATTCTCTTGTAAGGAATGAGCTTTTCATCTTTGGTTTGGTATACATCATTGACTTGGTGGATAACCAGTTGTGAGTCCCCATGGATGTGCATCTCTGTAACTCTCCACTGTATTGCCATTTTCATACCATTGAGAAGTGCCTCATATTCAGCAATATTATTTGTGCAAGGAAACTTTAATCTGAATGCTTTGGGTATCGAGTATCCTTGAGGAGTGATGAACAATATGCTTGCTCCAGATCCATTCTGTGTGTAGGAGCCATCAAAGAATAATCGCCATGCTCTAGAAGAGAGGTGCATGATAGAGGAATCGAGAAATTCCATTTGCATGGGTGTATCATCAAACAGTGGTGCTTCAGCTAATTGATCAGCAATGACCTGTCCTTTGATAGCTTTTCTTTCAACATATTCAATGTCAAATTCGCTCAAGAGCATGACCCATTTAGCTAGTCTACCTGTGAGGGCAGCTTTGCTTAGGAGATATTTCAGTGGATCAATTTTAGCTACCAAATGAGTAGTATGAGCTAACATGTAGTGTCTCAATTTCTGTGATGCAAAGATCACAGCGAGACATGCCTTCTCTATCATTGAGTAGTTCTTCTCATAGGCCACTAAAGTTCGGCTGATATAGTAGATGGCTCTTTCTTTCTTGTTCTCATCATGCTGTGCTAGCAATGCCCCCAGTGATGTATCTGTTGCAGAGACATATAATATTAATGGCCTCCCATGAATAGGAGGCATCAATATAGGTGGATTTGATAGATACTTCTTGATATGTTTAAAGTTGTTCTCGCATTCTTCATTCCATGCAAAGGTCACACCTTTATGTAATGTTTTTGTAAAAGGCTGTGAGATGTCCACTAGCTGTGATATGAATCTTCTGATAGATTGAACTCTGCCTTGCAACGTCCTCATTTGACTGATATTTGTGGGAGGTTGCATCTCTATTATAGCCTTGACCTTAGCTGGATCAACTTCAATGCCTTTCTTGGAGACGATGTATCCTAGGAGCTTTCCAGAAGTGACTCCAAAAGCACACTTTTTAGGATTTAGTCGAAGACTAAATTTTTCCATTCTGTCGAGGATCATGCTCAAGTCTGTTAGATGTTCAGTTCTAATCATGGATTTTGCCAAGGTATCATCTACGTAATCCTCCATTGTTCTATGCATCATATCATGAAAAATAGATGTCATTGCTCTTTGATATGTAGCTCCAGCATTTTTGAGTCCGAATGGCATAACATTCCAATAGAAAGTTCCCCACGCACATGTGAAAGCTATTTTCTCGTGATCTTCTGGAGCAATTTTGATTTGGTTGTATCCAGAAAAGCCATCCATTAAGGAATACATTTCATAGCCCGCAGTCATGTCCACTATCATATCAATGTTAGGCAGTGGAAAATCATCCTTAGGGCATGCTCTGTTCACGTCTCTAAAGTCCGTGCATACTCTGATTGAACCATCTGGTTTGGAAATAGGTACAATGTTGGAAATCCACTCAGCATAGTCTATGACACGGATGAATCCAGCTTTTAGGAGTTTTTCTAGTTCTGCTTTGACTAAGAGTGCAAAATGAGGATGCATCTTTCTCAATTTTTGTTTGATTGGTTTTACTTCGGGAGCAATGGATAGATGGTGCATAATGAGATTGGGATCCAATCCTGGCATATCTGAATATTTCCATGCAAAGTTGATCTTTTTTTCTGATAAGAATGTAGTGAATTTATGTTTCTCTTCTTCTGATAGAGATTGTGCTATATGTACCAATTGTGGTTCCTTTGTTGTACCCAAATTGATGGATTGAGTTGGCTCAATTAGAACTGGAGATCTATCCTGTAAATGACTCGGAAGGACATCAAATATCTCATCCTTAGGCACCTCAGAGAGGTTTTCACCTTTAGATACGTCTTTTCTTTTTACTTTTGTCAGTTCTGAGACTGCCACAAAGTGGTTTTCACCCTTAGAACTCTTTTTCTTTTTCTTTTTACTCTTGTTTTTCTGACTAAGATATTTGATGTCCGACTCAGTCATGCTAACACTCGGTTCACTGATGGAAGTACTCATAGGCTCAACTACATTGAGGTAGCAGGCAAGGGCATAGTCATTTGGGAAGGTATACATACCATGGTTTGGGTTTTTGGAAGTTTGGTCGATAAGATCAGGGCATTGGATAGTCAAAGTGGGAAAGGCTTGGGATATGGTGTTCACGGATGTGGATATGTCATCATTGGTCCTAACCTGACGCTCAAGTTCAAAGGTGATATTACAACTCAAAATGTTCAATTCGTGAATAGGCTCAACGTCATCATGGGAGTCCTCTTCAGCCATAGGTGGATCAGACACGTTAAGTTCATTGTTTCGCTCTAGACTTACGTTGGGTTGAGAGACATATTGGTGAATAACATCAATAGATTTCTCTATTATAAGCTCATCTTCTTCTGGAATGGCACCCCATTCATAATCATTTGACTCATCTTCTGATTCAGAATCTCTAGGAAATCTTAGAAAGTGCGTGAAATCAGGATGAATACCCCAAGAAGGATTACCCTCAGTCTCTGACTTGAATTCATATTCATGGGAATCAGTGTCAGAATAACTACCCCCTGCTTCTTGATCAGTTTGATTGCCTTCGAGATTGGCTGGTTCTTGTGGTACAACCATCTCTTGCGCTACAGTAGGTTCTTGTGTTTCTACTACATTAATTCTTCTGATAGGATCATCTGTATCATCAAGAAGATCTTTGATCTCTTTAGGCAATTTTTCATAGGGGATAAGCTCAGAGCTATCTGAATCATCATCAGAGGGTTCTGTTTCTTCTTTCTTAAGAAGGGGTTCTCCTAGTGCAATTTGTTCTATGACATGAGAACAACCACCTCTGAGATGATAGGGTTTCTTTTTAAACCCTATGCCACCAGTATCTTTTTTGGCTCGACCAATATGTGAAATGGGGGTCACAAGACCCTTTCCCCTAATTCCTAGAGGTCCTTGACCAGAATATCCCATCTTGGCTATCAATTTGTTTCCTGGACCATATGAAATAGCAGGGATTGTAGGTGCTATAGATTCACTAGGTTGAACAATTTTAGATTCAGAATCCTCTTTATATAGCCATGCCAGCACAGCTTCATCCTCTTCAAATTCTTGTTTGGATACTTGCTCCACCACAAAATGTCTTTTGTATGCTCCCATAGGTTCCTTAGGTTCTGATTTAGACTACTTCAAGGATTGGCCATACGACTTAGGTGAGATTGGGAGAGATGTCAGAGACAAGACTGGCTCTATAGTGTATTCTCCCATCCCATTTTCTTTGATATTGATATCTTTAGCAATGTCATCCATATTAGATGTGGAAGCGACATTTTGTTGCTTGATGAAATATTCTCTGTTGTTGGGAACAAGCTTATCGGCACTTTCCTTCAATGTATTGCAAGTTGTATTCAGATCTGCTGGGATAGTAACTTCCACTCCTTCATAGGGAAATTTCAAGCATTGATGATACGTAGAAGGAATGGCTTGCATTTTCATGGATCCAGGGTCTCCCTAGAAGGATATTATAAGCCAATGGTAGATCGAGCACCTGACATGTGGTATCTTTGATGACTGGACCCACTCGGATGGGTAAGACAATGGTGCCCTTAGAAGATCTTTCCTGTTCATCATAGGCCTTTATAGTGATCTTCTTTCGAGGATCAATAGCCACCTCTGAGAATCCCAACTGTGTGATTAAGTTGTAAGAACAAATGTTGAGGCTTGCGCCCCCATCTATCAACACACGTTTGACTCGACGGTTCTGGATCAAGACTTCTATGTGTAAGGGCTGATTGTGTGGGTGACTCAAAGAGTTGTCATCTTCCTCTGAAAAGGAGATATATTGCGGAGACGTTAGATGACCAACCATAGTCTGGAACCTGTCTAGATCTAGATCATCAGGAACATTAGAGCCGAGCAAAGCTTTGTCTAGGATATCTCTGTGAGCTGGAGATATTCAAAGTAACTCAAACATAGAGATTTTGGCATTGGTATGCTGGAGTTGTTGTACGATGCTGTAAGATGTAGGTCTGGTATCCTTTGGATTGGAAGATTTCAAGGCAACCTTCTGTTTAGAAGCAGATGTGAGATTGAAAGGTATCTTAGGGACATTAGATGAACTTGGTGTTTTTCCTTTCAGATGAGTCTGAGCTTGGGATCGGGTAACTGCATTAGCTGAGGAATGATTTCTATCTCTTCGTACAATCGTGATGACATTGCAGCTCTCAGAGAGACATGGTTCAACCATATTGATGACAACATTGTTTCCAGGGTAGGCATAGTTGACTTTTGCCCCCATGTTAGGCTGAGAAGTGGAAACTCCCTTGCCATGTTGTGGAAAAGGTTCTGTAAATGCTGTGTGATCATTATTGCTGGTAGAATTATCGATTGTGATGTCCCCTTGATCTATCAAGTCTTGAATGGTATGCTTCAAATGGAAGCATCCATTAGTTCTATGGCCTTTAGTCTGATGGAAAGCACATAATTCATTATCTTTCCACCAATATGGTTTTGGATCCGGATCAGGTTTTCAGATTGGTGGTAAAGAGATCATGTTATCAGCTATCAGGGTTCTCAGGGCAGATTCCAAAGATTCTCCCAGGGGAGTAAACTTTCATTTATTATCCCATCGTTTGAATGGCTTCTTTGGAGATGGTTCGACAGATTTTTGCTCTGAAGCTTCAATGGCTTTGGTGGCAAGGGTGAGATTGTAGGCCAGTGCCTTTGATGGGGTGTGGATAGTGTCAACAACACCATCAGAGACGATACCTTTGTTTCTATTCCAGCTCTTGTTTTTGTCTTTTGAGCTAGATCTAGATTTAGACTTGTCCTTTTGAAGTGTGATTTCTCCTTTCTTGACAAGTACTTTCTCAATCTTGATTGCATTATCCACCATTTTATCAAAAGATACATGATCTTGCATTTGTAATGGATAGTTGAGCTTTGGAACAAGGTTATTGATAAAGATTTCAAGTTTCTCCATTTCAGGAATTGGTCTAGCATATAGAGAAAACTTCTTTCGCCACCTCTTGAGAAAAGTTAGGAATGATTCCCCTGGATATTGCTTGAGGTTACAGATATCGATCATGGTAATCGGATGTTGAATATTGTAGGAATATTATTGATAAAATAATTTAATCAATTCCTCAAAAGTTTTGATCGTAGAAGGTAATCTTGAAAACCACTGAATGGATGCTCCTCCCAAGGATCTAGGAAAAAGATGCATTAGATAAGTCAGTTCATGCATGAATTCCATGGATTGCGTATAGAACTCTCTGACATGATCTTGAGGATCAGAGTGTCCGTCGTATTTGTCATACTTTGGTATCTCCACTCTTTTTGGGAATGGAGGCATATACAAGTCTTTGTCAAAAGGGAAAGGACAAAGGGCCTCCATGGAGAATTCCTTGGGTTCCTTCTCTTTCTCAATTTTATTCATTTTGACCTGCATAGCGTGCAGCTGGTTCATTATGGCCGTCATTGGAGTTTCTTCCTCATGCGTGATGATATCTTCGACATTGAAGTGAGGAGGAAGTTTAGCTCCTTCTTGGGCTAATTGCAAAAAGTATGCTTCTCTATCCATTTTCAAGAAATGCCTCATCATTCTTTTGAATTCATCGTCATTCTGACACCGATGGATTTCAGAGGGTGTAGGGTCTTGGTCGGCATTATGTTGAGAATGGTGTCCCTGGGATCCTCCTCCTAGAGAACCATGGTTTGTCCCTGCTTGAGACATGGTAGGAGTTTTTGGGCTCCCTGGAATAGATTGAGGAGGAGTTTGTTGATTACCTCTGTGAGTTGATAGAGGAGGTATGTAACCAGTTTTCAATCGAAAGTTACCGACACCGTCGTCTTCGTAGATACCTAACTTGATGAGTTGTTCAAGAGTTGGACCTGGGGTATTGGTCAAAAGTAAGTTCTGAGATGTTTCTTCTGATTTCTTGTGTGAAGAAGCTCTGGTCTCCACCATTAACTTTGAATGAAACAAAAGAAAAGGATGAAGACAACTAAAGAACAATTTGATTCGAGAAAATCGGATGACGCAACCTTGTCAAGATTATGATAGTTTTGAAGATCTGATGAGATGTGGGTGAAGGAAACTGTGCCCTGGATGTATGGGATAGATCTCCCAAAAGATAGCGGACACGAGTTCTCAACACTTAGTTTGTTTTTGAAGATTGATAGTTATGACAAGGTTTTGACACGAGATAAAAAGGATTCAAATTGATCAAACAGAAGACTAGATCAGATTCAAAAGATCAAACTCAGAAAATGGTAGAATGCTCAATAGCTACTGCTCTGTTCCTGACACAATGATATTTTTGACAGATTCTGGAACTAGGCTGGAAACATTGGATATCTTGCAATTTGACAATTTCTGACAACTCTCTCAAATTTTTCCAAACGACACTCTGCAGACTCGTACGACACTGGGTAGTTTATGAAATGATAGTTGCTAAACTCATACGACAGTTGGGTAATACTGAAATGACACTTGACAAAACTCGTACGACTTTTGACTTCTTGAAATGACTTTTGACTCTAGAAAGAACTTTACGTCAATTTTTGCAAAATTTAAGGTTTTCAGTTTTGGATTGTTTGCAAATTGTACTATCCAAATTTTGAAGGTTATACCAGATTTGATCATTTTTAATAGCCAAGTAGATAAATAAGCACGCAGAACAGCAAGAAAATGATTCCAAGCATGTCTGAAAATAATGACCAAGGGTAAAAGCAACCTTGCGCATGAACAATCAAGTGACCAAATTGTGCTAATCCCGGAGAGTACTAATTGTGTATGTTCTGAAAAGTTTTGCAATAACACACATATACTTGAGAATGAAAAATTGGCCTCTCTAGGGTTTTTAGTAATGGTTTGACTCTGCAACTTTTATGATTCAAAGGGGTGAACTCCAATCTCGGTGCACCAGGGTTTTGACACAGTCCGAGAACTTAATCTTCAAGAGCTGCTAGGGAGATCTGACAACCCAACAATGAACCATACCCATGGAGATTTCTTCCACAAGGACATTTATATAGCGGCTGTCACTACCATGGCAAAAATGGCTATTACCGCTTGAGGTTCCGTCAACGCAGTTTTCCCTGTGAAGGGATTGTCTGCTACGGTTAACCCTCTCTAAAGATGACTCACAATAGTATACCACAAGGGGACTTGGCTCCAGATTCAAGGTTTTGACACCTCTTCACTTTTAACCCAAACAAAGCAAGCAAATTAATCCGACATGCTAAGACAAAGTTTTGTTCCACCAAGGTCTGTGATATCAACTCCACGTGATCTATCAACCTCTCCGGGGAGAGAATGTATCAATCAATAAGAGAAGACACACTAACCAATTTTGATTCACCAAAGCTCGTGATAACAAACCCACGTGATCTATCAACCTCTCTGGAGAGAGAATGTGTCGATCAATAAGAGAAGACTCACTAACTAAGTTGAATGTGAAACGCACTAAGTATCCTCCCTACCTACAAGGATTCTATCGTCAAGGAAGGATTTCGCTAGGAATCCAATCTCTCAAGAATCACAAATAGTGTTCATAGGGCCTAATTACTATGTGAGCACAGATGTATGTTCCAAAAGCAAATCTACCAAAAGCATCCAAAAAGTAGAAAGAGGAACACTTAACGTTTAAAGTGAATATGAGATGAGTCCACAAGGTGGAACACTTAACACCTCACACAAGCTAAAAATGAGTCCACAACTTAGAAAACAAGTGAGTTCCTAAAAGCACAAAAGGGTTGCCAAGTGGAACATTTAACGCTTCTGTCCTGTTGACCCCTCCCCTTTATGGCGCTGAGATTGCAACCACGGGGTGGAAATGAGGGGCCGGCGGATTAGCGAGTCCAATAACCCAAGATAGCAATCAAGATCAATCACAAGTATTCTAAGACTACTTAATGAATCCTTAAGGGATTACAACCTAGTATCAATAATGCAAGTGTGTAGAAATAGATCAAAAGCATGAAAAGATGCACACAAGCTTGACACATAAGAGATTTATTTTAAGTCCCAAATCAAAATATTATTAGATGAAGGAGAATACCTGGGATCCTTGCAACGCGCTTAGTAGATTTTACTTGATTTTTAGCAATTTTTGTTGAGCTTTTCCATGCAAGCAAGTGACGAACTCTCCAACAAGCAAACAAGCAAACAAGATATGCAAAATATATTCAACTTATGAAAACTATAAGGTTAGCTCTAAAAATCAATTATTATCAGTAATAATAACTAGCAATTAACCCAAATGACAACTCATATCATTCATTGAACCATGTAAAAAAAATAAGTGCATACCCATCACAAAACTTTATTTTTTTTTGTTGCATTTGACCTAGTCAACAAGATCTAATTTTTTTGATATGATTTTGGCCACAAAAATAGAAATTCAGAATAGAGACCCCTACTAAAAAATAAAGAGCTTTTTAAAAATGCAAAAATTTTAGAAAAATCTCTTCATTTTTGTGCCCTAGAGACCTATTTTATCAAAATAGACCAATTTTTGTAAATTGACTATTTGAGCTATGATATCATGTCCAAATTTAAAACACAAAGAATGGACCCCATGTAGAATTTGAAGAGCTTTCCGAAAATATAAAAATTTTCAAAAAATATGCTGATTTGCGTCAGATATTAATTTTTTTTAGAATTTCAAGAAAAAATTATTAAAAATTCAAAACATCTCAGAAAATTCGAAATTTTTTACTGTAACTTTCGTGACATGTCATCAACCTATAAAAAAAATTTCAGACCAAAATTCCAAGCTGTTTGGGAGATAAAATTAAATCTTTGAAACTTTAAGGTTTTAGCTCCCAAAAAAATCAAAACCAACATGCAAAGGTGGGTTGCCCCACGGTGGGCGTCAGAAATGTGTGTGTGAAAATTGTACTTGATCTGTGGACACAACACTCAGTAAAATATTAGAGGTTAGCTATAATCAAAATCGTGCAAAATTGAAATCTAATCTAACCAAGCGATTTACTGCCTTCTAATAGGTGCGAGATTAATGTTCTCAGACTGTAATCGAGATCAGTGACCTAGACGACACCTAAATGAAAGATTTGAATGCAAAAGATGGATATGAAATTGAATACAATTAATCTATTTTTTTGATATTTTCTATGCAATAAGAATGATAAAAACTTGATATGAATCTATGCTATTGAAAACTGATATGCTATGCTAATCTAACAATGATATGAAATATGAATGCAAAAATAAGATTGATCTCACAAAGATGTCGATTCGCAAGAGCTTTGATTCTTCAATTCCAATTCTCCAGCGTGATTGTGCAAAATATGAGATGATTTGTGAAGAGCTAAAGCTTTAATTTATAGAAATCCAGGGCTTTGGAGGTGCATGGGAAAAGCCATAAATCACTCAAATTAACTCATCTTGATTTTTGAGTTATCTGATCATGAAAGATAGTTAATTCTCAAAATCATGCAAAAATATGCAAAAATAGCTTTTTAACTCAAATTAGAGTTTAGATCAGCTTTTTGAACTCCAAAAGGATGTTGAGTTCCAAAAAGTCAATAACTTGCATTGATTTTCTGATTTGGAGTTTAACTGTTTCTTTTGAATATGCATAATAATTAAGAATTAAATAAATAAATAAAGTGATTTATCCTCAACTCAACTGATTTTAAAAATAAAACAATTGATTTATGGGTTAATCAATTATTTAATCAAATTTTTATTAAAAACTATATTATTAAATAATGACAACTTGCTTTAATTAATTAAATAAAAATTTAATCAATTATTCATAGGATATTTGGATTTATTGTCAAAATTAAATAATATAATTAATAATAGATAGAATTAAATTTAATTACATAATTAAGTGGCAAATATTAAATCTAATTAATTAAATATGAAAATATTCAATTAATCAAACTTTAGGATAAATGTGATTTATTGACAAATAATTATAAAATTAAAGATAATTATGATGATTAGGAATATTATTAGGAATATTCCCCGATGCAGAATTTAAGATAATCAATTAGATTTGATGATGTTCAAATGTGCCTTAGGTTAGGACTTCGATGTCGATTTCATTCGAATTGAAGATGTAGGAGATTAATGAACTTATAGCCCATTTTTGGGGTATTACAAGTATATTACTCCTCTTTTTTTTTTCATGACTTTATATATACTCCCCCTTTGACATTAATGGCAAAGGGAACCATTCATTTTAAGCACCGGTACTACTCTTGAGGTAGAGTAGTCAACCTTCCACCAGTCCCTGAGGACTGATGCCTTTCCTTCTTTCTTCTAAGTAGAAACAAGGAAGGGAATGACTCCCAACTTCTTCTTGAGGTACTCAAAAGTATCCTTAGGCAAGGGCTTTGTGAATATATCTGCCAACTATTCTTTAGTACTCACATAGTCCAACTTGACTTCTTTCTTTGCCACTTTCTCTCTTAGGAAGTGTTACTTGATCTCAATGTGCTTTGTCTTTGCATGCATCACAGGGTTCTTTGACATATTGATAGTGCTAGTGTTATCACAATGAATAACAATAGGATAATCAATCTGAATTCTAAAATATTTTATCATCTATTTGATCCAAACAATTGTAGAACAATTCAAGGCTACTGCAACATACTCCGCTTCTGCTGTTGACTGAGAAATACAATTTTGTTTCTTACTTGTCCAGGTGACAAGTCTATCACCAATAAACACTGCTCCACATGAAGTACTCTTTCTATCATCAACACATCCTGCTCAATCTGCATCAATGTACACATGAAGCTCAACATTTTCTGAATTAGGATACCATAGACCATAATCTATAGTGCCCTGCAAGTATTTTAATATTCTCTTTACTACCATGAGGTGACTTTGTTTAGGCTCTGCTACAAATCTTCCAACTATGCCAATTGCATTGGAAATATCAGGTCTAGTTTGAGTAAGATATATGAGTTTATCAATCATAGACTTATACAATGTTATATCTATTGCTGGTGAGTCATCTTCTTTTGTAAGCTTGCATCCAGTGATCATAGGAGTTCCTACTGGCTTGCAATCATCCATTTTGAATTTCTTCAGTATCTCTTCCACATACTTTGATTGACTAATGAAAATTCCTTTTTCTGCCTGCTGCACTTTTAGTCCCAAAAAGTACTTGATAGGACCAATCATATTCATCTCAAACTCATTCTGCATTTCTTTGGCAAATTCAGCACTGAGTTTGTCATTACCTCCAAAGATAATGTCATCAACAAATATAGCTACAAGAAGTAAACCTTTAGATGTCTCTCTAATGAATAGATTACAATCTGTTGCTCCTTTCTTGAATCCAATCTTTGTTAAGTATCCATCTAGTCTCTCATACCATGCTCTAGGGGCTTGCTTAAGTCCATAGAGAGATTTCTTCAATCTGCATACCATATCAGGTCTGCTTGATAAGGTGAATCCTTTAGGCTACTCAATGTATACTTCTTATTTTAAGTCTCCATTCAAGAATGCTGACTTGACATCTATCTGATAAAATTTGAAGTTTTTAACTGTAGCATAAGCTAGAAACAACTTAATAGCTTCTAATCTACTCATAGGTGCAAATGTGTCTGAATAATCAATGCCTTCTCTTTATGCATATCCTTTACATACTAATTTTGCTTTGTTTCTTACTACTGTACCATCTTCATTCATCTTGTTTCTGAATATCCACTTTTTTTCCAATTACATTTTTATCACTAGGTCTAGGGATCAGTTACCAAGTGTCATTCTTAACAATATGATCAAGTTCTTCTTTCATAGCATCATGCCAATCTGAATTATTACATGCATCTTCAACACTTAAAGGTTCAATCTGAGATAGTAAACATACCGCTTCATTGCTAGCTGAGTTCTTTGCTTGTGATCTTGTTAAGACTTTTCTGCTCTGATCTCCAATGATGTCTTCCTTGGAAAGATTTCTTGATGTAAACTTAGGAACTTTAGGTGATGCTGATTCATTAGCCTTTGGAGTATTTTCCTCACTTATCTCAGGGTCATTGAATAACACATCAATACTATCAAACATTTCTTCAATAACTGTCTCACTAGTAGAGGGTCTAGGTTCTTCTTCAATCATGGGTGAGTAATCATGATATCTTTCTTGAATCATAAACTTTTCATCAATCTTTACATGAGCACTTTCAATGATCTTTTTCAATCTTAAATTGAAACATCTATAATCTTTACTTTTAGTAGAGTAACCAAGAAAAATACCTTCATCACTTCTTGCATCAAACTTGCCTACTTCTTCATCCCTCTTGATGTAGAACTTGCTTCCAAAGATTATGAAGTATTTCACTATGGAAACATTACCAAACCATAGCTCATAAGGTGTTTTATCAACGCCAAGCCTTAATTGAATTCTATTGATGGTATAGACTGCTGTATTGACCGCATCTCTCCAATAGGTGTGTGCAACTTTTCCTTCTATCATAATGGTGCACGCTATATCAAGAATGATCCTATTCCTTCTCTCTGCAATTCCATTCTGCTGAGGGGTTTTAGGTGCACTTAACTGTCTCTTTATGCCATGTTTTTCATAGTACTCATAAAATCTGTCAGAGGTGAATTCTCCTCCTCTATCCTATCTCAAACACTTTATCTTTAGTCTAGATTCATTCTCAACCTTAGCTTTGAATATTTTGAACTTCTCAAAGGCTTCTGACTTATCTTTTAAGAATGCAACCCACATTATCTTAGTATAATCATCAACAAACAAAATGAAATACGTTTCACCATAATATGATCTTATTTGAGTTGGACCACATAGGTCTGTATGAATCAGATCCAACTTGTTCTTTGCTGAATTCTGCTTGCTCCTGAATGAATTTCTCACATGCTTCCCCATCACACATTCCCTGCATATAGTATCAAATGGCTTTGCTATGCTAGGTAGATCTCTTACTGCCTTAACATTTCTTATCTTTACTATGTTATCAAAATTGATATGTCATAGTCTTTTATGCCACAACCAACTGTCATCAACTTTAGCAACAAAACAACTTGCTTCTGAATTGAGCTGAAGAACATTACCTCTTGTCTTTGTGCCTGATGCAATCATAACACCATCCTTGTTGTTAATGATGCATTTGTCATCTTTGAACTTCAACTTATAGCCTTTTCCAAGTAATTGTCCAACACTGAGAAGGTTATGTTTCAAACCATCAACATAAAGAACATCATCAGTATTGCTCTTTCCATCCAAAGTGATGGCTCCTCTACCAATTATAGGTTTAGGAGTGTTGTCTCCAAATCTGACCATACCTCCATTAAATTTGTCCAAATGAACAAACTTACCTTTATCACCTGTCATGTGATGTGAACAACCACTATCTATAATCCAGTCTGTCCTTATGTCAGCTTGTGAAATCAATGCTAGCTCTTGATTTACTTTCTCATCTTTAGGAATTGACTTACTATTTATCTTGTCTACAATAGAAATGAATCCAATTTCTTCTTCACCTGATTCTTCATCTGAAACTCCATCTCCAACATAGTAGCATTCCTTAGAATACTTAGGCTTGTAATCCTTTTTGAACTTTTTAGCTCTAGTGGGACAGTTAGATGCAAAGTGACCAATCTTATTACACGAAAAGCACTTAAATGGTAATTGACCTTCATATTTTCCTTTTCCTTTCTTTTCTCTTTTTGCAACCATAGCAATAAAATCATCTAGTGTTTTATCTTCATCATCGTCAAAATTACTAGAAGTGTTTGCAGATTTCTTACCATGAACTGTCGCTTTGAAAGTTGTTTCACTGTTTGGTTCTATCTTCAATCTTTAAATCTCAAATGCTGAGATCTTGTTGATCAAGGTCTCTCTCTTGAAATTTGATGTAAGCTGCATGGTCTCATCAAGGAATTTGATCTTGCTTTCATATTCTGGAGTAAGAGTAGTCATCACTTTATCCATAATGTCCTCTTTTGAAATCTCTCCACCATTGTTCGTGATTCGAACAACTACTTCATTAATCCTCTGATTGTAAGCTCTGATGTTTTCTTCAAGCAGCATCTCTAATTCATTGTATCTTTTTTTCCATGTCTTTCTGCGCACATCCTTTTCTTGTTTGTCTCCTTCAAATGTGTCTTCTAGGTGCTTCCATATTCTATGGGTTGTATCTATCTTTTTTACTTCTAAAAATTCACCATCAGATAGGGCACTGATAAGGGCTTCTTTAGCAATAGCATTATGATGAAACAATTCCTTTTATGTGTTAGTAGCATCATCTTTTCCAAGGTCTTCTAAGGTAGGAATCTTGGCTGCTTTGATAGTTACATTAAAAACTTCAAAAGCAATGCACTGCAAATTGGTTACCATCTTGTTCTTCCAATCAAGATAATTTTCTCCATCGAACTTAGGACTTTCTTTCCTAAAGTACACCATCTGATCAACCTCAAGCTATTAAACTTTCTCTCCGAGGCACTTGGCTCTGATACCAATTGTTAGGAATAATCCCAAGATATAACTGAGAGATTGATGGAATATGGATGAAGTGACTGAGAGGGGGGGGGGGGGGTGAATAAGTCAACCATAAAACACTTCACTATTATTTCTTTCCAGATCCCTTAGGATATCTTAATGAATATTATCTGTTTAACACTCGGTAAAATAGATTGCAGTAACTTGGTAGATGCAGAGAGTATTAGTAAAATTATCTTTTAGATATTCATCACTTGTATATGATTAAGATAACTATTAAGAACACAAGAGACACATGATTTAACGTGGAAACCCAATATGGGAAAAACCACCAATGTATCTAGATACTAATTTTTACTTTTCTAAAGTGATGCCCGGTTAGAAGCCAACTCGGTAAAAGGTTACAAAACACATTGTTAGGTGTGACCTTGTTAAAGGATTTAATCACCCTGCTAGGAGTGGCCTGGTAAGAGGTCTTGAGAACAATTCAATGGAATTGTCACCTTGTTAGAGGATTTACAATATGGTTGTTAAACCAACTCGGTTAAGAGATTTAGAATTCACTGTTACAATGATAAAAAGGTAACAATGAAAATGACCTGTATAATAATGCAACTGCCTTGCTGATTACAGATCTCTGTTCTGTATAAGTGAGATCCTTCCTGATCAAATATATCTCTACTGCTCCTCAAGGATATCTGGTCATCCTTCACAATTTCGCACACACCTTTCCTGTCTTTCTTCTATATATCTTCTTTTATATCTCTTCTTATTTTTCACACTTGACCTGTTATTTATATGATTTTAGATTTGTCAAATCGGCATTACTTAGTATAACAGTCGGCTGAAATAAGAAAACTTTATTTGCAAAGATCCTTCAAGGGCCGACAGTGCTCGGTGACCATAATGAAATTTTCTACAATCTTTCAGAGACCGAGGGAACTTGATAAACACTGATAATCCTTTTTCTTTGATAACTAAGTGAGCTCGGTAAATGCTAACTTTTCTTTTGACAACCGAGTGCACTCGGTAAACATTGATTTTCTTTGATAACCGAGTGGACTCGGTAGATGCTAATTTTTCTTTGATAACTGAGTGAACTCGGTTAACACTAATTTTACTGCTAGGCAGACTGACTGAGCTCGGTAGGTACTGATTGTTGCAGACTATGATATTGTGTGTCATCAAAGATAATACATAATTTGAGTAGCAATTTTCTTCAAACAATTATTTCCAACAGGGGGGGGGTGAATCAGTTATCTACAAGATTCAATTCTTTATCCAATTAAGTATACTTAAACATAAAGCATAAACACAATGAAAGAACACATGAACACAACACCGATATTTTGGTTATGGGAAAACCCAAATAGGTAAAAACCCCAGTGGGACTTGATACCCACTAATATTCTGTACTAGTGTATAATGATCCTTTCTAGAAGATCCTTTACCCTGTTAGGAGTAGCTTTACAATATATTAAGTACAGTAGACCTAGTTAAGGGTTGGACCCTGTTAAGAGTCTTTTATAATTGTCCCTATTAGGGGAGAGGATGCATTATCTGAGAACTCACTGCTCAAATGGGTGAAGGTTACAACCTTTTGAATAACAGATACACACTATATTTGGATCTTGGTGAACTGCCCTTTGACCTGCTATCTAGATCAGTTCCAATGAATAGAACAAGTACTTTACTTGGTCACATAGACCTTCTTCTGATGGCTCAACACTTCACACACTCTGCTCTACTATGCTTAATCATCCATGGACCACTCTTTAATAATCACAAATGACTGCTTATAAATATCTTTCCTCCAAATGATATAATCAAGTCAGCCTATGAGAACCACCTTGAAATTATATTAGAGAAACCATAATAAACTCCTACAAACATTCTGTCGGCTCTATTATGCACGCAACTCATTCTGGGACCTGTGTAATAAAATAATTATAGACGCACGCTACACACTATCGGCTCTACCAAAACAACTGGAACTTTCTTTGTAAGCCGAATTAACTTATGCGCTCCTAACTAAACATCAATAACACTTCTCCGAGATTAACTCCAAGGGCGCATATCCTCAAGATAGGCGCAACTCAAGAACCAATAAAATCTCTGTCAGCTCTTCTGAACAAACATAGGAAACTGCTACTAGCGAATAGCGACTGCATAACTTCACTTGCGTTCATTATCAGACTATGCATCTATAACTAAAATATCACTAACATGTCTTCAACATATATCCAAGCATGGAAGGCTCCATAATAACTGTACGAACAACCATACATAGAACACTGTCTATTACTCTGTCAGGAACATTGCTGACACCAACTACTATATAACTATCTGTACTAATAGTTAACCTCTACACCCATGATATCATGTCCATGCTACATATATTGAAAGCTTACTACATAAGACTTCCGTGCATGCTACTTTCCATATGTTGTCATCAATGACAAACATACAGTCAGTACTGGCCTACTGGTAAATGTCCAACAACTGCTTCCCCACCTATAAATAATTAAGAAACATATTGTCAAAGCCGAAGCTTCAGTTGCAACACCAGAAATTTTTGTGTTGGAGAACATTTTTGACATGCATGCATAAGTCGATCTTGAGCACATTGCTCTCACCAACTTGAAAGAGGAATGGGAAAACCTCTTAGATTCTTTGAAGAAAACCCACCGACACATATTTGATAAACTATAAGTACATATTTTTGAGTGTGGCATTAATCTCAAAAAGGGGGAGCACATAATGTATATGCAAAATTGTATAATTATATGCTAAGTGTACTACATACTTACCAGGAGCATGCACCGAGGGGGAGTAAATTTTTTATGAAGAGTTATTTATGTATATATGGAGAAGTTAGAATATACATTACAGATTTTGATACTAATGCCAAAGGGGGAGATTTTTATCTCTATTGAGCATTAGATGTTGTCATTAGTATTAATGTAGATTAGTAAATCATAGCAATTTTCTATATATTTGTAAATGTCATTATTTGACATGTGTGGACAAGAGGACAAAAGAAGAGAGAGATCTTGAAGTGGTAGCTACCTTCAAGATATCAATTTTCAAACAAGGTTTTGCATGATAGAGTAGTTATCAGTTCATTCAGATTATTCAGAATTAGTCAAGGCTACCAAGCATATCAGTGAACAATCTACTACACACAAAGGTGATATTTATTTAGTAAATCATAGATCTGATTCAAACAAATTATAGTTGTCAATTACAAATACTTTTTGTTATTCTCTAATCATTGTAACCGAGTTAGCAAAATCTATTTATAGAGTAGACCTAATAGTCTTGTTGTAAATCTCTTAACCAAGTACACACTCAAGTAGTGTTGTTAAAATCCTTTAACTAGGTAGATCTAGTCGATCTTATTGTTACTCCTAATAGGGTAAGATCATCAGAAGCGATCACAACTTGTAGCCTTAATCGACATACTTTATTATCTGCAGTAGTAAAGAATTTGTGGATGTCATCCCCACCACATTTATCTTCTAACAAGAGTTTTTGCGTAATGAAAATATTTGTGTTATGTGATTGAATTATTGTTTTTCATACAATTTACATTTACAAGTCAATTGAATGAATGTTGTACACAATGGATTCAGTTGGATAGTTTAGTTATCTATTGTCTATAGATTGAGCATCAAGTTAAAAGTTTTTGAGGGCACTGATTCACCCCTCTCCACTCAGTACCTTATCTCTCCATTCCAACAACTTATACCCACCTTTTTGTTCACCATCTCGGAGAACTTACCCTATGATGAATAGATATAAAAAAAAATGTAGAGAAAGTGAAAAAGGAAGAAAGTTAAGAACACAATTCAACAACAAATATACTTAAGTTATAGTAGAAGTTTGATTTGTCTACATTGACTTAGGATTAGGTAACAATTATCTAAATAAAGAGTAGAGATCGGTCAAGGGAAACAAGGATGCACAATAAAAGAATATTAGTCAAATGTTATGAGAAAATTGTGAAGATGAATAAGAGTAGGAATTAAGGAAATACAATAGAAGATCTCCATTTGATGAAGTATATATATATATATATATATATATATATATATATATATATATATATATATATATATATATATATATATATATATATATATATATTGATTAATGAATGCAATGTCAACAACTATATATAGTTGTTGACATTTCATCCATTAATAAAAAATAATACATTTGATTTTCCTATATGCAACACAATCAAACAGACAATTGAAGAAATTTGATACACAATAGAGAAATCTATTGTGGTTATATATATTTACACTAGAATTTATGTAGACAAGGAATGCTTGAACTTAAATATCTATGTACTTATCAATATGAATTTATTATAATAACTGATCATGTGGAGGGAAGGAAGGGAGTGCAAGGACGAGGAACAACAAAAGATCCCTCACTAGGTGTGACACCTTGTAAAGATGGTTAAGGACCATGAGGCCAAGGAGGATAAGGTCCTATTCTTGGGCCTAGGGCTGAGGGTCATTTTAAGGGCACCCTATTGCAACCTCCCCTACCAAACCCACATTGATTAATTGTCAAAGGGAACTAGAAGGGATCCTCAATTATAAGAGGTAAGAGGTTGACATGATGGAAGAGAATGACATACAAGCCTCACTAGGTACATCACATCATAAGATGGTTAAGAACCACAAGGCCAAAGAGGACAAAGTCTTGTCATTGGGCCTTGGGTAGATGATACTTGTGTTAGGAATGGGAACACTGAGAGAGGGGGGGAGGGGGGGGGGGTGAATCAATGTTCACTTAATTTAATATTTTACTTTACTTCTTAAACTTAACTTGAAGAAACATGAACTCAACACATAACACAAATGTGGTTATGAGGAAACCAAAATAGGTAAAAACTCCAGTGGGAATTGACACCCACTAATAATCTGTACTAGTGTTTTATGATCCTTGTTAGAAGATCCTTAACCCTGTTAGGAGTTGCTTTACAATATATTTAGTACAGTGACCTTGTCAAGGGTCAGACCCTATTAGGAGTCTTTTACAATAACCCTATTATGGGTGGGGACACACTGTCCTAGAGATCACTTCTCAAGTGGTGAAGGCTACAACCTTCTGATCTCAGATACACAATATATCAACTGGATGAACTGGCACTTTGACACTGCTTGTCTGATCAGTTCCTTTGATGCGCTGATGCTTTGAACTCTTGAAAATCTCTAATACATCTCAATAGATCTTCACATACTTATACTCTACTTATTTCACCTCTCTAATAACTCTCATACCTATTACAAAGAGCACATCTAATATTTATATGCGCATACAAAATAATTAACTAGGTTGGCCCTTTAACCGTTTACATACAACGCTTCCAATTGAATTGGCTCAAGCGTGTTTACAAAAAAATATGATTATATGTCTACAACCTAATTATAATAGATGCATAGCCTTTACAACATAATAATATAGCTGCTAACCAAAATACCAACAATCGACTGCTTGCTCTGTTCTTTTCTAGCATTCACTATCTGTGCAACTTAAATTCTCTGTATCTTCCTCATATTGAATCTTTTGATCATGCACTCTTAGAATTAGCATGAATATGGTCTTACCAACTTAAATTCTAGGGTGCATACCATAATTATATCATATGCAAATGCGCTGATGCTCTGATCTTCAGGTACTCTGTACACTGTCCAGTCTTCAACACTTAGCCAATTTCTGATCTTCTTCTCATGAGTGCTGACTCCAAAACATCATATAACTTTGTTGCCATAATTAAAACACTATATTAAGTCATATACACTAGTATAGTCAAATTTCCAACAATATCCCCCTTTGTCATTGATGGCAACAAAGGAATATGGAAAAGTTACTAACTGTCCCTTAATACAAAAAACACTTAATCATACTCTATCTTATATCTCCCTTATATCTTCTTACTATACATTTTCTTTACATAGCTATAGCTTCATATTATATACATACTCCCCCTTTGACATTAATGAAAAAGGTGTTTACAAAACTGAATTTGTACAAGTACTTACACTAAAAGTACATCCGGGTATGCAATCTACAAATTTTGGATCTCTTGCTTCCAAAATGCAATCAATGCATTGATTGTTTGGAGATGGGCGCATAATGCATATTGTAGCTTCTCCATCTTCTCCAAGTATGAACTAGGACCTTGATCATATGTCACCATGGTGGCATCGATTTGCTTGATATTCTGATTCAATACATCTAGGGAGGGCACAAGAGCATTTCTAAGCTAAGTCTGCCTAGCCCTTATCTTTGACATCTCCTTTTCTGCCTTCTCAATTTTGTCAATCTATCCTTGATATACATTGTTACACATGTTTACATCAATAGAGGGATCTTCTACTGAATGCCTCAATTTTTTAATCATGGCCTCTGCTTCTTGAATCTTCTTGTGGTGATCGGCTGTCAACTTATCTTGATTCATATAGTCAGCAATAATTTTCCTTCCTTTTGCTGCAAACTCTTTCAAAGTTGCTTGTCCAACTTTGAGTGAACTAAGGTCTAGTGAGAAGTTACTGACCAACTCATTTAGTCTTTTCTTCATATACTTCTCTGTAACTAATGATGCCAATTCTTGCAAGCTAGAGAAATTACTCTTGAACTGTGAAAGAATTGCACTTACATCATCAACATAGTGTACCTTGGACACTTTCTTATTTGCTGGTAACAAGTGTTCAGGATATTTACTAATTCTAAAAGGAGGGGATTCCTCATTACCTGTTTCTCCTTGGCCTTCTCCATAGCTAAGACATTGAACTTGATCAGGTCTTCTTCTCCCCAAGAATCCAGACTAGTGGTGTCTGGTGTCAATCTTGACAACAATGATATAGGAGTGATAGGAGTGCTATCCGCTACTTCTTTATTTACTTTGATTAACATTTCAACTGATGGTTCATTTACTTTTCCCTCTTCTTCTCCTTTTTCTGTTTGTGTTTCTTTTCCTTCTTTCTTTTCTTCTTCTTTTTCTATTTCTATTTCTTTTTCTCCTTCAACTTCTGTCATATCCTCAATCAATATTTCTTGTAGATTAGGAGGAGTGTTACCACATAAATTTTCAGCCTCTTGAGTTCTTACAATAGCTTCTTCAAACTTGATCAGATCAATATTTGAGGCCACCATTGCAATTTCAACATTGTCAATGAAAACTTTTTCATCCTTGTGTGCTTCTACCATAGGCGCAGGCTTCTCTGCCTCTATGGGTGCTACGACTGTAAGCGCTAAGTCTTGAGGACCTATCACTGGTGCATTAGTGGGCTCTATTGTAATACCCCAAAATTGGCACCTATTTAATTTTATCAATTTTGGTGCATTATCTCGATTTTACATCACCAAAGTCCTAGTTCCCTAGGCAATTTTCTCTCTCCTACCTGACTTAATTTGACTTGATGTCAATTGCAAAGACCATAAATTGCAATAATCAAATGCTAAATTAATTCCTAAAGTCTTAGACTTAATTGGCTAAATTACCCCTATGATAAATTAATTTAATTATAAAGTCCTAAGTGCTTTCTAATTAAATTAAAATCTACCCTCTTTAGCTAATTACCCATAAAAAGGAATTAATAATTACTTGATATTCGAATAGACACACTTTTTTTGAATTGATAATTCAAGATATTTGAAAGGTCACTTGTGTGGCATTTAACATTCTTTTTATTAAGTAATTCTTGCATTTTTGTCTCAATGTGGGATTGAAGGGTCAGGAGTTTCGAATCAAGAAACTCTTCATTCCTCTCCCGAGCTTTTCTATTTAATGAACCTCTTTTTCTCATTCAAAAGGGGGCAATTTTTGAGAGCATCCTTACTATAGCATTTTTTAGTCTCATTTGATTCATTATTTTCAAAGCTTTTTATTGCATTTATTAGATTAATATCTCATTATTAGTATAATCTTTGCATCACATTTTAGACTAAATTTGCTTATTTGTTCTTAGTTTAATATCATATTTGTTTCAAGTTCTTAGATTAAGTATTAATCTCATCTTTATTTTCAAGCTCTTAGATAAATTGCACTTCATCTTAGCTTAATTACATTCTTGCTCATCTTTATTGCTTCTTGGAAATCCTCCATTGTTGAATTGGTCTCCCGGCTGTTGGCTCTCATTTTGAGAGTATTCAAACACCCCATTCACATAGGAGGCAACAGGTCGCCTCACCATGGAATTTGGATTGAGTTCTTCATACTCTCTCCCAAATTCTATCAAGTGAATAATGACCATGTTGTGTTGTGCCTGATTTAGAGGTCACATTCAGTCACATATATTTTGGCGCCCACCTTGGGGCAGAAAAATCTGATTTCTGGCCTCATTATCATTTTTTTCTGACAGGAATTTAAGCTCTGTTGTGTGTCCGTATTGTCTGTGTACGGATTCTCATGCGAGAATCCAGAGAACCCCGTGCGAGGTTTCGATCCTTGTAGCACTCTCTCACGCGAGCTTATGCATCATTGCGCGACACCCTGCACTTTCTCGCATGAGCCGTTGTGCTTTCTTGTGCGAGTTGTTGTATGTTCTCGCGCGAGCTATTGTACATTCTCGCGTGGGCTTGTGCTTTTTCGCGCGAGGTTTGGCACCTTCTCGCGCGGCCCTCTTACTGACTCATGTGAAATTCTGTGACAGACAGAGACTAGAATTCCAGATTTGTCAATTTTGTTTGCTATTTTTAGTTTTCTCAAATTTTTGAAAATTTTAGCGTTTTTCAAATCCGTGCCACTCTGGAAAATGGGCACCCATTTTTTTTGAAATTTTCACAAATGGTATCAAAAGTTTAAGTGTGATATATCATTGGAAAGGTATTTTCAAGCCTAATCCAACCATGCTGGCTTCATTCTCAGATTTTACCATTTGATGAGCTATTTTTCTTATAGATTATCTAATTTTTTATTTTGCTAACCTTGTGGGTCTAATAAGTTGTTTTGAAGGTGCTCTTTCTTTCATGGAAAATGTTTAAAACAAAGCTTTGGACTTGAGGTACTTTGTTCCATCTCTACAGCATTTGGATTTTTGGATTAAAATTGAACCTCTCATGTGTTTGGCTTGAGTGTTTACATGCTTTCATAGAACACATTTTTGATGCTTTTCATGGGAAATGAATGAACATAGATTTGTTTTTATACAAGTTTGTGTTTAAGTGAATGCTTGTGTTTAAACCTTAAGTAATTCTTGATTCCAATATCAAATATCTCATTGAGTGATTGAGGGCATGGATTCATTCCTTGTTTACATGAAGAGTTAAATGCACCACTTTGTGGACTCACTTCATGTTTACTTGGAAAGTTAAATATTCTATGATTCAAACCCTCTTGCACTTATGAGTAGTATTGATTGGCAGTCTTAGATTACTTGTGATTGATCTAGATTGCTATCTTGGGTTATTGGACTCGCTAATCTGCCGGCCCCTCATTTCCACCCTGTGGTTGCAATCTCAGCGCCACATTAAAGGGGAGGGGTCTATAGGAAAGAAGCGTTAATTGTTCCACTAGGCAACCCTTTTGTGCTTTTTGGAACTCACTTGTTTTCTAGGGTGTGGACTCACTTTGAGTTTGTGTGAGGAGTTAAATGTTCCACTTTTGGACTCACTTTGAGTTTGTGTGAGGAGTTAAATGTTCCACCTTGTGGACTCACTTCACATTCACTTGAAGAGTTAAATGTTCCACTTTTGGACTCACTTCACATTTACTTGAAGAGTTAAGTGTTCCACCTTTAGTGCTTCAAATACTTTTGATAGTGAATTACTTACTTTTTCATTTCTAGAAGGCCTGCTTGGGGATTTCATCACCTCAAGGGATGACCTTAACTCCCGTGTTCCGGTGGAGTATAAATATCGGGAGGTGAATCCAAAGACACCTCTCTTGGGAATGAGTTAGATTTCACTCTTGGCTAAGCCTCAAAGAACTTTATACCTTTGAGAAGTGGAGGAGATTTGGGTTACCATCTCCCCCTGGCTGTGTGATTTCAAATTCTTCTCATCTACAGATTCGTGCCTCACATACCTTGCGTATATCGAGGACTCCCTTTAGAAAATCCATGTATATCCTTGTAGACAACTTGCTAGGATGTTGTTGTGTTTTAAGTGTCTGCTAAAACATTCTCAAGAACATAGACAAGTAGAGTCCTTAGGGAGTAGAAATACTAAGTCACTATTCCTGTTCGTGCGCAAGGTGGCTTTGTCCCTTGACCATTGCTCGAAGACTGTTTGATTGAACTCCTTGATTGCTGTCTTATGTGCTTGATCAATGACATAAATCTGATCTGCCTTTTTGTCCGTGATCTATTTTTCTATTTTCTTGTCATTCACCGTCAGAAACTGGTTGTCCTAAGTTAGGAATCGATCGATCTTTTCTTTGAATCGTATTGTCTCTCATTAGTCTACCTTATCTCATTGTGCTCTTATACCTTGTGTTGCGATTGTCTTATCTCGGTTGTTCTAGACATCTCTTTTTGACAATTTGTACCAGGTTCATCTTGCATCTTGGCTGTTCTAGCCATTTATCTCCTTTTGTTATCTTTGAGACAGAGTCTAGCTTTATCCCGAATCTTTTCTTGTTACATCTTCATCTATGACTGTCACGGCTCGAAGTGGCAAGACTTATCCCTTTCAGAATACTGATCAAGATTGAAGTAAACTGCGTAATCAAGACATAGGTCATTCCAAATTTGTTATGAAATCTGAACTTTGTGAGAGATCCTCACATTCCTCCTCATTCCAAGAGCATTACAATCCATTGTTTCAGATACAGTCTGACTTATTATTTCAAGAATATTATAACCCATTGTTTGAAGACCAGCAAGACTCTGAAGGGTCACTTTCTAAAATCAAACCTATTGATTCTTTTGAACCTATCGACTCTTTCACAATCTCTCAGAATACTACCAACAATATGGGAGATCCATTCCCCTTCCCAAGGGTAGATAAATTCAGCGCTAGTCATAAGCAATCTCCAAATGACCAAGGTCATGGTCAGTCTCAAAATGACAAGAGTTATGATCAATCCCACAATATTCAATATTTGGTCAACATCTAGGACCTTTGCAATTTGAAACAACAACAAGGGGAGCCTCTCCTAACATTTCTCCAGAGATGGAGACAACTATGCACGAAGTATCCACATGAATTACCTGAGTTTGAAAAGCTTGATATCTTCTTGGACAATCTTGTCCCAAATTTTGGATACCAAGTATGACTACAAGGTCCCCTCACTTTTGACAATATGATTAGGTGGGTTGTGAGGATAGAAGCATTTATGGTCAAGAAGGGAGAATTGACTTTGAACAAAGACAACAAGAAAGGACCTTCTCCCTCAAACAAGGATAAGGATAAGATTGTCAACAAAGACATAGATGTTATTAATGATAGGTTTGTTGACAATGTGATGCCAAAACCCTCAAAGTATGTCTTTAATCTTAGCTCTAGCATGCAAACAGTCAAAGCCACTGAGAAGGCTACAACAGAAGCTCAATCACTTTCCAGATTTGCTAGAAACAAACCTTGGATCTCTCACTGTGACATGATCATTGCTCCAGGGAGAAAGGATACTCCTAAACCCAAAACTCCCTTTGTCTTACGAGGCCCTACGTCTCCCTCTTATAACTCCACACAATCTCCAGCTTGTGTGAATGCTATCACTCGATCTCATGCAAAGATCATGCTCAAAGGTCCCGAACCTTCAACATCCAAACCAAAACTATTTATGGATAAATCCCTCACTGAGGAAAATGTCCCCAAAGATCTTGATCTCAATCAATTCCAATCTATGGTGGGTCATTTAACTTCGCCTCACTATTTGTGCTTTTCCAAAGAAGATGATCATTCCTTAAGCCATCCGCATGATGCTCCCTTGCACATTGAATTTATGGAAGGCCCCAAGAGTATCCCTCACATCCTCATTGACAATAGTGCTAGCCAAAATACTTGCTCTGCTAAGATGCTTACCCAAATGACAGACAACTTTGTTCCTGCCAATAGAGAGTCCATTGAGTTCTATGATGCTAAGCTAAAAGAAATAGAAAAGACCCTAAAGATCAAAGATATTGGCATGGGGGAATATCAAATTGAGTCCATCTTGTCATTGACAACTCTCCCTCCATCTCCACATTCCTATGAGGAACCTTCTGAAGATGGATTTGGTATTAGCTATCAGAGCTATGAGCTTGACCAACCTAGCTACATATTTCACTCATGCAAGGATTCAAATAATGAAGAAACACAGATTCAACCTATGACATATGAAAGACCTTTGAATGATCAAAATTTTGATTCAGACTACCAGAAAGAGTCTTATCTACCTTCTCAAGTGCTTCAAGAACATGATCTTGGTCCTCACCAGGAGGATTTTATACACTCTACTGAACAAATTTCTACTACTGCAGCTACTACTGAATATGTCATTACCTCTAATGGCACACATACTGATTGGGAGCAACTATTGGATGCTTCCCTTATCTTGGGTATGCCTCAAGGTATGCCTATTCTAGATTGTTCCACCACTTCTGCTATTGAACAGACTCCTACTGCTGCCAACTCCAATGGCACATATACTGATTGGGAGCAACTGTTCGATGCTTCCCTCCTCTTGGGTATGCCTCAAGGTATGCCTATTTCAGATTACTCTGCTACTTCTACTACTAAACAAGATCCTACTGTTGAAGAAACACTTCCTATGTTAGATGACAACAATGAAGAAAATATACCTCCGACTATGTCTCTAGCTGAATGGGACTCTATATCAGATGCTATAATGGAAATACCAGTTGATGCTATGCACCTATATGCTAGTCTTAACAACTCAGAAAGAGGAGAAAGTTATGATCCTCCAGATCAAGCTATTGATGATGATCCTTTCCACCCTCCTATGGAGATCATTCCTATGGCTCCTAGGCCATCTACTCCAAGCTATACTCCTACTACTCCAACAAATCATGGGTATGTAAGACCCCATTCTGTTACAGATTCATGGAATATTGGTAGATCCAGAATTGAAATGGTTCCTATTTGTGCACTCTTACCACCTAAAAGGGGACCTGACTCTTGGAATAGACCATCTTGGTTAGGCTCACATAATATTCCTTCAAACTTATCTGACTCTTCTAGGATGACTCACAATCAACAACGCTCTATGGAAGATTACTTTCTTGATCTATCTAATGCATTCATGAATGATGAGGATGATATTGATTTATTTTCACTTGAGCCCATCCCATCGATTTCTCTTCCCTCTTCATCTCCCAGAAAAGTGGCCCATCCACTTCCATTTCCACCTCTCCACCTGAACCAGTCATATAAGCCTCTTTCATCCACCATTCCTGAGTCTTTTGGAAGTAACTTGGATGTGCAACATAAAAACAAAAATAATGAGAATCCACTTATATCTCAAGCTCACCATGTCCCATCTAATCGACATGTGACTATGAAGAAAGGAAAGCAACAGAGGTGTTCAAAAGACCGCAAAGGTCCTCAAAAAGAAGAAGACAATCAAAAGCCAGAAAATAAAATAAAAAATGGATCTCAAAATCCATTCTATAGGCATTGTCATCAAAAGCACCTCAAAGTAAAGAAGAAAAAATTCAAAAGCTATGTGGATTCCAAAGAAAGAAAAAATCAAAGTTGTCATTCGAGCTTCCAAAATTCTCATGCTTTCCTCCATTCCATCACCCTTGCCTCTCATAGTTTACCCTCTTCACTCCATCTTTCCTTTTCCCAAAGTGCATATCAGTATCTCCTTATTACTAATGACATGATTAAGAGAAATCCAGAATGTACTCCTCCTAAGCATTTAGAGCATGGGAAATCTGATGAAGAGTTAAGATGTGTTCATGAGGATATTTGTGGGTCTCACTTAAGTGATCTTTCCTTGACTATGGATCTCTTGACTGTTGGACACTACTGGTTGGATCTCCTGTTACTACTACAACATCTAGTTCTGATTCTACAACTTCTCAGCTGGCTACTACTACAAATGACTGTGTTCTCAGAGATTCCTACTGAAGGAGAGAAACTCAAAGAGCCCATCAACTCTCTTCATCTAAAGAAGTTCTATAGCTAACATTCTCAATATGCTCATGTACATACTTATTGATCTTGAAAAAATCCTAAAAATTGATATATGCTCAAAAATCCTAAAAATTGCAAAATGTCCTGAAAAAATGATCATCTTAGTGAAAACTTGGCAAACAGGCGCTTTGATGTATCTATTATCATGGTGAAAACATGGTAAACAGGCACCTTGATAATACTCAAAAAAATCAAAAAATCAAAAAATACAAAAAAAAATGAGATATTCAAAAAATACAAAAAAAGCAAAAAAAGAGAAAAGTACAAAAAAATTGAAAAAGAGAAAAATGTGCCATTGATGAAAACCTGGTAAACAGGCGTCATGGTAGCAAAAATAGAATCTCTACCAAGATGGTGAAAACCTGGTAAACAGGCACCTCTTGTTTTCCTGAAGTAACATCTCATCTCAGCATCACTTGGCTCTTAGTTTCCTGTTTTAGTTTCCTTCCTTTCCTGCTTTAGTTTGTTTTCCCGCTTTCCTGCTTTGGTTTGTTAGCTCATGCACTTGTCTTTGAGTTTTCCTCAACTCTTCATAGATTGGAATTGGTTCACACTTGGGGGCACTTTCCTGGTCTAGGGGGCATTGTCCTATCACTTTCAAAAACTCTTTTGAGCATTGGTCGCCAGTGGTTCCCACTATGCCTACCTACGGATACCTAGCTTTCGTTTGATCTCTCTTCTTTGGGATTTCTCCCTTCTATCAATCACTAGTGATTCTCATTACGTCTGCCTACTGTCATTATCTCATTGAGACTTCGAATGTTATCTTTCTGAATTGTCTTCAATCCACTTGAACATGAACGTAAACTGAGACTAAAACTCTTTGTGTGTTCCTGTGCACTGTACTGAGCTTTTCTCTTTCTTGTTTGTTTTCTTTATCATTTTCCCCTCGAGTGAATCTAAGATGTCTTTCTTGACTGAGAAATGCACCGACTGGGGGCATGATCTTTTCTTTGTTTTCTGCTTGCTGGTTTAGTTCCAATGATCTAAGAAATCTACATAAGAGGGGTGTCCGTCTATAAGAGCCTCCATCTCATATTGGATGGCGATGCGTACCTCGAATCCTTTTATATGGATGCTTTGGTGAGGTTGGTTCTTCTCCTTGTCTTTTGAGTGACTTCTTTCTGCTATTGGTGAAATTATAAATGCTCGTTCTATTAAGTGAATGTAAGGGTCACTGCGAGCAATCTTTGGCAAAAGAAGGAACTCCTATGTGTTTGGTGTGTTTGTTCACAAGAGACATTCAGGTCATTATAGCAAATGTTCTTTGATGCTTATGTTAACTTGCTAAATTAAAAGGAATAGGTGTTCAGGTCATTCTGGCTTCTTGTGCCTTAATGCTTACACCTCATTTCGACAAATTTAAGACTTATGTCATATTCATATTCTCATGTTGGGGAGAATTGTATGGCATCTTGTGATTATCCCATGCTTAAATGAACTCAATGATGATAAATATGATGAGTCCAACAGCCGAGTCTAGAGGATTGCATTTGTTCATCCTAGGCCTGCATTTAGACTTGCATCTTTCATTCTAGGCTTGCATTTGGAGTGCTTTCTTGTTGCTCTCTTGATTGCTTTCTTTTGGATCTGCTCATCAAAGGTTCTCATCTTTTGTCCCAGTCTCATCTTGGCTGCATCCTTTTTCGGGATCAAAATCAAAATCTGACATCTCTAAGTGGCTCAAAATTACATTTTAAATATTGGACTCCTTCTAGATCGGATGCTTGTGTAGTCAGCCTTCTGGTGTCATCTTCCTGCTAGATCCTCATCTTTGCATCATGTTCTCAAATCTTTGCTTCTTTTCATCAAGTCAACTCTAGTCAAATTTGGTCAACCATGGTCAAACTTGGTCAATAGGACCTCTGCTTTGCTCTGATTCACTTTTGTAGCTTTGCAAATCTAGTCTAATTGCTTTTGCTCTGCAATCTCTTGTTGTTTATCATCCTTCTGACATGTCATCTTTCAATTTCACTCCCGAGGGGGCAGGATGATTACATCATTTGAATCTTGTCGAATCTATTCTTGAATCAGTCTGATTTGAATCATCAGTTCTCATCGCTAAGGGCATCTTGGTGCCTCGCATCTTGTTATCTTATCATCTATCTTTTAGGTATCTGAGCAATCTAACTCGGATTCTCAAGGGCCAAGCTTCGTTCTGGAGATGGTTCTTGAAATCTTTGTAAGTATTGGGGAAATCTAACCCTAATTCCTGGGAGTCAAGCTTCATTTTGGAGATGACTCTTGAAATCTCTTTTAGACCGTTATCTGGGCAATCTAACTAGGGTCTCAAAGGACTAAGCTTCGTATTGGGGCAATCTAACCCTGATTCAGAGATAGTCCTAAATCTGCATCTTCATCAATTGGTATTGGGGCAATCTAACCCCGATTCTGGTTCTCTTCTAAGACCGTTGTCTTCACAATCTAACTTAGACTTCAGAAATTCTCATCATCTGTCACTTCAGACTATTCTTTGAATCAATGCACTGCTCGCACATCAATTCAAAGAGGGGCAAATGTAATACCCCAAAATTGGCACCTATTTAATTTTATCAATTTTGGTGCATTATCTCGATTTTACATCACCAAAGTCCTAGTTCCCTAGGCAATTTTCTCTCTCCTACCTGACTTAATTTGACTTGATGTCAATTTCAAAGACCATAAATTACAATAATCAAATGCTTAATTAATTCCTAAAGTCTTAGACTTAATTGGCTAAATTACCCCTATGATAAATTAATTTAATTATAAAGTCCTAAGTGCTTTCTAATTAAATTAAAATCTACCCTCTTTAGCTAATTACCCATAATAAGGAATTAATAATTACTTGATATTCGAATAGACACACTTTTTTTGAATTGATAATTCAAGCTATTCGAAAGGTCACCTGTGTGGCATTTTCCATTCTTTTTATTAAGTAATTCTTGCATTTTTGTCTCAATGTGGGATTGAAGGGTTAGGAGTTTTGAATCAAGAGACTCTTCATTCCTATCCCGAGCTTTTCTATTTAATGAACCTCTTTTTCTCATTCAAAAGGGGGCAATTTTTGAGAGCATCCTTACTATAGCATTTTTTAGTCTCATTTGATTCATTATTTTCAAAGCTTTTTATTGCATTTATTAGATTAATATCTCATTATTAGTATAATCTTTGCATCACATTTTAGACTAAATTTGCTTATTTGTTCTTAGTTTAATATCATATTTGTTTCAAGTTCTTAGATTAAGTATTAATCTCATCTTTATTTTCAAGCTCTTAGATAAATTGCACTTCATCTTAGCTTAATTGCATTCTTGCTCATCTTTATTGCTTCTTGGAAATACTCCATTGTTGAATTGGTCTCCCGGCTGTTGGCTCTTGTTCTGAGAGTATTCAAACACCCCATTCACATAGGAGGCAACAGGTCACCTCACCATAGAATTTGAATTGAGTTCTTCATACTCTCTCCCGAATTCTATCAAGTGAATAATGACCATGTTGTGTTGTGCCTGATTTAGAGGTCACATTCAGTCACATACATCTACCACCTTGACTTCCTTTGAGGGCACTTGAGCTATGGGCGTAGTAGATGGGTACATGTGCCTGTTCATGAGAACCTTCTCAAAGGATTTCTCTATTTCCTTTGCAACTAACTCAAAGTTCTTGTCCATTATATGTAAGGTTCTTGTTTTATTTCTAAGGTGTGGCTTCATCGGATCTAACAATTTTTTCTCCTCTAGAGAGCATACTGGTAAGATGTCATCTAGAGTCTTTTCTCCAATCCTTTGATCCTCTTCAATGGCTTGTCTTTTTAGGAATTCCAAGATGTTCCACACTTTGTCTGGAATCATTGTCTTTAGTTCTAGGATTGTCCTCTTAAACTTTAACATGTGTTTGACAATCATTTCATGAATATCTGATTTTTCTATTTCACTATATTTCTCATAGAATTTTCCTACTTGATCTAACCTACCTTCATCAACAATCCTTGTGCTTAACACTTTAAGGCTAGGTCTGAAGCCTACCTCAAGGGGTGCTTGAGTGTTCTTCCTATTTCTTGTTACTCATGAGGGTGGATGATTGGTGCTAATCTCTTTCTTCCTCTTAGGCATTGCCTTATACACATAAGGAGCAGTAAGGTCAATAGTTTCCTTGGGCACATAAGGAGTATCATCTATTTTACCCTTCAGATCATCAAATTTCTCAATTTTCACCTTCTTCATCTTTGGATCCTTGGGCACTCTCTATTTACAAAGAAATTTTATCTTGCCTTGCTTTGTCTAGGTCTTCTCTAGATACTCCATGAATTTTCAAAATCTTTGAAGTAACCTTGGTGACTTTTCTTTTTGTTGTTGCACTATTCAATATAGCATCTACTTCTCTTATTTTCTCTTCATAAGTCCCCCATCTAGGTTCATTGAGGTCCTTAGGTGCTGACAATAGAACTTGAGCATAAGCCTCTAGAATAGGCCCTTCAACTTCATATCCCTATGGATGAATCCACTTTGTTCTTGGTTCAACAACCTCCATGCATGTTGTATCAGTCTCTACCATGAAACAAATACTATCCTTGTATTTTTCAACTATCTTTTTCAGTATCCTATACCTCATTTGCATTATCACTCTAAATGTTTTCAACTCCAATTCCATGTAATCCTTAAGGGAACTTTCTGTGGATGCCTTAAAGGATATCTGTGGCATAGCAAGAATAGATTTGTCTAGATACAAATTAGACACCTTTCCAATAATATGGAAGTACATATAGATTATTAAAGACCCAAACCTGAATATCTTGGTCTTGTCATGCTTGATGGCTCTTATGTTGTCAATTAGCTGTGCGCGCAAGATCTCACATAGATTAAACTCTCCATTCTCTCTTACCAACCTTATAGCTGCTAGAATGGTGGCTGCTGACACACTATTTACTTTGCTGGTGTGCTGTAACCTGTATCCCAGTATCATGGACATCAATTTGATGTCTTTATACTCTATAGGCTCTATTGTCATCCCACGCTTATCAATTCTTGATTTGCAAGCCTGTTCTACAAGTTTTCTTATATCCTTGCCCGTTGGAAGAATGATGCCTGTCCTTGAGAGTCCTATCATCTCATGAATTAGATCTCATGTTATCCTAACTGGTACTTCACCTATCTAAAATAGGTTATCATGGATCCTGCTGAGTAGGATCTTGATCCATTCCGACTCATAGAACTCATATGCCATAGCATATTCCACTATAGGATGATTATCCAATTGCGCATACTCATCCATGAAGGTTTTATCAGGTTTCATCATTGTTTCCATGTGTGCTCTTATTCTATCCAAACCTACTAGTTCCTTCTTGCAATATATGTATGCCCTGATATCTTCCATGTGCATAACACCCATGGGAGTGCGGGAGAATGCACCTTCTAGGTCATCTAGTGTGGATTTGAATGGATGCCTCTTAAACACATATCTCTTCTTCTCCACCACATAAAATACAATGGGAGTAGCCATTACTTGTATATCACTTTCCAAATGATCTCAAAGACTTCTGAATCAACATGACAGATTAGGGCTTCTAGAACCAATCAAATGCACTACTTCACTGGTGAATGAATCTGTAATCCTTCACAATCAAATTCTAGGGCTCCTCTTCTCTCCAATCACTCTGAATTTGAATGCAATGAGAGATCTGCAAGCTTCTATGTACTTTATAGTAGAAATTTTGCCATTAATGATTGCCACGTAAACCAAACTTTCACTTGAAAATCTTCAACTTTCAATCTGTTATCAATCAGGTGGTGCACTCTTGCACATAGCCTCTAATGGTCTCCAAAAGGTTAAGTCCAAAGGTGCATACTTAGAGAGTGAGTATATCGGCCGCGTAGGGGTCTAGAGTTAAATTAGCTCCCCCTATGACGCTGAGGGCCATTCATCTAGATATAGAGGGTGCGTCCACTATGGATACATCAAATACATCCTCATCAACCTTATCCTTCTTTTCCTCTGACCAAATCAAGCTCACATCTTCTAAAGCTTTCACAAACTTGACTTCTCCTTCGGTATCCAATATTGTTTCTTTTGGCTTTTTAGGGCTTTCCTGACTTTGCGTTCTTGATCTACAGAACTTTGAGATGTGTCCAGCCTTGTTATAGAAGTGACAAATAACTAGAGGCCTTATATTCCTTGGCGCATTGACATGGGTTACCATTTTACACTGTCTAGCTGAGTGACCATTATAGTTACATATCTAACATGTAACATTCTAAGAACTTCTTACATTTGGCTAATTCTAATTTCTCTGATTATGCTAAGTCTTGTTCTTCTAACTTGTCTTACAATTCATAGCTCTATGACCAAATTTATTACATGAATAATAGTAACCTTTGAAAGGTCTTACCTCTGTACAGTTCCTTTCTATATGTCCATGCTTGTTACATGCATAACAAGTTTGATCTACTGGCTTGCGCTCATTCTTGGATGGTTCAACATGATCTTTAGTCTGACTTCCAATCTCCTTAGCATCTGTGGTGTCTTCTAGTGCTTTCATTCTTGCTCGCATGTTGTCAATCTGGTTTTGTGCTTCATTGTATCTAATGCAGCTAGTATCTCCTTTAAGTCTTCTTGCATATAACTGAGATTCTATCAAATCAGAACTGGTGTGCAATTTGTCAATGTGATTCTTTGTCTCTTTCAATTCAGATTCCAAGCTTTCTTTGCTGTTTCTTAGCTCCAAAATTTCCATGTTTTCCTATCTCAATTCTTCATTCAGTTGAAGGTTCTCTTTGATCTGTTCATCATAGACATCTTGATTTTTGGTTAGCTTATCATCCAATTCTTCAATCTGTTCTTTCAGGGATGAATTTTCTTCATTAAACTTCTTGATCATAATCCCTAAATCACTGGTAGAGAATTCTTTCAAATATTTTGTTAGCCTTTTGATGACTACTTGAGCATCATTGAATTTTTCTTTTAGTTCTTCAATTTCTTTTTTAGATTTGTCTAGGTCTTCAAGAGTAGCTTCAAGATTTCTTTTTAGATGTTTCATTTCTGCTTTGTCTATGATCTCCTCAAGTGGTTAAAATTCTATGCTGAGGACTAGAGCTCTAATACCAATTGTTAGGAATGGGAACACTGAGAGGGGGGGGGTGAATCAATGTTCACTTAATTTAATCTTTTACTTTACTTCTTAAACTTAACTTTAAAAAATGTGAACTCAACACATAACACCAATGTGGTTACGGGGAAACCCAAATAGGTAAAAATGCCAGTGGGAATTGACACCCACTAATAATTTGTACTAGTGTTTTATGATCCTTGTTAGAATATCTTTAACCCTATTAGGAGTTTCTTTATAATGTATTTAATACAATGACCTTGCCAAGGGTCAGACTTTATTAGGAGTCTTTTACAATAACCCTATTAGGGGTGGGGAGACACTGTCCTAGAGCTCACTACTCAAGTGGTGAAGGCTACAACCTTCTGATCTCAGATACACACTATATGTGTTGGATGAACTAGCATTGTGACACTTCTTGTCTGATCAGTTCCTTTGATGCGCTAATGCTTTGACCTCTTGCAAAGATCTAATACATCTCAATAGATCTTTGCATACTTCTACTCTACTTATTTCACCTCTCTAATAACTCTCATACCTATTACAAAGGGCACATCTAATATTTATATGCACATATAAAACAATTAACTAGGTCGACCATTTAACCGTTTACATACAACGCTTCCAATTGAATTGGCTCAAGCGTGTTTACAAAAAAACATAATTATATGTCTACAACCTAATTAAAATAGGCATATAGCCTTTACAACATAATAATATAACTGCTAACCAAAATACCAACAGTCGATTGCTTGCTCTGTTCTTCTCTGGCATTCACTGTCTGTGCAACTTAAATTCTCTGTATCTTCCTCATACTAAATCTTCTGATCATGCACTCTAAGACTTAGCATGAATATGGTCTTACCAACTTAACTTCTAGGGCACATACCATAATTCTATTGTGAGCATGTGCGTTGATGCTCTGATCTTTAGGTACTCTGTACACTGTCTAGTCTTCAACACTTAGTCAATTTCTAATCTTCTTCTCATGAGAACTGACTCCAAAACATCATATGACTTTGTTTCCATAATGACAACACTATATTAAGTCATATACACTAGTATAGTCAAATTTCCAACAACTTGGGGTGCCTCATGATGTCTTCAACTACAACCCTCATTATGATTGAACTCCCACATAATCATTTAGATTTTTTAATGTAATTATATACATATCTTAACCTTAGAAATGGATCTATCTCATAAATTATGTTTACATTATTGTCTAATCTAGTTATAGGTTTCCAAAACAAACTTATCTCATCTTATTCTTAAGTAAGAATTATATATCTAACTATATTATAATCTTTATCTCATTTAGATATGTGAATGTAGGGAAAAGTACAAGGTCCTCCAAGAAAGGGACATTGCAAGTGGTATTAAAGCATTATCCTTTCCAGCTTGAGAGATGAACATTAAGGTATGTGTAGGAACATGGAGGGTAAAAAAGTGGTGATGTGAAAAAAATGCATTTTTCATTCTCCTCAAAATGCAAAATCCATGTTGACTTTTTGGTAGGCCTGGGTGTTAGTACACCTAGCCAAAGAAAACACTTAGGAAAACTCAATATCCAATATCAGATGCTGATAGGAAAAAAACTTAGTATATGATATCAGATGTCATATCCGATACTAGATCCTAGGTCATGTAAATATTATATTATAATTATTATAATATATTAATTTATATTATATTAAAATATATATTATATATAATAGAATATATATTTTATATATTATATATAATATAATATTATATTTAATATAACATGTATTTTATATATAATTTATAAAAGCGGTGACCCCTTTGTGGGGTTACTGTATTAAATAGTACTTTTTAGTATTTGATATCAATACCTTCTGCTATTTGTAAAAAAAACCAAATATCGTGGGTCATTTTACCCACACATTTGAGGAGAAAATGTCATTTTGATATCTGATATAAGATATTTATCCAATATTTGATCCAAAGAGGACATTTTTTCACAAATTCATAACCAAGCATGAATTTAATTTCAATTTTTTATATTTATTTAAATTTAGTTTCATTTTTTGTTTTTGAGTGAAAACTAGTTTTTTCAATTTGAAATGGTTTGTATTGTTTAAAAATCATTTTAATTATACAAATTTACAATTTAATTAGCTATGACAGATAGTATTGATAGTCCTGAGCTTGGAAACCCACCCCCAAAAAACTAGAACCTGAAAACCCATAGCTTGGAGACTCACAGGTAGAAAACCCTCCAATTAAAAACCCTTGGTCGTTAGAAGACCTTATAGCCAATAAGTTGAATCAGTTGAGGGGTATTAAAAATGTGTTTAATAGGATCCATAGATTAGCCCAATGTTTACTATAGTAGATTCTATTATACAATTAATGGAGACCCTCATCACACAACATAGTGCTGTAGTTCAATGGCAAAATGCTGTGCATGCCTAGCTTGACGATGAGCTTGATTATGATGGGGTGAAGGCCCTTGGAATCACTAAACAA
Source organism: Chamaecyparis obtusa (assembly GCA_027943335.1). NCBI lineage: Eukaryota > Viridiplantae > Streptophyta > Pinopsida > Cupressales > Cupressaceae > Chamaecyparis > Chamaecyparis obtusa. The sequence goes on from BSBK01003610.1 coordinate 161,749, forward strand.
TAAATATTTTCCCTATTTGTGAATCTCTGTACTAGATAGATTAATGATACCAAAAAAAATAAGTTAGCCATGAAATGATGCACACATTTTTCTATATGAGATAACTTTTGGGATCATTGGTTGATGGATCTAGATAAACCACCCAACAAAAATATGGATGCCCCTTTTTTCTTTCATTAAAAATTGACATGTTGAGTTTGTGCTAGGTCATTGTGTGAACTATTGGAGTACAAGAGCATTCATGAGCATAGGTAGAGGTCATAGCCAAGATAGACTAGGGGCACATCGAGTAGTACAAGGCCGATAAGTTCCCCCTCCTCTCATTTCTCCCCCTTTTGTAGTGAAGCATCTAGACACTATTACACAGGTTACCTCAAAGACCGTTAGGGCTATTCACACTTTGAGCAATCATTTGGTTACACACATTGCATCATTGGCGTAACCTCCTAGGTAGTGCTACTGATACATACTCCTTGGGTGCACATTTGTGTGTGTTCCATACTTGTAGTACATGCTATAATATATGATTGGGTCCCCTTGATGAGCCTGCCAAGGACACTATGGACGCATAAGAGCATGAGGTTGATGATATGGGGGGTGCTCTAGATTTGATAATAGGGACTGGAGCATATCATGGAGAGTCTTCAAATACAAGAGATGAGGAGGTACAACCATCATTTATTCCTCATGTTACGGTAAGACTTAACATTTAATGTCATAGTACATTTAATTTTAAATGAATATTTTTATTATGTAACTTATTTTGATTACGTAAAAATAGGTTTTGAAAGGACCCGAAACCTTTTACATAAGGATAAAAGATAAAACATTTAAGCTCCAAGAGGGCAAGTTTGACAACACCAAAAAACACAACACAACTGAGTCCTTAAACATAAAGAACAACCAAAAGACAAAGGACAACAAAAAGGAAAGCAAGACAACAAGATGCTGTCTAAACACATTTCATCAGTTTTATAGCCTGATCAGCAAGAATCTGCATGTTTGCAATAGACAACTTCTGATCTTCCACATCATTCTTGTTATCATCCTCCATCTTCTTGAACCTGGATCTCATATGCCTGCTGGGCCCCTGATCCTCTTTAGTCTCTATGATCTCTTGGTTCCCTTTCCCATTATCAAACTTGTCAACTAGGATCTTCACATGCTCATTTGAAGCCTTGAGGACAACAAAACTCTATTATGCAATATTCCCCATAGTCTTCTCCAGCTTGTCAATTCTCTTTTCCATAGTCTCAACTTTCCTGGTTATAACATTACTACTTTGAATACTCTCCTCTAGGGCAGAGAGTTTGTCATTGAAGGAAGCAACATTCTCAGCTCTAGAGATAATGTCAGTGAGCTCATCAATTGTTTGGCCCATGGTTTTCTCCCCTAGGTTCATCATTTTAAGAACCCCCATCTCTTTTTGCAGCTGGTGGATGTTGGTCTTCATCACAGTGATATCATTTTTCATTATGCTAAGGGTAGATAAGAAGGCCAAGCACCCCAAATTCTCAAAATCCTTGTTCCTCCCCTCATTAATCTCAGGACCCCTATTCTCTTCCTCCATGTTCTCCTTAGGATTATCCACCTTCTCCTTCTCCAAGATGGCCTTTTCCTTCTTGTACCCATCTTTCTCTATATTAGTCACCTCCTGTGCAACCTCTTGTAGGAGTTTTTCCTCAACCCATACATCTTTACCTGTACCCCCACTCTCCTCCACAACAGGGTTGTTATCCACACGATTTTCCTGATCACTCTTTCCCTGGGAAGAAGAACCCTCATCAGAGGATATGAAAACCCTTTTTGAAACCTTCTTCTTCCTAGTTTTTGTTCTAGTACGATTGCCTAAAGGTTCCAGTATCTTTTTCCCCTGCTTCTTGGAACTCACCTCCTTGCTCTCATCTTCCTCAACTTCCATGTCCATAGTAGAATCTTCCATCTTCCTTTTCTTTTTATTTTCCTTAGGGCTGACCTCCTGTTAATCCTCATAATCCTCCTCTTCATCTTCTGTATCCTCCATAAAAGGCTCCTTAGACTCTTTCCCATCAGTGTCATAGTCCTCTAGGGCTTTCCTATTAAGCTGGGTTCTTTCCACCTTCAATTTCAACACCTCAAATATGAGGACCATGAGCCCTTCATGGAAAGCATGATCACCCTCTGGATCCCTTTTCTAGTGGAGGAGGGATGCATTCAGAGAACTCAGCAAGTAAAAAGGGAAATTAATCTTAACCCCGTGCCTAAAGTGGTTTAGAAGAGTAAGATGGTGGTTGTAGATTTTAGTATACCAACCATCTAGGGTAATGTAGCCTATAATAACAAATAAGACAAAGTGCCAGGGCCTGGAAATGAACTTAGGGTTAAAGTATGAATTGTCCACCTTAACGATATGATTTCTCTCCTGCTTCATGGGCACAAAAGCCTCCAAAGCTTTGTCCAAAATCTTCCTATCCCTGTAGAAGTTGATGCCCTCAGTCAGCAAGCCCGTCGCTTTAGCTATCACTTCCTTAGTCACCTCCATACTTTGCGTGCCAACTAGAACACTCCCCTTATTCCATGTTTTGATGAAATTTTTGGTCACCATGACTTTCCCTCCATGTAATCTCTCCAAAAAATTCACCAGCCCCCCTTCTTTGACAATTTTCCAAATTTCCTTGTTCTGTTTCTAGTCACTATAGTCCGCCAGCTCACATCTCCTTTTCCTACCTCCCATGGCTATGTAAGAAAGTAGAAAGTTATTATCTAGATGAATCTCCACTCTTTGCAACTTAGCCTTCAAGCTATAATAACCACTATTAATGTTATGAAAAACCCACAAATCATGCCAAAGGACCCCAATAATTATCTCAGAATCAGGCCATTGTCCTTCCTGATGGTCGCATAGATTGTTGCACTCAATACTCATTAATGATTTCTTCATTCAAAACATGTTGCTTACTCCTCATCCTCTCCTTGTTAATTAATGATGATCCATCACAAGGGATGTCCGAACCATCACTCCATTCAATTTCCACTTGGCTTTTACAAGCCACGTTCGCAGCCCAGTCAGCCACCAAATTTGCCTCCCTAAAAACGTGGGTTACCATGCATTTTGCAAAGGTCTCAACAATGTTTTTAGCCTTTCTTATAACATTGTCTATGGTCCATGAAGGGGTCATGAAATTCTTCAAACAATTTACAATACTTAGGGAATCCCCTTCAATCCATATTTTAGTATAGTTCTTCTTTTTGGCTAGTAATAGCCCATAGAGAGTAGCATTAGCTTCCACCACCTGATTAGTATTGAAGCCTATAGGAATTGCCATAGCCCCTTTGCAGTTCCTGAACTCATCTCTGATAACCATTCCACAACCAGCAATTCTGGGGTTTCCTTTCGAGGCACCATCAAATTTGATTTTGACCCATCCATTAGGAGGACAATCCCACCTAGCCTCTTCCAACAGATTTCTTTGGATGTTTAGAACCTTCCTTCCTTCAAGCTTCCACTTCTTATAAACTTTGTCCTTCCACTCATTCTTTGAGTCTTGATAGTTCTTAATCAACCCCAAGTTTTCCACTAGGGCACTCTTAATCTTGTGAAAAATACTATCCCAATTGGACTCCTTATCCCTGAAAATTCTTTCATTCCTTTCTTTCCAAAACCCCCAGCACAAAAAGGGTAGGAAGAAAATCCAAAAGGAGGTTAAAAACTTGTTGTTAGTCAGTGGTTTCAAACACAAAAACAACTCCTGAATGCTATGAGGAAACACCCACTCCATATTCATCAGATCAAAGAATTTTTCCCATATTTGACTAGTAAAAGGATAATAAATTATCATATGGTTGATATTCTCCTAATATTTTTTTCAAAGACAACATCTATTAGTTAAAACAAGGCCGCTTTTCCCAAGATAGTCAATTGTAAGAACTTTATCCTGCAATAAGATCCAAAAAAAAATATTAATTTTAAGAGTTAATCCCTTGAACCAGGATTTGGTCCAACAAGGTTTAGGATATTCTTCAAAGTTCTGTATGTATAGGGATGAACCCGAAAACAAGCCATTAGTACTATATCTCCAAATAATAGTATCCTCATTATCAATAAGAACATCAACATTCAGAAGGTTATTCAAGCCCCTGAGGGATTTGATTTTACCACAAGCGGAATTTGCATATAATAATTTTGTCAATAGGAGCATTGGTAAATCACCATTTCAGATTGTATATGGAAGTAGTCCCAGAAATGCATCTGAGTTGAGAAAGATAGATAAAGGAGAAATAAGTAGTGCTGAAGTTGAGGATTTTATAGAATATTTGAAGAACATCCATGAGGAGGTGAGGAAGCACATTACCAAGATGAATGCATAGTATAAGGCTAAGGTAGATGAGAAAATGAGGCATAAGGAATTTTAGGTTGGAGATGAAGTCATGGTTCATTTGTGGAAGGAGTGATTTCTAGTTGGTACATACAACAAGCTGAAAATGAAGAAGTTTGGGCCATGTAAGATACTGAAGAAGCATGATTCAGGAAATGCATATGAGGTAAAATTGCCTACTAAGCTAAATATTTCACCAGTGTTTAACATTTTAGATTTGACAGAGTATCATGAAGGAGGTGTTGAAGATGAGATCACAGTAGCACAGTGGAGTATTCCAACAACTAGTTCAGATACTAAGGAGATTGAGGATATACTGGACAATCATGTTGGCAGAAGCACAAAGAATAGGACATATGAAGAATATTTGGTCAAGTGGAAAGGATGACCTATTGAAGATTCATCATGGCTGACAAAGTAGGATGTTAACCATCTTGGTTTCCCTCTTCACACTTGAGTCGTGACAGGGTCACTTCTCAAATTCCTCGGGTGTCTGATGCAGGAGCATCCTGGGTGTAAGAGCAATCTTGCATCACCCAAAAATATTTCTAGTTTCTTTTCAATAAGGGCCATCTTGTGTAGAGCTTCTATTTATGGAAACTTGCTATTTTTCATAATTTGGTCATACGATCTTAGAATGTTTTGATTTCATAGTTGGAGGTTCATCTTAGTCATATCAGCTTGCCTGTAAAGTTTCATTGCTAGATCAAGTCTGGTTTTGAAGATATTGAAACTTTTTAATTTTGGAAACAGGGTACATAAACTTTGAACTTAATTTTGAAGGCTTTAGAGGCCCTAGATGAGGTCAATTTTTTAGCTGAGTGAAGTTTTCTTTATTCAAGTGTTGTAGAGCACCTCTTTCCATTTTTGAAATGGGGTTATAATAGTCAATCAGGTCAACAGGTGATGACTTATGGTCTCCGGAAGTTGGGTCACCTGAAATGGTGGAAAATGATATTCCTTCAAAATTTTTGTTTGGGTTTCAAAAGTTATTTTGAGTCGACTTTGATGTAATAAAATAATTATAAGTTTGGTCGGCCTTGTTGGCTAAAAATTTTGGAACCTTCCCAGGCGGTGGAAAATTGCCTATATAAGGAAGGCTGTAGTGTTGTCTTAGGCAGTTCAGGACAGTTCTGGGTAGTAGATTTGGGTATTGATTCGAGGCTTTATCCTATAGAATATTGTAAGGGAATGCCCATGTGGCTTTGTATATTATAATTCTGAAAGTTTGTAATTTCACATTTGTGGAGATAATAAGAAGCCAATTTTTTGTTCTTGCATATCATTGTTATTTCTCTGTTTCTATTATGTGTTTGTGGTATTAAGGGGAGCACCCTTCATCAAGTGGTATCAGAGCAGGAGTTCCTGAGTGTGTAAATAGATTGCCGATTGTGAGGTAGTTTGCACTAGGACCGTGGGTAAGGGTTTCTGTGTAAACAAATCACCGACTGTGAGGTAGTTTTCACCAGGACTGTGGTTAGGGTTTCAGTGTGCATCGTGAAAATTCTTTCACAAAGGGAACATGGTGGAAGAGCTGGTGTTGTAACACCTGAGGTTAGAGTGCTCTAGAGATAAGTGCGAGTATTGCAAGAAGAGATTCGCAGAGGAATAAATCTTAATGTCAGAGATGAAAGTGAGGATGAAGCCAAAGAAGAAGATCAAGGAGAAGTTGAAGTTGTAAACCAGGAGGAAGAAAGAATTTTTTAGGCCATTTTCAAGATTGGAAAAAGACCTAAGATTGAGGTTCCTGCATTTTCAAGAAATCTTTACCTAGAGGAGTTGATCGACTGGATCAATGAATGTGAAGAATATTTTGAGTATGAAGATATTGAAGAACCTGATAGGGTCAAATTCATGAAGGCTAGACTGAAAGGTCATGCAAAGATCTGGTGGCAAGAGATTCAATTAGAGAAAAATAGAAGAGGGAAAGATAAAATCACAAGATGGGATTAGATAGTGGATAAATTGAAGTGACAGTTCATCACTGTTGATTATGAGCTTGACCTTCTAAAGAAAATGCAAAGTTTGAGGCAAGTAGGATGATCTGTTCAGGAGTATACATAGTTCTATTGAATCCTCATCAAAATAGGCCATGCAGAAGATCATAAGGAGAAAGTTGCCTGTTACCTTAATGGGTTAAGGCCAAGCATTCAAGAGGAGCTGAATCTAGTTTGAATGAATAGTATTGAAGAGGCATACCAGTTTTCCCTAAAAGTAGAGGAAAAGCTGAACAAGAAGTTCGAGAGTAGACAAAATGGAAGAGGTCACAGTGGATGATCTGGTGGATGGTCATATGGAGGTTGAAATGAAGATTCAAAAAAGAAGGATGAGGCCAGTACTAGTCAAAATTAGAGAGGAAACAACTCCAATCATTTCCAAGATCAGAACAATAAAGATCAGAGAGGAAGAGGAAGAGGACAAGGTTCAGGAAGAGGAGGTTTCCTTGGAACATGTTTTCACTGTGGAGAAGAAGGTCATAGGGTATTTGAATGTCCTCAACACCAAGGAAGGAAAGATAGGAGGAATGAAGGCTAGGCCAGAGTGGCATAGGTAGATGAAGATGCCAGATCCTCAAATTCTGAAGATGCTAAAAGAGGAGAAACATTGATTAACAAAAGAGTCCTGCTGAGTGGTGAGAATGAACATGAAGAAAGGAGGATCCTGTTTCACACTAGATGCAAGTGTGAGGGTAAATGTTGTGATGTGATTATTGATAGTGGAGGCAATGACAATTTGGTGTCAAAAGAGATGGTGACAAAGTTGAAGCTCAAGAGATAGAAACACCCACATCCATATCGAATTTCCTGGGTGCAGGATGACCACAAGGTCATGGTCAGTGAACAGTTCCTAGTAAAGTTCAAGATTGGCCGTTACCAGGATGAGGTACTATGTGATATCATACCTATGGATGCATGTCACATGTTGTTGGGTAGGCCGTGGTAGTTTGATAGATGTGCTGTACACGATGGTTGTGCAAATACCTATTCTCTGATAAAGGATGGAGTGTGACATAAGCTAAAGCCATTGAAGGAGACCAAAGAAAAGGTATGTGGTAATGCAAGAATAACTTTTGTTGATGGAAAAAAATTCCTAGATGGTATGAGGCATGAGCATGTATATTTTTCTTTAATTCCAAAAGCTAGTAAAGAGGAAATGGAGGATGTACCTATAGAGGTTGTAGATATGTTGAATGAGTTTTGAGATATTGTATCTAATAATGTACCTGATGGATTACCACCGGTAAGGAAGATCAGTCATCAGATGGATTTGATTCCAAGAGCCAGTTTGCCAAATAAGGGAGCACACAGAATGACACCAGCAAAAAGTGTAGAGTTTAATAGACAAATACATGAGTTGTTGCAGAAGGGGTTGATTCGAGAGAGTCTGAGTTTGTGTGCTGTACCAGCAGTATTAGCACCAAAGAAGAATGAAGAATGGAGGATGTGTACATATTCTAGAGCAATAAACAAGATCACAATCAAGTACCGATTTCCATTACCATGAATGGATGATATTATGGATTGTTTGAGTGGGGCTGTGTATTTCTCAAAGATAGATCTGAAGAGTGGATATCACCAGATTTAGATTAGAGAAGGAGATGAATGGAAGACTGCCTTCAAGACAAAAGAAGGACTGTATGAGTGGTTAGTCATGCTTTTTGGGCTAATCAATGCACCGAGCACTTTCATGTAGCTCATGAATGAGGTTCTAAAAGAATTTTTGGTTAAGTTTGTCATTGTTTACCCAGATGATATTTTGATCTTTAACAAGATGTTGGGGAAACATATGATGCATATTCATATGGTGTTTGAGAAGTTGAGAGATGAAAAATTATTGATTAATTTGAAGAAGTGCAGTTTTGTGAATAAGGAATTAGTGTATTTGGGATTTGTAGTTTCAGAAGAAGGTCTAAAAATGGATCCAGAGAAAGTACAAGCTATCTTTGAATGGCCTACTCCAAAGAGTGCTACTGAGGTAAAATCTTTTTATGGTTTGGCTAGCTTTTACAAAAAATTTATCAAAAATTTTAGCAGTATTTGTGGACCCTTGATTGAAACAATGAGAGGGGATAGAAAAGAGTTCAAGTGGACTAATGGGGTAGATAAGAGTTTTAAACTGTTGAAACAAAAAGTTACAAAATAGCCTCTTTTAGCACTTCCAGATTTTAATAAGGTGTTTCAAGTAGACTATGATGCTAGTGTTAGTGCAATATGAGCTGTTATGAGCCAAGAAGGTAAACCTTTTTCTTATTTCAGTGAGAAGTTGAATGATGTCAAGAGAAAATATTCTATTTATAATCAGGAGTTTTATTCTATAGTTCAAGCATTGAAGAAGTGGAGACATTATCTGTTTCCTAAGGAGTTTGTTTTGTATACTGATCATCAAGCTTTGCAATATTTGAATAGTCAAGGAAAGTTGAATCAGAGGCATTTGAAATGGTTTGAGTTTTTGCAGAGTTATACATTTGTTTTGAAACATAGAAGTGGAAAGTCTAACAGGGTTGTAGATGCACTTAGCAGAAGGCAACTATTGCTGACATAGATGCAGATTGAGGTGGTTGGGTTCAAGGAACTCAAGAATTTGTATCCAGAGGATCTTGATTTTGGTGAAGCTTAGAAAGCTTATAAAGAACCTGTTACTCTAGACAGAAGGAAGTGGTTGGATTTTATCATTCAGGATGATATGTTATTCAGGGGGAGTCAGTTGTGCATTCCATGAAGTTCTATGAGGGAGAATCTAATCAAAGAGAAGCAGAGCAGAGGATTGGCTGGACATTTTGGTCATGATAAAACCCTTGCTTTGGTTAGTAAGAATTATTTTTGGCCGCAATTGCAGCAAGATGTGAAGAAGTTTGTACAGAGTTGTAGAGTATGTCAGATGGTGAAAGGAGTGAAGTAGAATATAGGGTTGTATCAACCATTACCTATACCAGAGAAGCCTTGGGAGGATATCAGTATGGACTTTGTTCTTGATTTACCGAGGACTCAGTGGGGACATGATTCAATTTTTGTGGTGGTTGATAGATTTTCAAATATGACACATTTTATTCCCTGCAAGAAGACTAATGATGGTGTTCATGTGGAAAAATTATTTTTCAGAGAAGTAGTGAGACTACAGGGTTTGCCAAAGACCATAGTTTTAGATTGAGACACTAAGTTTGTTGGATATTTCTAGTATACATTGTGTAAGAAGGTGAAGATAGATTTGAAGTTTAGTTCATCACATCATCCATAGACTGATGGATAGACAAAGGTGGTGAATAGGAGTTTGGGGAATTTGCTGAGATGTTTTGTTGGAGATAAGCCAACAGGATGGGATTTGATTTTACCATAGGCAAAATTTGCATATAATACTTCTATCAATAAGAGCACTATTAAATCACCATTCCAGATTATATATCGAAGTAGTGCCAGAAATGCATCTAAGTTGAGGAAGATAGATAAAGGAGAAATAAGTAGTGCTGAAGCTGAGGATTTTGCAGAATATTTGAAGAACATCCATGAGGAGGTGAGGAAGCACATTACCAAGATGAATGTGGAGTATAAGGCTAAGGTAGATGAGAAAAGGAGGCATAAGGAATTTCAAGTTGGAGATGAAGTCATGGTTCATTTGTGAAAGGAGCGATTTTTAGTTGGTACATACAACAAGCTAAAAATGAAAAAGTTTGGGCCATGTAAGATACTGAAGAAGCATGATTCAGGAAATGCATATGAGGTAGAATTGCTTACTAAGCTAAATATTTCACCAGTGTTTAACATTTTAGATTTGACAGAGTATCATGAAGGAGGTGTTGAAGATGAGATCATAGCAGCACAATGAAGTATTCCAGCAACTAGTTTAGATACTAAGGAGATTGAGGATATACTGGACAGTCATGTTGGTAGAAGCACAAGGAAGAGGACATATGAAGAAAATCTGGTCAAGTGGAAAGGATGACCTGTTGAAGATTCATCATGGCTGACAAAGCAGGAGGTTAACTGTCTTGGTTTCCCTCTTCACACCTGAGTCGTGATAGGGTCACTTATCAAATTACCCTAGGTGTCTGATGCAGGAGCATCTTGGGTGTAAGAGCAATCTTGCATCACCCAAAAATATTTCTAGTTCCTTTTCAATAAGGGCTATCTTGTGTAGAGCTGCTATTTATGGAAACTTGCTATTTTTAGTAAGTTGGTCATATGATCTCAGAATGTTCTGATTTCACAGTTGGAGGTTCATCTTAGTCATATCAACCTACCTTTAAAGTTTCATTGCTAGATCAAGTCTGGTTTTGAAGATATTGTAACTTTTCAATTTTGGAAATAGGGTACAGAAACTTTGAACTCAATTTTGAAGGCTTTAGAGGCCCCTGATGAGGTGGAATTGTCGGCCGAATGAAGTTTTCTTGAGTGAGATGTTGTAGAGCTCCTTGTGCCCTTTCCGAAATGGGGTTATAATAGTCAATCGGGTTAATGGTTGATGACTTATGGTCTCTGGAAGTTGGGTTACCTGCAATGGTGGAAAATGATTTTCCTTCAAAATTTCTATTTGGGTTTCAAAAGTTATTTTGAGCCGACTTTGATATAGTAAAATGAAAAATAAAATAATTCTAAGTTTGGTCAGCCTTGTTGGCCAAAAATTCTAGAACCTTCCCAGGTGGTGGAAAATTGCCTATATAAGGAAGGCTGTAGTGTTGTCTTAGGCAGTTCGGGATAGTTCTAGGTAGTAGACCTGGGTATTGATTCGAGACTTTGTCCTATAGAATATTGTAAGGGAATGCCCATGTGGCTTTGCATATTGTAATTCTAAAAGTTTGTAATTCCACATTTGTGGAGATAATAAGAAGCCAATTTTCTGTTCGTGCATATTGTTGTTATTTCTTTATTTTTGTTATGTGTTTGTGGTATTAAGGGGGGCACCATTCATCAAGCGGTATCAGAGTAGGATTTTGTGAGTGTGTAAACAGATCATCGATTGTGAGGCAGTTTGCACTAGGATCGTGGGTTAGGGTTTTCTCTTTAAACAGATCACCAACTGTGAGGTAGTTTGTACCAGGACTGTGGTTAGAGTTTCAACACACATCATGAAAATGCCTCCATAAAGGGAACATGGTAGAAGAGATGGTGTTGTAACACCTGAGGTTAGAGCACTCCGAAGACAAGTGTGAGTGTTGCAAGAATAGATTCATAGAGGAATGAATCTTAATGTCAAAGATGAAAGCGAGGATGAAGCCGAAGAAGAAGATCAAGAAGGAGAAGTCAAAGTTCTAAACCAAGAGGAAGAAATAATTTTTTGGGCCATTTCCAAGATCAGAAAAAGACATAAGATTGAGGTTCTTGCATTTTCAGAAAATCTTAATCCAGAGGAGTTGATCGACTGGATCAATGAATGTGAAGAATATTTTGAGTATGAAGATATTGGGGATCTTCATAAGGTCAAATTCGCGAAGGCCAGACTGAAAGGTCATGTGAAGATCTAGTGGCAAGAGATTCAATTGGAGAAAAATAGAAGAGGGAAAGATAAAATCATAAGATGGGATCAGATGGTGGATAAATTGAAGTGACAGTTCATCCTTGTTGATTATTAGCTTGACCTACTGAAGAAAATGCAAAGTTTGAAGCAAGCGAGACAATCTGTTCAGGAGTATACAGATGAGTTCTATTGAATACTCATCAAAATAGGCCACGTAGAAGCAGATAAGGAGAAAGTTTCCAATTACCTTAATGGGTTAAGGCCAAGCATTTAGGAGGAGCTAAATTTGGTTTGAATGAACAGTATTGAAGAGGCATATCAGTTTGCCCTAAAAGTAGAGGAAAAGCTAAACAAAAAGTTCGAGAGCAGACAAAATGGAAGAGGTCGCGGTGGACAATCTAGTGGAGGGTCATATGGAGGCCAAAATGAAGATCCAAAAAAGAAGGATGAGGCTAGTAGCAGTCAAAATTAGAGAGGAAACAACTCCAATTGTTTCCAAGATCAGAACAATAGAGATCAGAGAGGAAGAGGAAGAGGATAAGGTTCAGGAAGAGGAGATTTCTGTGGAACATATTTTCACTATGGAGAAGAAGGTCACAGGGCATTTGAATGTCCTCAAGGCCAAGGAAGGATGGAAAGGAGGAATGAAGGCCAGGCCAGAGTGGCATAGGTAGATGAAGATGCCAGATCCTCAAATTTTAAAGATGTTGAAAGAGGAGAAACGTTGATTAATAGAAGAGTCCTGCTGAGTGGTGAGAATGAACCTGAACAAAGGAGGAGCTTGTTTCACACTAGATGCAAGTGTGAGGGTAAATGTTGTGATGTGATTATTGATAGTGGAAGCATAGACAATTTGGTATCAGAAGAGATGGTGACAAAGTTGAAGCTCAAGAGACAGAAACACCCACATCCATATCGGATTGCCTGGGTGCAGGATGACCACAAGGTCATGGTCAATGAACAGTTCCTAGTAAAGTTCAAGAGTGGCGGTTACCAAGATGAGGTACTATGTGATATCATACCTATGGATGGATGTCACATGTTGTTGGGTAGGCCGTGGTAGTTTGACAGATGTGTTGTACATGATGGTTGTGCAAATACCTATTCTCTGATAAAGGATGGAGTGTGACATAAGCTAAAGCCATTGAAGGAGACTGAAGAAAAGGTATGTGGTAATGCAAGAATAAATTTTTTTGATGGAAGAATTTTTTAGATGGTATGAGGCATGAGCATGTGTGTTTTTCTTTAATTCTAAAAGCTAGTAAAGAGGAAATGGAGGATGTACCTGTAGAGGTTGTAGATTTGTTGAATGAGTTTCAAGATATTGTATCTGATAATGTACCTGATGGATTACCACTGGTAAGGAAGATTAGTCATCAGATGGATTTGATTTCAGGAGCCAGTTTGCCAAACAAGGTAGCACATAGAATGACACCAGCAAAAAGTGAAGAGTTGAATAGACAAGTACATGAGTTGTTGCAGAAGGGGTTGATTTGAGAGAGTCTAATTCCTTGTGCTGTACCAGTAGTATTAGCACCAAAGAAGAATGGAGAATGGAGGATGTGTAGATATTCTAGAGAAATAAACAAGATCATAATCAAGTACCGGTTTTCATTGCCACAAATGGATGATATTATGGACTATTTGAGTGGGGCTATGTATTTCTCAAAGATAGATCTGAAGAGTGGATATCACCAGATTCAGATCAGAGAAGGAGATGAATGGAAGAATTCCTTCAAGACAAAAGGACTGTATGAGTGGTTAGTCATGCCTTTTGGGCTAACCAATGCACTGAGCAATTTCATGCGGCTCATGAATGAGGTTCTAAAAGAATTTTTACATAAGTTTATCATTGTTTACCTCGATGATATTTTGATCTTTAGCAAGACATTGGTGGAACATATGATGCATATTCATATGGTGTTTGAGAAGTTGAGAGATGAGAAATTGTTGATTAATTTGAAGAAGTACAGTTTTGTGAAGAAGGAATTAGTGTATTTGAGATTTTTAGTTTTAGAAGAAGGTCTGAAAATGGATCTAGAGAAAGTACAGGCTATCCTTGAATGGCCTACTCCAAGGAGTGCTACTGAGGTAAGATTTTTTCATGGTTTGGCTAGTTTTTATAGAAAGTTTATCAAAAATTTTAGCAGTATTTGTGGACCCTTGACTGAAACAATGAGAGGGGATAGAAAAGAGTTCAAGTTGACTAATGGGGCAAATAAGAGTTTTAAACTGTTGAAATAGAAAGTTATAGAAAAGCCTCTTTTAGCACTTCTAGATTTTAATAAGGTGTTTCAAGTAGATTGTGATGCTAGTGGTACTACAATAGGAGCTGTTATGATCCAAGAAGGTAAACCTATTGCTTATTTCAATGATAAGTTGAATGATGCCAAGAGAAAATATTCTATTTATGATCAGGAGTTTTATGCTATAGTTCAAGCATTGAAGAAGTGGAGACACTATCTACTTCCTAAGGAGTTTATTTTTTATATTGATCATCAAGCTTTGCAATATTTGAATAGTCAAGGAAAGTTGAATCAGAGGCATTTGAAATGGGTTGAGTTTTTGTAGAGTTATACATTTGTTTTGAAACACAGAAGTGAAAAGTCTAACAGGGTTGTAGATGCACTTAGCAGAAGGCAACTATTGCTGGTAGAGATGCAGATTGAGGTGGTTGGGTTCAAGGAACTCAAGAATTTGTATCCAGAGGATCTTGATTTTGGTGAAGCTTGGAAAGCTTGTAAAGAACCTGTTACTCTAGACAGAAGGAAGTGGTTGGATTTTATCATTCAAGATGATATGCTATTCAAGGGGAGTTAGTTGTGCATTCCATGAAGTTCTATGAGGGAGAATCTCATCAAAGAGAAGCAGAGCAGAGGATTGGCTGGACATTTTGGTTGTGATAAAACCCTTGCTTTGGTTCATGAGAATTATTATTGGCCGCAATTGTAGCAAGATGTGAAGAAGTTTGTATAGAGTTGCAGAGTATGTCAGATGGTGAAAGGAGTGAAGTAGAATACAGGGTTGTATCAGCCATTACCTATACTAGAGAAGCCTTGGGAGGATATTAGTATGGACTTTGTTCTTAGTTTACCGAGGACTCAGCGGGGACATGATTCAATTTTTGTGGTGGTTGACATATTTTCAAAGATGGCAAATTTTATTCCCTGCAAGAAGACTAATGATGGTGTTCATGTAGCAGAATTGTTTTTCAGAGAAGTAGTGAGACTACATGGTTTGCCAAATACCATAGTTTCAGATTGAGACACTAAGTTTGTTGGATATTTCTAGCATACATTGTGGAAGAAGTTGAAGATAGATTTGAAGTTCAGTTCATCACATCATCCACAGACTAATGGATAGACAGAGGTGGTGAATAGGAGTTTGGGGAATTTGCTAAGATGTTTTTTTGGAGATAAGCCAACAGGATGGGATTTGATTTTACCACAGGTGGAATTTACGTATAATAATTCTGTCAACAAGAGCACTGGTAAATCACCATTCCAGATTGTATATGGAAGTAATCCTAGAAATGCATCTGAGTTGAGGAAGATAGATAAAGGAGAAATAAGTAGTGCTGAAGCTGGGGATTTTGCAGAACATTTGAAGAACATCCATGAGGAGGTGAGGAAGCACATTACCAAGATGAATGCATAGTATAAGGCTAAGGTAGATAAGAAAAGTAGGCATAAGAAATTTTAGGTTGGAGATGAAGTCATGGTTCATTTGTGGAAGGAGCGATTTCCAGTTGGTACATACAACAAGGTAAAAATGAAGAAGTTTGTGCCATGTAAGATACTGAAGAAGTATGATTCAGGAAATGCATATGAGTTAGAATTGCCTACTGAGCTGAATATTTCACCAGTGTTTAACATTTTAGATTTGACAGAGTATCATGAAGGAGGTGTTGAAGATGAGATCACAGCAGCACAATGCAGTATTCCAGCAACTAGTTTAGATACTAAGGAGATTGAGGATATACTGGACAGTCATGTTGGTAGAAGCACAAGGAAGAGGACATATGAAGAAAATCTGGTCAAGTGGAAAGGATGACCTGTTGAAGATTCATCATGGCTGACAAAGCAGGAGGTTAACTATCTTGGTTTCCCTCTTCACACCTGAGTCGTGACAGGGTCACTTCTCAAATTACCCTGGGTGTCTGATACAGGAGCATCCTGGGTGTAAGACCAATCTTGCATCACCCAAAAATATTTTTGGTTTCTTTTCAATAAGGGCTATCTTGTGTGGAGCTGCTATTTATGGAAACTTGCTATTTTTATTAAGTTGGTCATATGATCTTAGAATGTTTTGATTTCATAGTTGGAGGTTCATCTTAGTCATATCAGCTGCCTGTAAAGTTTCATTGCTAGATCAAGTCTGGTTTTGAAGATATTGAAACTTTTCAATTTTGGAAACAGGGTACAGAAACTTTGAACTCAATTTGGAAAGCTTTAGAGGCCCCAGATGAGGTCAAATTTTAGGCTGAATGAACATTGTTTGATTCAAGTGTTGTAGAGCTCCTCGTGCCCTTTTCAAAATGGGGTTATAATAGTTAATCGGGGCAATGGGTGATGACTTATGGTCTCTAGAAGTTGGGTCACTTGAAATGGTGGAATATGATTTTCCTTCAAAATTTCTATTTGGGTTTCAAAAGTTATTTTGAGCTGGATTTGATGTAATAAAATGAAAAATAAAATAATTCTATGTTTGGTTGGCCTTGTTGGCTAAAAATTTTGGAACCTTCCCAGACGGTGGAAAATTGCTTAAATAAGGAAGGCTGTAGTGTTGTCTTAGGTAGTTTGGGACAGTTCTAGGTAGTAGATCTAGGTATTGATTCAAGGCTTTGTCCTACATAATATTGTAAGGGAATGCCCATGTGGCTTTGCATATTGTAATTCTGAAAGTTTGTAATTCCACATTTGTGGAGATAATAAGAAGCCAATTTTCTATTCTTGCATATTGTTGTTATTTCTCTGTTTTTGTTATGTGTTTGTGGTGTTAAGGGGATCACCCTTCATCAAAATTTCATAGGTATTTTGAAAAGGATCAAAGCATAGAGAGGAATACTTTGAAGGATAGCTTTGAGGACAACAATCTTGCCAGCTTGGCTAAGAAGAGCACCCTTCCAGCTAGCAAGACTTGTGAAATTTGTCAATCATATCCCACCAAAAAGAATCCAGAGGATTGATGTACAGAGGTAAGCCAAGATAGGACCTTGGGAGACACTCCACCTCACAACCAAGAATTCTTTTCAGCCTCTCTTGTCTTTTTTCAGGCACATTGATGAAAAAAATAGAACTCTTATTCCAGTTAATATTCTGACCCGTAACACTAGCATAGTTTTCAAGGTCTTTTTTAATGGTTTTGCCATTTTTGATAGAGGCTTCACCCATTATTATGGAATCATCCACAAACTATTGATTCGAGCACATCAAGTCCTTGGAGGAAGGTTTCAGACCCCTAAATTCACCTCTGTTAATTAGACTGCCAATGTGCCTACCCAAACATTCTGCCAAAATAACAAAAAGAATAGGAGAAAGGGGATCCCCCTGTCGAAGACCTCTAGAAGACTTGAAAAAATGGGTAGGAGAACCATTCATGAGAACAAAGAACATGGCAGAGGAAACCAAGCAGTGAATAAGGTCTCTACTTTTTTTATTAAAACCAAAAGCCTCTAGAGTAGCCAACAAAAAATCCCAGTCAACCCTATCATAAGCTATGGATAGATCAAGTTTCAGAAAAAAGCCTTCCTTCTTTGACATAGTCAAAGAGTGTATATTTTCATGGATCATGATGATTGAGTCTAGAATCTACCTCCCAGGGACAAAACCATTCTGCTATCCAAAAATAATACAAGGAAGAAAAGTGAGAATTCTAGAAGTAAGGATTTTAGAAATTATCTTATACACTGAATTACATAAGCTGATGGGTTTGAATTGGTCCATACTATTAGCCCTAGTTTTCTTAGGAATTAGAGCAATAAAGGTACCATTCAATTCCTTGACAGCATTAGAAACATCATCTTTCAGAATCCTCCAGTACTTTTGAAAGAAGAAATGAGGATAACCATTGGGACCAGGGGCTTTATCTCCATCAAAGGAGAACATAGCCTTATGAATCTCATCCATAGAAGGTATGGTAGTAATAACTTTTTTTTGATCATCATTCAAGATACGGGGTATACCATCCAACAACTCATCTTGGCACTCCAAATCTAGGTTCTCAGCTTTCTTTAGAAGCTCTCCAAAGAAATTGTTGACCTCACTTCTAAAATCCTCCTCCTTCTCACTAATGGTTCCATTGACCAGCATTCTAGATATTTTATTACTCATTCTATGTTTCACTGTGGTCATGAAGAAATATTTAGAATTCCTGTCCCCTTCCTTTAAGAACAGCTTTCTCAACCTTTGCCTCCAAAAGCATTCTTCTTTTGAGATAATATCATGATATTCCATTAGTTTGGTATCTTCCTCCTTTTTGGTATGCCAACTATATCCATCTTTCTGAATGCTATCCTAGATCTCTTTTAGTTCTTCAACAATTTTCTTTTTATTGGTAAAAATATTTCCAAAAGTTTCCTTATTCCATTTTTTGATTTTGTCCTTCACATTTTTCATTTTCTGAACAACTCTGAACATTGCCGTTCCTTCAATCCTAATACTCCACCAAACCTCAATCAACCTTTCAAGGTTAGGGTGGATAGTCCACATTTTCTCAAATCGGAAAGGATAATTTCTTCTCAAGCCATTGAATTCAGCTCTAATGGTTATCAGAAGGTGATCTGATCCAGCTTTGATATAGGTAGATAAGGCACAAGAATAATTGTTTAACCAAATGCTGCTAACAAGAGCTCTATCAAGCCTGACTTGGATAAGCTCATTTCCCTCTCTCCTATTGGTCCAAGTATAGTTAATACCTTGCAAATCTATATCATGCAACTCTTGACTATCAATAAATTTCATAAGATTAGTTCTGCTGTCCAGATTGGGTTGAACACCTCCAAATTTTTCATTTTCCTTCAAAGGAGTATTAAAGTCCCCCATAATGATCCATCTATCATTAACAAAATCTCTCCTAAAACTAGAAACTTCTCTTCAAAAAGATTTCCTACCCCACCTAGTGTTTGGAGCATAAATATTAGTAAAAACCCAAGAAGTACCATCCTTGATATGCCAAAATCTAATATTACTCACATTGTTGCCACCGGATAACACTTCCTCTTTGATAACATTACAATTCCAACTAGTCACAATCCCCCCCGAGGCACCATCCACATCACTACCATGGGACAGACCATTACAAAAAAATTGGATTTTCTCCACTTTGTCCTTAGACATCTTAGTCTCTTGTAGAAGAACAATATCAGGCTTGTTATCTCTGATCATGTTTTTGACCATAGTTTACTTATGAGGATTATTTAATCCTCTTACATTCTAGAATATAAAATTCATTGTTTAAGGAATGAGCCAGACTCCAGGATGGTTTTTTGACTACCATCCACTAAACACTTACTGGTCTCAAGTGCTCACCTTTTTTTGATTTGAGGGTCTTCCCAGGGAAACATGGGGAGCCCCCACATCTCCAAACTTATTTCTTCTAGTGCTTCTGAGGGTTGAGGAGACATTCTTCATCTGTCCTCTATCTTTGTTAGTGAATTTCTTAACATTTTTAACTATCTTTTTCTTCTCCACTTTGGACCATCCCTCTTCATTTAGTTCTTCTGATCCCAAAAGGGCCTCTGCTAAATCTGCCACATCACCCCACTTAGCAGATTTAGAAGGGCATGGTGCTACCTTATCTGATCCCCTTGGAGTGCCAAAGGTTTTCTGAGACCTATCCTCTGAACAACCCAGAATCAGACAAACTTAGGCATCCTGCCATATTACCAAACTATGAGAGGGGGGTAAGAAGCCATAACCTCCCGACATCTCTTTCTTGAATAGGCCAACATCAAAGTTATTATTACCCTCTTTTGTCCCTAGGGGCATACTCTAGATATGTCCAGCAATGGAATCATCAGAGCTTTTAGTTATGGGTGTAATACCCCAAAAATGGGCTATAAGTTCATTAATCTTCTATATCAACAATTCGAATGAAATCGACATCAAAGTCCTAACCTAAGGCACATCTAAACATCATCGAATCCTAATTGATTATCTTAAATTCTGCATCGGGGAATATTCCTAGCAATATTCCTAATTATCTTAATTATCTTTAATTTAATGATTATTTGGCGATAAATCACATTTATCCTAAGTTTGATTAATTGAATATTTTCATATTTAATTAATTAGATTTAATATCTTGCCACTTAATTGTTTAATTAAATTTAATTCTATCTCTTATTAATTGTATTATTTAATTTTGACAATAAATACAATATCGTATGAATAATTGATTAAATTCTTATTTAATTGATTGAAGCAGGTTGTCATTATTTAATAATATAATTTTTAATAAAAGTTTGATAAAATAGTTAATTAACCCATAAATTAATTATTTTATTTCAAAAAGCAGTTAAGTTGAGAATAAATCACTTTATTTATTTATTAAATCATAATTATCCATGTGCACATTCAGGGACCAGTTAAACTCAAATTGGAAAATCAATGCAAGTTGTTAGCTTTTTGAAACTCAACATCTTTTTGAGTTTTAAAGTTGATCTAAACTTCTAATTCGAGTTGAACTATGCTTTTGCATGATTTTTGTGACTTAATTATCTGTTATTTAAAAATAACTCAAAATCAACCTGAGTTATTTGAGTGATTTATGGCTTTTTCTCATGCACCTCCAAAGCCCTGGATTTCTATAAAACCAAGGCTTTAGCTCTTCACAATTCATCTCTCAAATTTGCATCCACAGAATCTCATATTTTTGCACAATCACACTGGAGAATTGGAATTGGGGAAAATCAAAGCTCTTGCGAATCCAAGCCATTGTGAGATCAATCTTGTTTTTCATTCATTTAGATTCATATTTCATATCATTGTTAGATAGATTTCATATCAGTTTCCATAGCATAGATTCATATCAGTTTTCATCATTATTATTGCATAGAAAATACTAAAAAAATAGATTAATTGCATTCAATTCATATCTAGATCAATTGCATTCAAATCTTTCGTTTAGGTGTCGTCTAGGTCACTGATCTTGATAGCAATCTGAGAACATTAATCTCACACCTACTAGAAGGCAGTAAATCGCTTGGTTAAATTAGATTTCAATTTTGCGTGATTTTGATTTTTGCTAACCTCTAATGTTTTACTGAAGTGTTGTGTCTATAGATCAGGTACAATTTTCACACACACAATGGGTTCCATTAAAAATTTAGTGCTACCTTCTAATTTCTGTTCAGAATCTAAATGAGATGTGTCACAAGCTTCAATAAACATACCCTTCCCATTCACCTTTCCTTCTTTCTTCTCATTAATACTACTCCCCATCGAGTTCATTCCCTCCATAGCCTTCTTTACCCATATCTTTTTCATGTTTTTCTTTTGGGGTATCATCTTTGGACACTGTTTTGCCCAATGGCCTATTTTTTTGCAATGAAAACAAGCAAAGGGTGTAGATTCATACTCTATATTTTGGACCCAAGAGCCAAGTTTAGATTGAATAGTGATAGATTCTAGCATATCCACTCCTTGCTGAACCCCAACATAGATCTTGGCATACGTAAGGCATCTTCTAGAGACCGTGACAGGATCCAAAGACAAGAGTTCCCCAAAGACATTAGCAATTCCCTTAAATATGTCTTCCATCCAAAACTCAAGAGGCAAGCCTGAAAGAGTTACCCAGACTGGCACTTGCACATTAAGATCCTTTTGCATATCCATATTAGGACACCACTTATGTAGAATCATAGAATGCTTCCCTATCATCCAAGGTCCTTCACATAGAATAAACCTTAAATCCTCCTCACATGAGAAGGAAAAAGCCATACATCCTTTGGGATGAGCAACCACCTCCACTTGACCTTTCAAAATCCATTTCTTTTTAACAAATGCCCTAACCACCTCGATATTAGGGTGATATCCCAAGAATCTCCCCACAAGAGAGTTAGTCATTCGAGAAATATTAACATCTATTATTTGATCCGGAATGGATAAATCAAAAGTTCCCTCCTCGATGTTGGATAAGATTTATACAGGTGGGAGAGAGGGCTTACCCATTGGTTTCATGCCAAAAAGGCCTGTCCAACTTTTGACAGAAATAGCAGATATTGTCCTCTTCTGAACACATGGCCCCTTCATTAGTCCCCCTCCCGGGTCCCCTGTCCCAAGTCTGACATCAGGAATCTTGCCTTGGGTCTCATTTGTGTCTATTTCCTCCTGTTGATTGCCACACTCTGAAGGACCAACATTAGATCTACCATTTCCTTTGCTCAGCACGCTTGAAATTTGAATTCCTCCTTTCCCGCTCCCTATTTTGTTCACCCGCTCCATAATCTTTTATTATGTAACTTATTATGATTGCACACTTATGCTTTTATAAATGGGCTATTTATATTAGATTTATGATAGAGGAGGATATAAGACAAGTGTAGGATGCCACATTCTCAACCATTTCATTTGGCCTTGAGAGCTCTATGGTATATATTTTCACACTCAGTCGTTTACTTTTTTTTTTTATCAATAGACATGCTTGTCATTTAAACTATGATAATTAAAATTCATATACTAATTAACATTTTTATCTTCACCCTCTTTTTATATGACCCTTCAATCCTACAAGGGTAGGGATAAAGGTATATCTTAATGGTTTTTGGTTGTAGGTGTTGGGGCTAGATTTTTCTTTGGTCCCTTTTTCCTTATTTTTGGGCTACATGCTAGTTTTGTGCATGCAATGTTTTTCTTAGGTTGTGGGAGCCTGCTGGTAAAACCCTTGTTTTGGTTTTGATCTGTTCCTTGTTGAGGGATTTCATGTTATATTTTTATGACTAAATTGTAAAGGGTTTTGGGACCCTTCAAAACCTATTTTTGCATTAATAAAAAAAATGTTTACATATAATTTTACTCTTGCAGGTGTCACCTACTTCCATCAAACAAGAAACCTCTAAAGGAAAAGGTAAAGGCAAGGATAGTAGAGGACAAAGAGGTGGCTATGGTGGGAAAAGTTTTGAATCAAGAACTTGAGGAGACATAAAATTTAGTGAGCAGGAAGAGGGAAGTTCAAGTAGAGGTGGTAGAGGAAGAAGCTCTAGATTTAGAGGAAGGTATGGTGGACAAGGAGGAAGAGGCAATTAAGTTGCCAATATGAAATGCTACCATTACAATCAAATGGGGCACCCTCCATATAGATGTCCAGAGAAAGAAAGTTCTTCACAAGGAGGTGACAAGAGAACTAATCTAGTTCAAGATGAGTCTAATACAACAAAGAATCATGTTGAAGTACCATGGAATTCAGAGGAAGGAGAGAACCTCATGATGAGGAGAACTTAGATCAAGGAGATAGTGAAGGAAGATCTAAGCCAAAGGAGGTCTTTGTTTAGGATAAAGTGAAAGATGATGGGGAAAGTATGTAGAGTCATCATTAACTTAGGGTCTACTAATAATATAGTGTCAGAGGAAGTAGTTAGCATGCTAAAGTTGACAAGGATACCCCACACCAATCCTTACAAGGTCACTTGGCTAAATAAAGGCCAACATGTGTTGGTGAATGAATAAGCATGGGTGGAGTTCTCCATTGGAAGGTACAAAGACAAAGTTTTGTGTGATGTGTTACCTATGGATGCATGTCATTTTATCCTAGGTAGATGATGGCAATTTGATCGCCAAGCCATACATGATGGAGAAAATAATTCTTATTCTTTCAAGAAAGACAATGTGACCTTTAAAATATAGTCACTATTGGAAGATGCTGAGGTGAAGAAAAAAAGTCCAAATGTACTTATGGTGGGTGAAAAAGAGTTATTACAAGCCATGGAAGAGAGTGAAGGAGTTGGCTATGCATTGGTGTTAAGACCAAGAGAGGAAGATGAAGGCAAGGTGACTAAGGAGACAGAGTTACCAAAGGAGTTAAATAGCATGCTTTAGAACTACCAAGGTATAGTAAGTGATGGACAACCATAAAACTTACCCCCTAAAAGAGCCATAAGTCATAGGATAGGCCTTATTCCAGGAGCTACCCTACCTAATAAGGCATCTTACAAAATGACCCCTCAATAAAATGAGGAAATTGCTAGGAAAATACAAGAGCTCCTAAACCAAGGTTTCACTAGAAAGAGCATTAGTCCATGTGTCGTACCCATTGTCCTTGCACCTAAGAAAGGAGGAACATGGAGGCTTTGTACTGATTCAAGGGCTATCAATAGGATAACCATAAGGTATAGGCTCCCTATCCCTAGGATTGAATACTTAATGGATTGTCTAGGTGAAGCTAAGTACTATAGCAAGATAGACTTAAAGAGTGGCTATCATCAAATAAGAATACATGAAGGAGATGAGTAGAAAAAAGCCTTCAAGACCAATCAAGGTTTGTATGAATGGCTTGTCATGCCATTTGAATTATCCAATGCCCCCTCCACATTCATGAGGCTCATGAATGAAGTCCTCAAAGAATACATAGGCAAGTTTGTAGTAGTATATCTAGATGATATGCTGATTTATAGAAAGACAAGGAGTGAGCACCTAGAACATCTTGATATTATTTTCAAGAAGCTACATGATGAGAAGTTGATGATCAACTTGGAGAAATGTGAGTTCATCAAAACAAAGCTAGTGTACCTTGGATTTGTTATATCACATGGTAATCTGAAAATGGATAAGAGAAAAGTGGAGGCTATCATGAATTGGCCTAATCCAAGGACAAAAAAAGAGGTAAGGAGTTTTCATGGCCTTGCTCAATACTATAGGAAATTCATAAGGCAATTTAGTGCTATTTGTGCTCCTATGTTACACACAATCAAAGAAGGAATGAAAATCAAGTTTATATGGAATGAGCATGCTTACAAAAGCTTTTAGTTGTTGAAGGAAAAGATAGCTACCCAACCTATTTTAGTGTTTCCAAGCTTTGAGAAGCTTTTCACCATTGAGTGTGATGCTAGCAATGTAGCAATTGGGGCTGTTCTAAGCCAAGAAGGCAGACTGGTGGCTTTCCATTCAGAAAAGTTAAGTGAAGCCAAGAAGAAGTACTCTTCTTATGACCTTGAGATGTATGCATTGTTCCAAGCTCTAAGAAAATGGAGGCACTACTTTCTTCCCAAGGAATTCACAGTGTATTTAGATAACCAAGCACTTAAAGTTTCCTGAATTCACAAGAAAATTTGAGTCACAAGCACATGAAGTGGGTTCAATACCTACAAGCTTACACCTTTAATATCAAGCACAAGAAAGGTGTCCTCAATAAAGTGGCAGATGCATTATCCAAAAGAGCTCTCAAAATACCTGAAATTCAATTGAAGAGCATAGGGATTGATCACTTCAAAGACCTATATGCAGATGATGAAGACTTTGAAGACATTTATAAGGTATGTGCTGAATACAAGAATCATTTTCATAGTATATATGCTGAGTATACTTTGCAAAGTGATCTCTTGTTTAAGGGGAATCAATTATGTGTTCCTAGAGGCTCTATTAAAGAGAATTTGATACAAGAAAAGAATAATGGTGCTTTGAATGGTCACTTTGGGATCACTAAGACTCAAGAACTTGTTCAAAGGTTCTATTATTGGCCAAGGATGAATCTTGATATTAGGAGGTATGTGGAAAGTTGTGTAGTATGCCAAAAGGCCAAGGGAACTTCTTCAAATGTAGACCTTTATCAACCACTACCTATTCCTACTAGGCCATGGGAATGCTGGAGTATGGATTTTGTAGTTGGGTTACCAAGACAAGACAAGGTATGGATAGTGTTTATGTGGTTGTGGATATATTCAGCAAGATGGCTCACTTTGTTCCATGTAAGACCACTAATGATGCTAGTTAAATAGCTTCTCTTTTCTTCAAAGAGATAGTAAGAATCCATGGGTTACCTATCAACATTGTGTCAGACAGAGACACTAAATTCATGAGTCACTTTTGGAAGACTCTTTGGAAAAGGCTAAGCACTAATTTATCTTTTGGATAGGCCTACCATCCCCAAAATGATGGTCAAACTGAGGTTGTCAATAGAAGCCTTGGAAATCTACTAAGGTGCTTGACTAAGGAGTATGGTCAATAATGGGATCAGTTGATTGGGCAAGCTGAATAATCCTACAATGACACTATAAATAGATCCACAGGGAAGAGTCCCTTTGAAATAGTCTATGGACTAAATCCTAGAGGAGTATATGAACTAAGAGTTTTGAATGATGGAGTGAAGGGAAGTGGATATGTTGATGACTTTGCATATGCTATGCGAGAGATACATGATACAGTGAGGAAGACCTTGACAAAGAACACCGTGAAACATAAAACCAAGGTAGATGAGAATAGAAGAATGGTTCAATTTAATGTGGGTGACTTGGTAATGGTGCATCTTAACAAATCAAGACTTCAAAAGGGAGTCCCTCACAAGTTGTAGATGAGAAGGATAGGTCCCTATCCTATCTTGGCTAAGTATGGTGATAATGCATTCAGAATTGAGCTACTGAAAGACAATGGACTATCCCCTGTCTTCAACATTGCAGACTTAGTCCATTACAAAGGACCACAACAAGATATGGATCAAAGCCTTCATAATGTGATCAAAGATGTGGAAGATCTCCAATTACCCACTGCTACAGTCACAGGAGCTGACAGTATATTGGACACATGGGTCTATAAAAAGACTAGGACCAAGGAGTATAAAGAACATCTCATAAAGAAGTAGGGGAAAAATAATGCTGATGTAGTATGGATAAAGTAATTAGAGTTCAAGAAGATGGGAATTGATTCAAGCATCATCAATCCAAGGGTGGATTGAACTTTTTGTTTTGGGGAGGATGGTGCAGGAGCATACCTAGGCTAACCTCCATGGTTAAGAAGTTTTGGCTTGTACTTGACTCTAGCCAAGTTAGGAAGAGTAGAGTGAGTTTTTTTTAAGACCTTAGAAGGTCCTTACAATGTGGGCTAGGTGAGTTAGTCATTAGGACTAAGGTCACACAAATAGCCATTGCTAGTAGTTGTTAATTTTTCTTAGTGTTAGTAGTTTGAGTTAGAGTCTTTAATGTGTTCTAAGCACATTGTGATGTTAGAAAGATGTCTTAAGGTCATTTATGATCTTTGATCCTCAAAATATAGGAGGTTAGTAGTCCTAAGAAATAGGATGATGGCATAAGTGAAAGATGCCAAATGTTGTCAAGAAGTTGTCATGACAACATTTGCAATTATTGCAAATGTTGCATGAAACTCGGTTACTTTAGATCCCCTTAAGAATAGGAAGTGGGAGATTGGTCAATAGGCCCTAGAATCATGGAGATTGCATCTACTATTATCTAAGACTTGAATCTTGAGGGGAGATATTCATTGTAATAGATTGAGAATAGTAATAGAGCTTTGCAACACTGTTTCTAGGAAGAACCCGAGCTTTTGTGGTGACAGTCATGTGAAATAGATTGAGAGACTAAATCTAGTGATTGCATAGTGTTCTTTTATTAGTTCTAAGAGTTTTTCATTTGATAGGAAAGTTGATTAGAGTAGTTTTAGTCTGTTGATTAATTTTTTTTTTGATTTAGAGTCCCTATTGGTTCTGTTTTGACCAGTAGGTGCATTCATGGCTCCCCCATGAAATCTAGCCATGGGAATCTCCTAAGGATGGATGGAAATGTTAGGGGAGTCAATAAAATATACATATTTAGGTTTATCATAGGAATATGGAGAGCTATATTTACTACTAAGCCCTAGGTGAGTTGACAATGCCCGGTTAGAGGTTTAGGATTGAAGAAAAGAAGATTACTTGCAGGGTAGAGAGGTACTGTATGACATAGGTATATTTCTAGGTAGGATTTCATCATATCATAATATTCCATGAGGATTGAGTCCTTACCAATCCATTAGATCAAGGTTTGAGCAAGATACAAGCAAGGTTAGAGCTAGTCCTAAAAATTAGGTCTATTAGCCCTATTTGTCCTAGTTTGTAGGAAGCTAGTGTACAGAGGTTGTCAGACCCTAAGACCCACTAAATATTTTAAAAATTCAAAATGGGTATCCAAATATGGTTTTACATTTTTAGGGTGTTTGGAGAAGTTTTTCTAGAATTGGCAAAAAGTCACTGGTAAAGGATACAAGAAATATGCCTAATTAGGCTTCGAAATGGTGAATCCTTGAACCCGGTAAGGGTAAGATTAAAGATCCTTCAAAATGGATCAAAATGGAAAAGTTATGAATTTTTTCAAGATGAAGAACATCCCTGCAAAGAAATTTAAAGTTTATGAGGAGCTGGCACTTAGAGCTTACTAAGTGAAGGAGAAGAATTGTACTAACTAAAGGGTGTTGGTCTTTCAAGGTGAAGCACAAGAGTTAAAACTCTTAGAGAAGAGTTGGAATTGGACTTAGTTAATCATGTAAGCCAATTAGGACCTAGAGGAGATTAGGTTCCTAGAATAGACAAGCTAGGTCTCTTGGTTGTAGTGCAAGCAAGCCTTGGAACACTCACATCATATACCGTAAAATTTGATGATGTTATTGGTGTTATTCTGAGTGAGGAAATTCATAGGAAAAAATTAGGTGGATCCACATTAGGTAGTGTCTTAAATGCATAAATAAGAGGTAGAACCAATGAGAGAGGAAACAACTTTGGAAATTGTGGGAAATCCAGAGGAAAATCAAAGGAAAAGAGGTTCGAATCCAAAGGGCTAAACAATTACTGGTACTGTGGAAAACTAGGTCATGAAAAGAAAGATTGCTGGTCTTGGAAAAATAAAGGAGACAAACAAGAAGGTAACAAGGATGCAAATTTGGTAAGTAATAAACCCAAAGAGGATGCCTTGCTTCTTTCTTTAGAAAGTATTGATGATTCATGGGTTTTAAATTCTGGGGCTTCATTTCATGCTACACCCCATAGAGGTTACTTTCTTGATTGTGTCCAAGGGGATTTTGGGCTAGTTTATTTGGGAGATAATGAACCCTGTCAGATAGTTGGAAAGGGAAAAATTAAGATTAAGTTGCAGAATGAGAATCATTGGCTACTACAAGAGGTAAGACATGTTTTAAGGCTGAGTAGAAATTTAATTTCAGTAGGGCAACTAGGTGATGAGGGTGGCAAAGTTGCTTTTAATGATAGAAATTGGAAGGTTTCAAAAGGTTCCTTAGTAGTATAAAAAGGTGTGAAAGTAGGCACCTTATATCTTTGTATAGGTCATACTGTTCCTTCTACTTTAATTATTTCAGAAGATAATAAATGTTTAGGAATAGTGGCTGTAGTTGAGTAGGTAGAACATCAAACCGTTGCTGTAGATTCTGACACAACACTCTGGCACAACAAACTTGGGCACATGAGTGAAAAAGGTATGAAATTACTTCATTCAAAGAATGTTTCACCTGCTCTGAAATGTGTCAATATAGAATTCTGTGAGAGTTGTGTGTATGGAAAACAAAATAGAGTTAGTTTTGTGAAGAGTGGGAAGGAAAAGAAAAATGAGAAATTAGACCTTGTGCATACAAATGTATGGGGACTAGCTCAAGTATCTTCCCTTGGTGGCTCTCTGTATTATATTACATTTATAGATAAAGAAACAAGAAAAGTATGGATTTATTTCCTTAGACATAAATCTGATGTATTTCAAACTTTTAAGAAATGGAAATGCTTGGTTGAGAATGACACTGGTAAAAAGATAAAATGTCTTAGATCTGATAATGGTGGTGAGTATTGCAGTGTAGAATTTGAAGATTATTGTTCCTCTAATGGTATTCATAGGCAAAAAACTATACCCAATAATCCACAAGAAAATGGAGTGGTTGAACGTATGAACAGGACAATAATGGAGCGTGCAAGGAGTATGAGGTTGCATGCTAGGCTGCCCTTAAACACATGGGTAGAGGCTGTCAACACTATTGTTTATTTAATCAATAGAGGCCCCTCTACTCCCTTGGACTATGGTATTCTAGAGGAAGCATGTAGTGGTAAGAAGGCAAGTTATTCTTTTCTCAAAACCTTCGGTTGTGTAGCTTTTGCACATATAGATTCTGAAAATAGAACCAAGCTAGAAGCTAAGTCAAAGAAATGTGTAATTGTTGGATATGGCATTGATAAATTTGGTTATAAGCTTTGGGATTTTGAAAATCATAAAATTGTAAGAAGCAGGGATGTCATATTCAATGAGAAGGTGTTGTACAAAGATATGTTGCAGCAGCATGAGAAGAAAGAATATGATTATGTAGTACTGGATGATACTCCAAAAGATGATGATCTAGTAGTTCCTTATGCTCTGCAACAACAACAACAAAAAATACCACAAACCCCAGTGAATGTTAGATGGTCAACAAGGCTAAGTAGACCTCTAGAAAGATTCTCTCCCTCCTTGTATTCTATTTTGTTAATAGATATTGGTGAACCTGAATGTTATAATGAAGCTGTGTAGGTGGATACCAAGATTTAGAGGGAGTCTACAATGACAGAGGAAATGGATTCCTTGCTGAAAAATCAAACTTGGGATTTATGCAAGTTACCTACAAGTAAACGGGCTTTACAAAATAAATGGGTTTATAGGTTGAAAGAAGAGGATGGAGGTAATAAAAGATTTAAAGCCAGGTTAGTTGTAAAAGGATTTGCACAAAAAAAGGGCATTGATTTTGATGAGATATTTTCTCTAGTTGTTAAAATGACTTCTATTCGTACTGTTTTAAGTATTGTGGCTACTGAAGATTTGCATTTAGAGCAGCTTGATGTTAAAATGTTAAATTCTGATAACTTGATCATATTAATGTTTTGATTCTTTAGATTAGACAGATCTAAAATGCATGTAATTTCCTTTATATATGGCCCCATGATAAATACATCTCCCTAGAACAAATCAATGATTTTATAGGCATATTTATATGCTTTGTATTTGACTATTGTAGTTAATTAATAATTAACTATTAATTAATGGACAAGGGCACTGATTTGTACAGGAATATGTTATTTCATGGAGGGACAAACTAGAAGGGTAATATCTTATGAAAAGACAATACCCTTGGTTAATATATAAGTAGGAGCAAGATTGTGGATAGAGGACACACAATACAATCTTAAGTCTACTCTTCTAGCAATCTACTCCTTGGCAATTTAGTGCAGAAATAAAATATAATTTCTAGAATTTATTGCAGACTTCCCAAATAATAACATTCAGCCCAGAATTGTAGTAGATTGATTTGTAACAAGGTATTAATACTCCATTAGTATTATATCTTCAGAATTTGTAGAAAACTTACATGGTATTAGAGCCAAGTTGTTGAACCTAGGCTCTGCAAATTGATAATTAGATTTGAAAATATCTAAGCAACATCCTTCTACCTTCAATGGCCAACACAATCAGACTCAAAGATAGGTTTGATGGAAAAGAATACTTCATTGCATGGAAATTCAAAATTATGATGGCTCTTGAAGATAATGATGTAATACAATTTGTTGATAAGGAATCCAAGCAACCTGATGCTGATCCTCATAAAACTAATTGGATTAAAGGAAATAGGAAAGACATGAAAATCATATTAGATGGAGTTAAAAATGAAATAGTACCTATGCTAATGAAACATCACACATCATTTAATATGATCAGTGCATTAATAAATGCATATGAGTTTAATAATGCAACTAGAACCCTTGCACTAAAAAGGCAACTAAGTCATATAAAAACAAGGAAGGGAGAATCTATGAATTCATACTTCCTAAGGGTGGCTAGTCTAAGAGATGAACTTGCAAGTATAGGAACCATAATTGAAGACAAAGAGCTATCACTTATGGCTATAGATGGGTTACCAGATTCATGGGAAACATTCTCACAAGGAGTAAGTGCTAGAGACAAACTCTCAGACTTCAATAGACTTAAAAGAGACTGCCTTCAAGAAGAATCTAGGCAACTTAAGAAAGGACTGAAATAAAAAACTGGAGATGAAGAACTTCATGTTTTCAACAAAAATGTCTACAAAGGAAAGAAGAAACACTTTAAGAAGAATAAGGCCCCTCAAGGAAATAACAAATTCAAGAGGGACATATCTAAAGTCAAATGCTTCAAATGTGAGAAACTTTTGTTAGGAATGAATGCTGAAGAAGTGATGAAGGTATATTTCTTGGATATTCATTGAAGAGAAAAGCTTATAGATGTTACAATAAGAGAACTAAGACTCCTAACAGAGTCCATCCTCTCACAAGGAACTTTCATATTAGTGCATCTTTTGTGGCCATCATTCCCACCGAGGTTTACTCTTTGATCAAGAGGTTCCCTAGTCAACATATCTTGTGTCATTGTGTTATTGTGCATGTATATCTTTCTATGGTTGCTGATTACATTCCTTACATGGTTAAATTTTATTGAGGTTGATAAAATTTGTATTTATCTGATAACTAATTCACCCCCCCTCTCAGTTATCTTGGTGGACTTTACTTTCTAACAATTGGTCTCAGAGTAGTAGGTCCTTGAAGGAAAAGTTTAACAGCTTAAGGAGATCCATGGTGAATCATTTTAGGAAAGAGAGCCCTAAGTTTGATGGAGAAAATTTTGACAACTGGAAAGGAAAGATGAAGACACATCTACATTGTTTAAGACTAGGTTATTGGTTAATTACAAATAATCAGAAGACTATCATTGATGAGGATAAGATTGAAGATTTTACTAATAAGGAGAGAGATCTGATCATGTGTAACATATTTACCAGAGAAGCACTCTTGTCATCCCTTCCATAAAATGAGTACAATCAGGTAAAATATCTAAAAACATCTCATGAAATTTGGTTAGCCTTACAATCTACTTTTGAAGGTGATGAACATGCAAAGAAAGTTAGATTACATAATTGGATATGTGCATTTGAAGATATAAGAATGATGGAAGATGAATCTATTAGAAGCTATATTGGCAGAATGTCAGAGATTGTTGCAGGTATAAAATCTTGTGGAGCAACCAAGACAGAGAATGAAGTGATATGGAAAATTCTGAGGACATTGACTCCTGCATTTAAGAAGACAACACAAATGATTGAACAAGTTGTACCTTATACTATGAACTTTACCAAAGAAACTCTTCTTGGAAGATTAGAAGTAGCAGAGATGAACCTGAGGCTATCAGGAGACTTGCCTAGAATGGAGACAACATTCAGTGCACTTAGTGTTCACCCTACTTTGTCAAGAAGCATTAGTGTAAGTGGAGATTATGCTAGCAACAACAAATCTAGAAATGAAGAAGACAAGAAGATTGAAGAAGGTATTGCCTTGCTTGTGAAAATAGAACTAGACGGTAATAAAATCTTTAAATTTTGGACTTGTCAAGAATTTGGTCATTTTGCATCTAAATGTCCTAAGAGAGTTAAGAAGTATAGGACAAACTTTAATCGTAGGAGATCTAAAGAATTTTATTATGAAAATGATGAAGAACTTGAAGCTAGTTTGGAGAAATCTTTGAGTGAAAGTGATACTGAGAATAATGATGATATAGGATTTGTAGCTATTAAAGAAGAAAATCCTAAAATTGAAGTTAAAGAAGAAAATGATTTAGTTTCTCAAGTAGAAAAGAAAGCTAATTGGATTATAGATAGTGGTTGTTCACATCAAATGACTGGAGACATGAAAAAGTTTATAAATTTTAAAAATTATGATGGAGGAGTTGTTAGAGTTGGAAACAATGCACCTTGTTTGATTAAAGGTATATGATCTATTACTCTTGATGGAAAGACTAATACTGATGATTTTTACTTTGTGGATGGTTTGAAACATAATCTTTTGAGTGTTGGACAACTAGTTGATAAGGGATATCAAGTTTGGTTTATTGAGAAAATTTGTGTAATCAAAGACAAGGATGGTAATTTGATTGGTACTGGATCTAGGACTAGAGGTAATGTATTTCAGTTAAATACTACTGAGATAACATGTTTGATTACTAAGATTGATGACAGTTGGTTATGGCACCAAACATTTTGTCATATAAACTTTGATGACATTGTGAAAGTAAGTACTACAGTTGCAGCAAGAGATTTGCCTAAAATTATGAAGCCTATTAACATGATTTGCAAGGAATGTGTGATGGCTAAATAGAAGAGAAGCTCATTTCCCAACAAGAAGTTTACAAATGCAAAGAAGTTGGAGATTGTTCATATAGATTTGAGCAGTCCCACAAGGACTAGAGGATTCTATGGAGAAACGTATTTTATGATTCTTGTTGATGATTTTACAAGAATGACGTGGATTCATTGCTAAAAGAAAAATTTGAAGAATTTCATAAGTTTAAGATCATTAAGAATAAAGTTGAGAATGAATCTAGAATGATGATTACATGTTTGAGATCAAATAGAGGTGGAGAATTTACTTCAAAAGAATTTAACATATTTTGTGAAGTGAATGGTAATAAGAGCCATTTTTTAGCCCCTAGAACACCTGAACAAAATGGTATTGCAAAAAGGAGAAACAGGTCAGTGATTGAAGCAAAAAGAGCTATGTTCTTTGAGAATGACTTAGTGAAGATATTCTAGAGAGAAGTAGTGAACACAATAGTGTATACAATGAACTAAGTACAAATCAGAGCAGACACAAACAAGACTCCCTATGAACTATGGTTTGGACATGCACCATCAGTTAAGTATTTTAGAATTTTTGATGCAAATGTTATATTAAGAGAGATGATGACATTGGAAAGTTTGATCCTTGATGAAGAGAAAAGTTTATAGATGTTACAATAAGAGAAATAAGACTATTGTTGAGAGTGAAAATGATAAAGTTGATGAAAAGTTCAAAATTCTGGAAAGAATGCTTGATTATGAATTATATGAAGGAAATTAGCCTAGAAATAATCTAGAGACTACTAAATTATTCTATGAAACTAACAGTGATTTGTTGAATGAAAGCTACAGTGAAGAAATCATTGAAGAACCTACAATAGAAACAAGAACTGAGATAGTGACACCTAACATGAATCTATCAAGGAATCATCCTGTTGAGCAGATTATTGGAAGCATAGACAAAGGAGTTTTGACACAAAATAAGGTACAAGAACGGTTGTGTTTGATTTATCAAATTGAACCTAAATCTACTAGTGAAGCCTATGAAGATGAACATTGGATTAAAGCTATGAAAGAAGAACTAGATTAGATTGAAAAGAAAAAGACATGGGAATTGGTCCCTATACCTAAAGATGAGAATGTTATAGGAATAAAATGGGTATTCATAAACAAGATGAATGAACAAGGATAAGTTGTAAGGAACAAAGCAAGATTGGTATGTAAAGGATACTCGCAACAAGAAGGAATTGAATATGAAGAAACTTTTGCACAAGTAGCAAGAATTGAAGCAGTAAGAATGTTTCTGGCCTATGCATCTTACAAGAAATTCAAAGTGTATCAGATGGATGTGAAGTCAGCATTTTTGAATGGAGAATTGGAAGAAGTCTACATTGAGCAGCCTGAAGGTTTTCCTTTAACTCAAGAAGGAGATATGGTATGTAAACTAAAGAAATCTTTATATGGACTGAAGAAAGCACCTAGAACTTGGTATGCAAGATTGGATAAGCATTTGATAAAGTTAGGATTTACAAAAGGCATAGCTAATAGAAACCTTTACACAAAGAAAATTGAAAATGGTTTGTTGGTTGTTGTTATTTTTTTTTATGATATTATCTTTGGAGGAGAAGATGAAGCTAGTGATAAATTTGTAGATGAAATGAAGATTGAATTTGAAATGAGTATGATTGGTGAAATGAAATATTTTTTAGGATTGCAAATAACACATAATAGTGATGGTATCTTTGTAAGTCATACAAGGTACTTGAATGATTTATTGAAGAGATTTGGAATGGAGAACTATAAACCAGTTGGAACACCTATAGTAACTAGACACAAGTTATCAAGCATATATGAGATTCCTACAGTGGAATAGAAGAAGTACAGATCTATGATTGGAGGATTACAATATTTGAATCATACAAGACCTGATATATCACATGTAGTTGGAATTGTAGCAAGATTTCAAGTTGAACCTAGAGAATCACATTATGCAGTAGTAAAGATGATACTGAGGTATTTAAGAGGTACAATTGATTCTGTATTATGGTATGGAAAATCTGATGACTTTACCCTATGTGCATATACAGATGTTGATTGGGGATGCAGTGTTGATGATAAAAAGAGCACCAGTGGTGGAGCACTTTTCCTTGGAGGAAGATTGGTTTCTTGGCTAAGCAAGAAGAAGAACTGTATTTCACAGAGCATAGCAGAAGTAGAGTATGTGGTAGAAGCAAACAATTGTAATTAGATAATTTGGATGAAGCAAATGCTGAAGGATATTGGGATAAAATTTGTTGAGCCTGTTGTTATACATTGTGATAATAGTAGCACAGTTCGTATGTCTAAGACTCCTGTGTTACATTCTAAGACAAAGCATATAGAGATAAAATATCATGTAGTGAGAGAGAAAGTGGCAAAGAAAGAAGTTAGACTTTAGTACATAAACACAAAGGAGAAGATTGCAGACATATTTACAAAACCTTTTCCTAAGGATACATTTGAGTATCTGAGAGGTATTCTTGGGGTTATGCCCCAACCTACTTTTGAGAAGTGATGTAGATTGTTACATCCATCCAGTGGTATATGAACCTTATCTTTCTTCTAGACTGGATGTTGGTACTTCCTCTATGGGGGAGTATGTGTATCTGAGTTGAGTCATGAGGACTCTAGTGAATATTTTTTTTGAACAGTATCTTTTGACATTGAAGTTGTTGTTGACATAATGATGAAACAACTATCATTGATGTCAATGGGGGAGAAGTATACATGAAAAATCATCTATTGGAGAGAAGTGAATAGGAAAATGAAGCAAGATTTGATTGATGAAGAGGACTTGAAAGCATTTTTAGAGCAGTAGTGTTGCAGTGTTGGATTTATGGAACTTGGATGTTTTTTCATCTATGTTTCCATCAATGCCAATGGGGGAGATTGTTAGGAATGAATGCTGAATATGTCCTATGAGGGAGTATTCACAACCATTATGTAGTAGTAGTTGTTGTATTCATGACTATGATTGTCATTAATGTCAACATAGTGATTTACTGGAGATTAGCAGAGAAGCAGACAGTGTTTGAGTTAGCGCACTTGGGATATTGAAAATGAAGTGTTGAAGAGTTGAGGAATTACTCTATGATGTTCTATAAGATCATGGTTAAAAGCATAGACATAAATTCATTTATTCATGACATTTATGAGGAAATCAGTGGAAGCAATATTCGAGCAGTGTTCCTGAGTAGCGGTTTGTGAAAATCAGATGATATCTCCTAATCAGGATGGAATCTAATCATGCATAGTTATGAGGTAGTTGAAGATTGATGTTAGTGATGTGGATGTGAATGCAAGATCCAAGGTCACACAAGTGAAGAATTATCTTAATTGGAAGCCGACAGTTTTGTGTAAATTTTATGTAACATGTGGAAACTTTTATTTTGTAATTTGTATGCTGACTCATTTGTAATTACTTGAGTGTGGTATAAAGGAAGGAATGTTTTCCTTGTTGTAGTATGTATGGATGTAAGAGTGAATGAAGAAATTGTGAAAGAAAAATTGTTGAAAGAGGATATGCGAAGTTTAGAGATCTAGTATTGAGATCTGAAGAAGTAGTTGGTGCAGTTTGGCATAGTTAGAGAAGGGGTATTGAATTATTGAGATTAATAATATTTTGGTATTATTCTATTGAGTAATACAAAGATCAGTTGGACAGTGAGTTCAATGATCTTACCCTAAAGTTGTTTGGGTAGTGGGTCCTTCTGTCTTCCATAACTCCTAATAGAGTTAGACTCTTTTAATAGGGATTCAAAGTCTCCTAACATGGACTCATATGTACTTAATGGATTTCATAAGACTCCTAATAGAGTCCATCTTCTCACAAGGAACTTTCATATTAGTGCATCTTGTGTGGGCATCATTCCCACCAGGGTTTACTCTTTGATCAAGAGGTTCCCTAGTCAACATATCTTGTGTCATTGTGCATGTATATATTTCTATGGTTGTTGATTACATTGCTTACATGGTTAAATTCTATTAAGGTTGATAAAATTTTTATTTATCTGATAACTAATTCACCCCCCCTCTCAGTTATCTCGGTGGACTTTAATTTCTAACAACTTGGACATTATAAGTAAGTCTGGCCTCAAAATATGAAACAACAAGTAAATTTCATAGAGGTAACTAAGACAAAAGAAGACTATGATCCTAAAAATTATGTACTTTATTCAGCACTATCAAATGATGTATCTAGCAAACTCAACTCTTGGATAATTGATAGTGGATCATCCAGACACATTATGGGGTATAAATAAGTATTGGATTCAATGATAGAGGAAAATGATGAAGAAGTTACCATAGGTGAGGGTTATGCACATCCAGTCAAAGGAGTTGGAAGCTGTACCTTAAAACTAAAATCATGCATCTCCTTACACCTCAAAAGAGTACTATATGTACTTAGAATCAAGATGAACCTAATTTCTATCACAACACTTGAGGATGATGGATATAAAGTAGCATTTATGGATGGAAAGGTAATGACCTGGCCTAAAAACTCTTCTATTAAGAAATCAAAATTGATTGGTCAAAGGAAGGGATACCTGTATGAACTATGTATGAAACCTATTCAAGCCTTAGTTCATAAAGCCACATTTATAAATGAAGTATGGCATTGAAGGTTAGGGAACCTAAACTTCAAAGCCTTATCAACTATGGAGAAGATGGTTACTGGTTTACCTAAGTTGAACAAAGATCATTCAAGCATATGCAAAGGATGTGTACTAGGTAAGAACACCAAAAGTCTATTTCAAAATAGCACTAGAAAAAATAACAATGTTTTAGAATTAGTCCACTCAAATTTATGTGGACCTATGTCTATTCCTTCTCTTGGAGGATTTTTGTACTATGTACTCTTTATGGATGACTTCTCTAGGAAGACATGGATTTACTTCTTGAAATGTAAAGAATCAGAAGAAATCCTTAAAGGATTTAAAGAATTAAAATCCTTAAGTAAAAATCTATCAGGACACAAAATTAAAACTCTTAGGACTGATAATGGAGGGGAATATACTTTAGATTTGTTTAAGTATTTTTTAAAGAAGTAGGGATTAAGAGGGAGTGTACTATTCCTTACAATCCTTAGCAAAATGGGATAGTAGAAAGAAAGAATAGGACAATTGTGGAAGCTGCAAGAGCTATGCTACTTGACCAAAAATTAGGATTCTATCTTTGGGCAGAAGCCACATGTACTACTATCTATATTCAAAACAAATTCCCTCATTCCCACCTCAGAGATAAAACTCTTGAGGAAGTCTTCTCTAATTCTAAACCAAATATCAGTCATCCTAGAATATTTGGGTGTCCTATTTACATTCATATTCCTAAAGATAAAAGAACTAAACTTGAACCTTAAGGTACAAGAGGTATTTTTGTTGGATATAGTGAAACATCCAAAGCATATAGAGTTTACATACCCAGTCAGAAAAACATTGAACTTAGTAGGGATGTAATATTTGAAGAAGATTTCGCATTCAAAAGAGCCCTAAGTTCTGAAGATCCTTCACATATACCTAGTTCTGAAGAAAATCATGAACCTAAGTTTCAGAGGGAGAACATTGAAGAAATTGAAGGTGAAATTCAAAATCTTAATCTTGAGGAAACTCAAAATCCTAAGAAAAGACCACTTTGGGCCTCTAAGACTATAGAAGAAGCATAGGATTTCTCTGCACCAGAAGGAACCTTCAGAGAAAGCAAAAGACCCTAAAGATTCTCTACCTATGCTACAAATATGAGTGATTTATCTAAATCAGAACTAACCGATGTTTCAGATGCTATTAAACATACAACTTAGAAGGATGCTATGGTAGAAGAATACCAATCCATTATTAAGAATGATGTTTGGGAAATGGTTCCAAGGCCTGAGGAAAAATCTGTTGTTTCTTCTAAGTGGATATTTAAAATCAAGCATGTTGCTGACGGTAGCATTGAAAAATATAAGGCCAGATTCATAGCCAAAGTATTCTCTCAGAAGGAGGGAATTGATTATGAAGAAACCTTTGCTCCAGTTGCCAGATACACCTTTATAAGAGTAGTCCTAGCTATTGTAGCATCGAAGGGATGGAAAGTACATCAAATGGATGTGAAAGCAACATTTCTGAATGGAAAGATTATTGAAGAGGTATATTTGGAACAACCTGAAGGATTTGAAACTCATAACCCTAAAGTCTTTATTTGTAGGCTCAAGAAAGCTCTCTATGGGCTTAAATAGGCTCCAAGGGCATGGTATGAAATAATCAATAAGTATCTCACCAGTTTAGGATTCTCCAAGAATGAAGCTGATCCAAATCTCTATTATAAAAAGGATAAAGATGATATGATAATTTTAATACTATATGTTGATGATTTATGAATAACAGGTGATGATCATCTTATAGATCAATGCAAGAAATATCTAATAAGAGAATTTGATATGAAAGATTTAGGACTCCTTCATTACTTCCTAGGATTGGAAGTATGGAAAAACTCTGACAACATCACACTTAATCAAGGAAATTATACATTAGACATCTTGAAGAGATTTGGAATGTGGAACTACAAACCTATGTCTTCTCAAATGGAGAGTAACCTACACAAACTTAAGGAAGCAGCAACAAAATCACCCTCCATAGATTATACTCTTTATAACCAGATGATTGGGTCTCTCATGTACTTGGTAAATGCAAGACCTAATATTTTCTATGTAGTTAATGCCTTAAGTTAGTTTATATGTGAACCAAAGGAGATTCACCTGGTTGTAGTCAAACACATTATGAGATACTTACAAGGCACTCTTAACCTTGGGCTCAAGTATGAGAAAGTCAACCTGGACTTACATGGATTCACAGACTCAGATTGGGCTAGAAGTGTTACTGATATGAAAAGCACTTCAGGATGCTGTTTCAATTTAGGATTAGTGATGATATCTTGGATATGTAGAAAGGCAGAAAGCAGACATCAGTAGCATAGAGTTCCACATAAGCTAAATACATTGCAGCTACAATGGCTTCCTGGGAATCAGTTTGGCTTATAAAGTTACTTGTGGAATTATTTGGTCAACCCATGAATCCCACTATCATTCATTGTGATAATCAGAGTTGAGATTTTTGTGAATCCATTTTTTCATGACAGATCCAAGCATATTGAAATTCCTTACCATTATGTAAGAGATATGGTAGACATGAATACTATCAAGTTAAGATACATTTGTAGTGCAGATCAGATAGTAAATATTCTTACCAAACCTCTCTCTCAAGTGAAGATAGATCACTTTAGAAAAAGACTTGGTATGGTTTAATTATAACTCATTTGTATTCTTTGATTATTAATAAAATAATTTTGCGTTAAATTATTATTGTCAGGCTATTGATTGTTATGGGCTTCACCATTTGTGTTTATTATCTAAAGAGGTGATGATCTCTGTGATAATGAATAGACATTATATGAGATGACGATCTTTGAGATAATGTTCTAAAATAGTAGGGAACTATTGGCAGATCTGGATGAATTAAAGATCATATTGTGATATAGACATTTCTATGCCTTTGAGTCACATTTGGATAAAGGAAGAATTTAATCATTCTCCAGATTTTATCTTGTGTACTGGTATATCTTAATTCAGGATCATATTGTGATATAGGCTTGTTAGTGCCTATGAGTCACAATTTGGATAAAGGAAGAATTTAATCATTCTCTAGATTTTATCATGTGTATTGCATCACATGTAATACTGTTATCACAAGTATTAGTGATAATTCATATTAGAGGTTTAGTAATATGACAAGTATCATGTGTACCATGATACTACATGCTTGGAAGAATCTGATAGATATAGAGTATAAATCTATGCTTAGTCATCGTAACGATGTTTCTAGATATGTTTCTCTCATTTATATTATCAAGTTAAGAGGGAGTGTTAAATCCTAATAACTTGATCATATTAATGTTCTGATTCTTTAGATTAGATAGATCTAAAATGCATGTAATTTCCTTTATATATGGCCTCATGATAAATACATCTCCCTAGAACATATCGGTGATTTTCTAGGCATATTTATATGCCTTGTATTTGACTATTGTTGTTAATTAATAATTAACTATTAGTTAATGGACAAGGGCACCGATTTGTAGAGGAATAGGATGTTTCATGGAGGGCCAACCAAGAAGGGGCATGTCTTATGAAAAGACAAGACCCTTGGTTAATATATAAGTAGGAGAAAGATTGTGGATAGAGGACACACAATACAATCTTAAGTCTTCTCTTCTAGCAATCTACTCCTTGGTGATTTAGTGCAAAAATAAAATATAATTTCCAAAATTTATTGTATACTTCCAGAATAATAAAATTCAGCCCAAAATTGTAGTACATCGATTTGCAACAAGGTATTAATACTCCATTAGTATTATATCTTCAGAATTTGTAGAAAAATTACATAAAACAATTTTTCTTCATGGTGATTTGGATGAAGAAATATATATGGTACATCCATAAGGATTTGAGTTCAAGGGTAAGGAGAATCTAGTGTGCAGATTGCAGAAAAGTTTATATGGCTTGAAGCAAGCCCCTTGACAAAGGTATATTAAATTTGACACTTTTATGAATGAGCATGGATACACTCAGTGTCATTCTGACCATTGTGTTTATTTTAAGAGGTTGGATGATGATAGCTACATTATTTTATGTTTATATGTTGATGATATTCTTGTAGCTAGGTCTAAGATGGATCACATTAAGGGGTTAAAACAATAGTTAGCACATTCATTTTCTATGAAGGATTTGGGGGCAGCAAAACAAATCCTTGGTATGAAAATTTGCAGAGATTGGAAAAATAGGAAGTTGACTTTATCTCAGGCTAATTATATTGAGAAGGTGTTGCAACGTTTCTCTATGGAGAATGCCAAAGCTGTCAGCACACCTTTGCCTAGTCATTTGAAATTGACTAAGGAGATGTGTCCTAAGACATCAGAAGAGGAGACTAAAATGTCTAAGGTACCTTATGCTTTAGCTATAGGTAGCTTAATGTATGCTATGGTATGTACTAGGTTGGATATTGCACACACAGTGGGAGTCGTTAGCCGAGATATGAGTCACCCTAGTATTGAGCATTGGAATGCAGTCAAATGGATTCTCAGATATTTGAGAGGTAGATCCAGTAAGTGTTTACACTTTGGGGGATCTACTACTACTGTACAAGGCTATGTTGACTCAAATTTGGTAGGAGATATAGGTAGCAGGTGGAGTACTATAGGCTATGTATTTACTGTTGGTGAGACAACAGTGAGTTGGATTTCTCGACTACAAAAGTTGGTTGCTTTATCCACTACAGAGGCAAAGTATGTTGCTTCTACAGAGGCAGCCAAGGAGATGATATGGCTTCAATTCTTCATGGAAGAATTGGGACATCTATAGATGGATAATTTTCTGCATACAGATAGCCAAAGTGTCATTCATCTTGTGAAGAATTCTTCTTTGCACTCAAAGACAAAATACATACAATTACGGTACTATTTTATTCGGTCAGTTTTGGATGATGGGAAGTTAAAGTTGGAAAAGATACATACAGATGATAATCTAGTAGATATGTTTACAAAGTTTGTAACAAGGGAGAAGTTGAACACCTGTTCAACTTCAGTTGGTCTACTAGACTGAATAGCATAAAAGAATAGTTGAGTCCAGAGTGGTTCGATCCAGTGGGAGCCTCATATGGTAGTAGTATTGCTACAAGATCAGTCTCCAAGTGGGAGGTTTTTTTAGTGTGGATACTAAGCAGTCACCAAGTGGGAGATTGTTAGCTTGTGGTGACTAATTAGGAAAGTACTATACAGGAAAGTATTATACACTTTTCCTCCCGACATATTTTTCAGCTATTTTTTTTTGACATGTTGTAACTCTTTCTAACCCTAAAGTGGAAAAATATTATATAATATGGCTTAGGGTTAGGGATTTTGAAATGTATGGTTTTAGTACTTGCAGTGGTATTGAACTGTAAGGGATTGTGGATAATAATCAGGTTGCAATCACTGGATAATAATAATATTGGATGCATTGTTGGTGGATGTAG
This sequence comes from Chamaecyparis obtusa, assembly GCA_027943335.1. Lineage (NCBI taxonomy): Eukaryota > Viridiplantae > Streptophyta > Pinopsida > Cupressales > Cupressaceae > Chamaecyparis > Chamaecyparis obtusa. The sequence continues at coordinate 205,717 of BSBK01003610.1, forward strand.
CCCAGGGATTGGGTGAACCACGTTAAATCTTTGTGTCTTGTGTTCTCTTATGTGTGGTTTATTAATTTTTGATTTGGGTTATATTTGAATGTAATTATTATTTTTGTCTTGGTAATCCTAACAATAATCATGTAACAAGTTGTTCTAAGGTTGTAGATTGCCAAATTGGTCAACCATTCGATGAAAATCAGCTACAATTGGGTAACGAGTTGTTCTGAGGTTGGAGAATGCTGAATCGGTGAACCGTTCGATGAGAATAAGCTACAATAATGTAACAAGCCATTCTAAGGTTATAGATCACCAAATTAGTAAACCGTTTAATGAGAATCAACTACAATCATGTAACAAGCGATTCTGAGCTTACAGATCATCGAATGGGTCAACCATTCGATGAGAATCAACTCCAATCACATAAAAGATTGTTCTGAGGTTTTAGATCACTGAATTAGTCAATCATTCAATGAGAATCAACTACAATCACGTAACAAGTATTTTTGAGGTTGCAAATAGTTGAATGGGTCAACTATTTGATGAGAATGAGCTACAATCATGTAACACACTATTCTAAGGTTGCATATCATCAAATCATTGAACCATTATGAGGTTGTAGATGACTGAATTGGTTAACCATTTGATGAGAATTAGATATAATCATGTAATAAGTCATTCTGAGGTTTAAGATCACTAAATCGGTCAACCATTCAATGAGAATCAACTATAATTGCATAAAAAGTTGTTCTGAGGTTGGAGAACATCAAATCAGTGAACTATTTGATGAGAATTAGCTACAATCATGTAACAAACCATTCACTAAATCAGTGAACCATTCGATGAGAATCAACTAAAATCACGTAACAAGCCATTTTAAGCTTACAAATCACCAAATTAGTCAACTGTTCGATGAGAATAAACTACAATCACATAAAAGATCATTCTAAGGTTGTACATCACCAAATCAATCAACCGTTTGATGATAATTAGCTACAATCATGTAACAAGTTGTACTGAGGTTGCAAATCACCAAATCAGTACACCATACGATGAGAATCAACTAAAATCATGTACCACATCATTCTAGGGTTGCAGATCATTGAATCAGTGAACTATTCCATGAGAATCACCGACAATCATGTAACAAGCCATTATGAGCTTACAGATCACCAAATCGGTCAAATGTTCAATGATAATCAACTACAATCACATAAAAGATCATTCTAAGGTTGTAGATCATCGAATCGGTTAACCATTCAATGAGAATCAACTACAATCACATAAATAACCATTCTGAGGTTGCAGATCACCAAATTGATGAACCATTTGATGAGAATCAACTACAATCATGTAACAAGGTATTCTGAGGTTATAGATTGTTGAATCATTGAACTGTTCGATGAGAATTAGCTACAATCATGTAACAAGTTTTTTTGAGGTTATAGATTTCTGAGTAAGTGAACCATTTGATGAGAATCGACTACAATCTCGTAAAGCCATTTTGAGCTTAAAAATCACCAAATTAGTGAACCGTTTGATGAGAATCAGCTACAATTACATAACAAGCTATTCTGAGCTTACAAATCATCGAATTGGTCAACCATTCAATGAGAATCAACTACAATCACATAAAAGATCATTCTAAGGTTGTAGATCATCAAATCGATCAACCATTCGAAGACAATAAGCTACAATCCCCTAACAAGTCATTCTAAGGTTATAGATCTTTGAATCGGTCAACCGTTTAATGAGAATCGGCTACAATTGGGTAACAAGTTGTTTTGAGGTTGCAAATAGCTGAATTAGTCAACCGTTCAATGAGAATTAGCTATAATCACATAACACACTATTGTAAGGTTGGAGATCACCGAATTAGTAAACCATTCAATGAGAATCAACTACAATTGCATAAAAGATCATTCTAAGGTTGTAGATCACTGAATCGGTCAACTGTTCAATGAGAATCAACTACAATCATTTAACAAGTCATTCTAAGGTTGTAGATCACTGAATCAATCAATCATTTGATGAGAATCAGCTACAATCGCATAACAAGTTGTTTAGAGGTTACTGATTGCCGAATAGGAGAACTGTTAGATGAGAATCACCTACAACTACGTAACAAGCTATTCTGAGCTTATAGATTATTGAATCGGTGAATCATTTGATGAGAATCAACTACAATTACGTAACAAGCCATTATAATCTTATAGATCATTTAATCGGTCAACCATTCAATGAGAATCAACTATAATTGTATAAAAGATCTTTCTGAGGTTGTAGATTAGCGAATCGGTCAACCTTTTAATGAGAACCAACTACAATCACATAACACACCATTCTGAGGTTGCAAATTGCTAAATCAGTGAACTGTTCAAAGAGAATCAACTATAATCACATAAAAGATCATTCTGAGGTTGTAGATCACCAAATCGGTCAACCGTTCGATGAGAATCAACTACAATCATGTAACAAGTCATTTTGAGGTTGCAAATAGCCAAATCAGTCAATTGTTTGATGAGAAGGAGCTACAATCATGTAACATGCTATTCGGAGGTTGTAGATCAATGAATTGATGAACTGTTTGATGAGAATCAACTACAATCATGTAACAAGCCATTTTGAGCTTGTAGATCACCGCATCAGTCAATTGTTCGATGAGAATTAAATACAATTGCATAAAAGATCATTATGAGTTTTTAGATCACCAAATCGGTCAACCGTTGAATGAGAATCAACTACAATCATGTAACAAGTCATTCTGAGGTTACAAATTGCCGAATCAGTCAACCGTTTAATGAGAATTAGCTACAATCATGTAACAAGTTATTCTAAGGTTGGAGATCACCGAATCGGTGAGCCGTTCGATGAGAATCAGCTACAATCACGTAACTAGCCATTGTCAGCTTACAGATCACCAAATCAGTGAACCATTTGATGAGACTCAGCTACAATCATGTAACAAGCCATTCAGATGTTATAGATCACTGAATCATTCAATTGTTCAATGAGAATCAACTACAATCGCATTAAAGATCATTATGAGGTTGTAGATCACCGAATCAGTCAACCATTTGATGAGAGTCAACTACAATTGCATAACAAGTTGTTCTGAGGTTGCAAATTGCCAAATTAATCAACTATTCTATGAGAATCAGTTACAATTGTGCAAGATGCCATTCTAAGGTTGTAGATCGCCGAATCGGTGAACCATTCAATGAGAATCAGCTACAATCACGTAACAAGCCATTATAAGCTTATAGATCACCGAATCAGTCAACCATTCAATGAGAATCAACTACAATCACATAAAAGATTTCTCTAAGGTTATAGATCACCAAATCGGTCAATCGTTTGATGAGAATCAACTATAATTATGTAATAAGTCATTCTGAGGTTTTCGATTGCCAAATCGGTCAACTGTTATATGAGAATCAGCTACAATCATGTAAAATGCCATTCTAAGGTTGTAGATCATCAAATCGGTGAATTGTTATATGAGAATTAGCTACAATGATGTAACAAGCCATTCTCAGCTTACAAATCACCAAATCGGTCACCGTTCGATGAGAGTCAACTACAATTGTATAAAAGATTGTTTTGAGGTTGTAGATCATTGAATCAGTTAACCGTTGGTTGAGAATCAACTACAATCATGTAACAAGTTATTTTGAGGTGGTATATCACTGAATCAGTCAATTGTGTAACAAGTTATTTTGAGGTTATAGATTGCTGAATTGGTGAACCATTCGATGAGAATCAACTACAATCATATAACAAGTCATTTTGAGCTTACAAATCACTGAATCGGTCAACTGTTTGATGAGAATCAACTACAATTGTGTAACAAGTCATTGTAAGGTTGAAAATCATTGAATCGGTCAACCATTTGATGAGAATCAACTAAAATCATGTAACATGCCATTCTGAGGTTGCAGGTTTCCCAATCGGTGAACCATTAAATGAGAATCAACTACAATCATGTAACAAGCTATTCTGAGCTTATAGATCACCGAATCAGTCAACTGTTTGATGAGAATCAACTATAATCACATAAAAGATTATTTTAAGGTTGTAGATCACCAAATCATTGAACCTTTTTAAGGTTCTAGATCACCAAATTGGTCAACCATTCGATGAGAATCAACTATAATCATGTAACAAGTCATTCTGAGGTTGTAGATTGCCGAAATAGTCAACTGTTTGATGAGAATCAACTACAATCACGTAACTAGTCATTCTGAGCTTACAGACAACTGAATTGGTGAATCATTCAATGAGAATCAGCTACAATCACATAATAAGCCATTTTGAGCTTATAGATCATCGAATCGGTCAATCATTCGATGAGAATAAACTAGAATCACATAAAAGATTGTTCTGAGGTTTTAGATCACTGAATCGGTCAACTATTTTATGAGAATCAACTACAATCACATAATAAGTCATTTTGAGGTTGCAAATAGCTGAATGGGTAAACCGTTCCATGAGAATAAGCTACAATCATGTAACATGCTATTCTAAGGTTGCATATCAATGAATCATTGAACCGTTCTAAGGTTGTAGATCACTGAATTGGTGAACCATTCAATGAGAATCATATACAATCATGTAACAAGCCATTCTTAGTTTACAGATCTCTGAATTAGTCAACTTTTCGATGTGAATAACCTACAATCACATAAATGATCATTCTGAGGTTTTAGATCATTGAATCGATCAACTATTTGATGATAATTAGCTACAATCACACAACAAGTTGTATTGAGGTTGCAAATCACCGAATCAATAAACCATTGGATGAGAATCAACTACAATCATGTAACTCATCATTCTGAGGTTGCAGATCACTGAATTGGTGAACTGTTTGATGATAATCAGCTACAATCATGTAACAAGATATTATGAGCTTACAGATCATCGAATCGGTCAACTGTTCGATGAGAATCAACTACAATCGCATAAAAGATCATTCTAAGGTTGTAGATCACTGAATCAATCAACCGTTTGATGAGAATAAGCTACAATAACATAACACACCATTCTGAGCTTGGAGATCACTGAATCGGTGAACCGTTCAATGAGAATCAAGTACAATCATGTAACAAGCCATTCTGAGCTTACAAATCACCAAATCACTCAACCGTTTGATGAGAATCAACTACAATTTCATAAAAGATTTTTCTGAGGTTGTCAATCACTAAATCGGTCAACTGTTTGATTAAAATCACCTACAATCATGTAACAAATCATTTTGAGGTTGCAGATCGTTGAATCTATCCACCATTTGATGAGAATCAGCTACAATTGTGTAACATGCTATTCTGAAGTTGCAGATCATCGAATTGATGAACTGTTCAATGAGAATCAACTACAATCATGTATCAAGCCATTCTGATCTTATAGATCACCAAATTAGTCAACTATTCAATGAGAATAAACTACAATTGCATAAAAGATCATTCTGAGGTTGTAGATCACCGAATCAGTTAACTATTTGATGAGAATGAGCTACAATAATGTAACAAGTCATTCTGAGGTTGCAGATCACTAAACTGGTCAACCGTTCAATGAGAATCAACTACAATTATGTAACAAGTTATTTTAAGGTTAGGGACAGCCGAATCGGTGAGCCATTTGATGAGAATTAGCTACACTCACATAACAAGCCATTCTAAGCTTACAAATCACTGAATTGGTGAATCGTGCGATGAGAATCAGCTACAATCACGTAACAAGTCATTTTGAGCTTATAGATCACCGAATCAGTCAACCGTTTGATGAGAATAAACTACAATTGTATAAAAGTGTTGGAGATTTTCCACCAAGCCAGTACTGATTGTATGTTTGTCATTGATGACAACATATGGAAAGTAGCATGTGTGGAAGTCTTATGTAGGAATATTTCAGTATATGTAGCATGGACATGATATCGGCATGATAACATGGGCACAGAGGTTAACTGTTAGTAAAAATAGTTATATTGCAGTTGGTGTCAGCAGTGTTCTTGACAGAGTAACAAACAGTGCTCTGTGTATGGTTATCTGTATAGTTATCATGGTGCCTTGCACGCTTGGATATATGTTGAAGACATGTTAGTGATGTTAAGTTCATGGACACATAGTCTGATGATGAATGCAAGTGAAGTTATGCAGTCACTATTCGCCAGTAGCAGTTTCCTATGTTTGTTCAGAAGAGCCGACAAAGATTTTATTGGTTCTTGAGTTGCACCTATCTTGAGGGTATGCACCCTTGGAGTTAAGCTTGGAGAAGTGTTATTGATATTCGGTTAAGAGTTCATTAGTTAATTCAGCTTACAAAGAAAGTTCTAGTTGTTTTGGTAGAGCCGACATTGTGTAGTGTGCGTCTACAATTATTTTATTAGACAGGTCCTAGAATGAGTTGCGTGCATAATAGAGATGATAGAATGTTTGTTGGAGTTTATTATGGTTTCTCTAATATGATTTCAAGGTGGTTCTAATAGGTTGACTTGATTATATCATTTGGAGGAAAGATATTTATAAGTAGTAATTTGTGATTGCTGAAGTGTGGTTCATGGTTGATTAAGCAAAGCAGAGTAGAGTGTGCGAAGTGTTGGGCCATTAGAAGAAGGTCTATGTGATGAAGTAAAGTACTTGTGCTATTCATTGGAATTGATCCAGACAACAGGTCAAAGCACAGTTCACCAAGATCTAGATATAGTGTGTATCTATTATTCAAAAGGTTGTAGCCTTCACCCATTTAAGTAGAGAGCTCTCAGACAGTGCGTCCTCTCCTCTAACAGGGACAATTGTAAAAGACTCCTAACAGGGTTTGACACTTAACCAGGTCTACTGTACTTAATATCTTGTAAAGCTACTACTAACAGGGTAAAAGATCTTCTAGCAAGGATCATTATACACTAGTATAGAATATTAGTGGGTATCAAGTCCCACTAGGGTTTTTACCTATTTGGGTTTCCCGGTAACCAAAATATTGGTGTTGTATTCATGTGTTTTTTCATTGTGTTTATGCTTTATGTTTAAGTATACTTAATTGGATAAAGAATTGAATCTTGTAGATAACTAATTCACCCCCCCCTCTTAGTTATCTCTTGGGACTATTCCTAACAATTGGTATTAGAGCCAAGTGCCTTGGAGAAAAAGTTTAACAACTTGAGGTTGATTAGATGGCGTACTTCAAGAAAGAAAGTCCTAAGTTTGATGGAGAGAATTATCTTGATTGGAAGAGCAAGATGGTAACCCATTTGCAATGCATTGCTTTTGAAGTTTTTAATGTAACCATCAAAGCAACCAAGATTCCTACCTTAGAAGACCTTGGAAAAGATGATGCTACAGACACACAAAATGAATTGTTTCATCATAATGCAATTTCTAAAGAAGCCCTTATCAATGCCTTATATGATGGTGAATTTTCAAAAGTAAAAAAGATAGATACTACCCATAGAATATGGAAGCACCTAGAACACACATTTGAAGGAGACAAACAAGAAAAGGATGCATGCAGAAAGACATGGAAGAAAAGATACAACGCATTAGAGATGCTTCTTGAAGAAAACAACAGAGCTTACAATCAGAGGATAAATGAAGTAGTTGATGGAATCAGGAACAATGGTGGAGAGATATCAAAAGAGGACATTATGGATAAAGTAATGACTACTCTTACTCTAGAATATGAAAGCAAGATCAACATCCTTGATGAGACCATGCAACATACATCAAATTTCAAGAGAGAGACCTTGATCAACAAGATCTCAGCTTTCGAGATTTCAAAATTGAAGACAGAACTAAAAAGTGAAACAACTTTCAAAGTGACAGTTCATGGTAAGAAATCTGCAAACACTTCTGGCAATTTTGATGATGATGATGAAGATAAAACACTAGATGATTTTATTGCTATGGTTTCCAAAAGAGAAAAGAAAGGGAAAGGAAAATATGAAGGTCAATTACCATTTAAGTGCTTTTCATGTAATAAGATTGGTCACTTTGCATCTAAGTGTCCCACTAGAGCTAAAAAGTTCAAAAAGGATTACAAGCCTAAGTATTCTAAAGAATGCTACTATGATGGAGATGGAGTTTTAGATGAAGAATCAGGTGAAGAATAAATTGGATTCATTGCTATTGTAGACAAGATGAATAGTAAGTTAGTTCCTAAAGATGAGAAAGTAAATCAAGAGCTAGAATTAATTTCACAAGCTGACATAAGGACATACTAGATTATATACAGTGGTTGTTCACATCATATGACAGGTGATAAAAGTAGGTTTTTTCATTTGGAAAAATACAATGGAGGTATGGTCATATTTGGAGACAACACTCCTAAACCTATAGCTGGTAAAGGAGCCATCACTTTGGATGGAAAGAACAATACTGATGATGTTCTTTATGTTGATGGTTTGAAACATAACCTTCTCAGTGTTGGACAGTTACTTGGAAAAGGCTATCAGTTGGAGTTCAAAGATGACAAATGAATCATTAAAAACATAGATGGTGTTATAATTGCATTAAGCTCAAAGACAAGAGGTAATATTTTTCAACTCAATTCAGAAGCAAGTTGTTTTGTTGCTAAAATTGATGACAGTTGGTTGTGGGATAGAAGACTATGTCATATCAATTTTGATAACATAGTAAAGATAAGAAATGTAAATGCAGTAAGAGATCTACCTAGCATAGCAAAGCCAATTGATACTATATGCAGAGAATGTGTGATGGGGAAGCATGTGAAAAATTCATTTAGGAGTAAGCAGAATTCAGTAGAGAACAAGTTGGATCTAATTCATACAGACCTATGTGGTCAAACTCAAATAAGATCATACTATGGAGAAAGGTATTTCATTTTGTTTGTTGATGATTATACTAGGATGATGTGGGTTGCATTCTTTAAAGATAAGTTAGAAGCTTTTGAGAAGTTTAAAATATTCAAAACTAAGGTTGAGAATGAATCTGGACTAAAGATAAAATGTTTGAGATCAGATAGAGGAGGAGAATTCACCTCTGACATATTTTATGAGAATTGCAAAGAACATGGCATACAGAGACAGTTAAGTGCACCTAGAACCCCTCAGCAGAATGAAATTGCAGAGAGAAGGAATAGGATCATCCTTGATACAGTGCACGCCATTATTATAGAAGGAAAATTTGCACACACCTAATGGAGAGATGCAATCAATACAATAGTCTATACCATCAATAGAATTCAATTGAGGCCAGGTGCAGACAAAACACCTTATGAGCTATGGTTTGGTAATGTTCCCATAGTAAAATACTTCAGAATCTTTGGAAGCAAGTGCTACATCAAGAGGGATGAAGTAGTAGGCAAGTTTTATGCAAGAAGTGATGAAGGTATTTTTGTAGGTTACTCTACTAAAAGTAAAGCTTATAGATATTTCAATTTAAGATTGAAAAAGATCATTGAAAGTGCTCATGTAAATATTGATGAAAAATTTATGATTCAAGAAAGATATCATGATTACTCACCCATGATTGAAGAAGAACCTAGAACCTCTACTAGTGAGACAGTTATTGAAGAAATGTTTGACAGTATTGATGTGTTATTCAATGACCCTGAGACAAGTGAGGAAAATACTCCTAAGGCTAATGAGTCAGCATCACCTAAAGTTCCAAAGTTTACATCATGAAATCATTCCAAGGCAAACATCATTGGAGATCAGAGTGGCAAAGTCTTAACAAGATCACAAGCAAAGAACTCAGCTAGCAATGAAGTGATATGTTTAATATCTCAGATTGAACCTTTAAGTGTTGAAGATGCATGTAATAATTTAGATTGGCATGATGCAATGAAAGAAGAACTTGATTAGATTGTTAAAAATGACACTTGGGAACTGGTCCCTAGACCTAGTGATAAAAATGTGATTGGAACAAAGTGGATATTCAAAAACAAGATGAATGAAGATGGTATAGTAGTAAGAAATAAAGCAAGATTAGTATGTAAAGGATATGCACAAAAAGAAGGCAATGATTATTTAGACACATTTGCACCTGTGAGTAGATTATAAGCTATTAAGTTGTTTGTAGCTTATGCTACAGTTAAACACTTCAAAGTTTATCAGATGGATGTCAAGTCAACATTCTTGAATGGAGACTTAAAAGAAAAAGTATACATTGAGTAGCCTAAAGGATTCATCTTATCAAACAACCCTATTATGGTATGTAGATTAAAGAAAGCCCTCTATGGACTTAAGCAAGCCCCTAGAGTATGGTATGAGAGACTAGATGGATACTTAACAAAGATTGGATTGAAGAAATGAGCAACATATTGTAATCTATTCATTAGAGAGACATCTGAAGGTTTACTACTTGTAGCTATACTTGTTGATGACATTATCTTTGGAGGTAATGACAAACTTAGTGCTGAATCAAAAGAAATGAAGAATGAGTTTGAGATGAGTATGATTGGTCCTATCAAGTAGTTTTTGGGACTAAATGTGCAACAGATAGAAAAAGAAATTTTTATTAATCAATCAAAGTATGTGAAAGAGATACTGATGAAATTTAAGATGGATGATTGCAAGCTAGTAGGAACTCCTATGATCACTAGATGCAATCTTACAAAAGAAGATGACTCACCAGTAGTAGATATAACATTGTATAAGTCTATGATTGGTAAACTCATATATCTTACTCATACTAGACTTGATATTTCTAATGTAGTTGGCATAGTTGGGAGATTTGCAGTAGAGCCTAAATAAAGTCACCTCATGGCAATAAAGAGAATATTCAGATACTTACATGGCACTATAGATTATGGTCTATGGTATCCTAATTTAGAAAATGTTGAGCTTCATGTGTACACTAATGCAGATTGGGTAGGATGTGTTGATGACATAAAGAGTACTTCAGGTGGAGCAATGTTTCTTGGTGATAGACTTGTCACTTGGACAAGCAAGAAACAAAACTATATTTCTTAGTCAACAACAGAAGCAGAGTATGTTGCAGCAGCCTTGAATTGTTCTACAATTGTTTGGATCAAACAGATGATAAAAGATTTTGGAATTCAGATTGATTATCCTATTATTATTCACTGTGATAACACTAGCACTATCAAAATGTCAAAGAACATTGTGATGCATGCAAAGACAAAGCACATTGAGATCAAGTATCACTTCCTAAGAGAGAAAGTGGCAGAGAAAGAAGTCAAGTTGGACTGTGTAAGTACTAAAGAACAATTGGTAGATATATTCACAAAGCCCTTGCCTAAGGATACTTTTGAGTATCTCAGGGAGATATTGGGAGTCATTCCTTTCCCTATTTCTACTTAGAAGAAAGAAGAAAGGCATCAATCCTCAAGGATTGGTGGAAGGTTGACTACACTACCTCAAGAGTAGTACCGGTGCTTAAAATGAATGGCACCCTTTTCCATTGATGTCAAAGGGGGAGTATATATAAAGTCATGAAAAATAGAAGTAAAAATAAGAGTAATATACTAAGGGGAAGAAACATTCAGTTATGACAGCAATACAGTTGAGGAAATGGAGAATTATAGAAAATATTGCAGAAGATGGAGGATTCATCTTTGGGGGATTTTTGAAGAGGAAATGGAGAATAATATAGAAGAAATGTTCATTTGGGTTGGTGGTGGCTTTTCATTTTGTTGGTACTCAAAAATAGAACATGGGTTTTGAGTACCATGTTAAAATTTTGCAACTTGAGGCCCTTTGATTGCTTTTCATGCATATGTACCCGAGTGTCATTTTGAAGCTTATGAGGTGTTCCACATGTTGAATTCACTCCATTTAGTATATGCATGCATTCTATGATGTTACTTTATCATCTCGAATCATTCGGTGTAGTCCCATTTTGAGCAAGTCTCAAATTGCACAATTTTGTTTAAATGTCAAATCACTATCGGAGGCCCTGTTCGGTTGATTGTATCTTTCTCTCAGAGATTGATCATAATGTGATAGTTATTGCATCATATTGTAGACATGAGAATGAGTCATCATGTCAATTTTCAGCTCCCCATGTGCCTGTTTAGTCACTTTGCCGGAGCCATTCCATTTGCAAAATGTCAATGCTTTCTGAATGTGCATTATTCAGATTTTCAGCCACATTTTTTATCATAACTCAAAAAATACAAACTGGGTCAGGCTAAATTTTATCTATGTTTGAGATGGCTATGTGTGCATTGTAAAATTTTTTTAATAAAAAAACCCAGTTTGAAAATCAAACGTTATGGTTCTCTGAGTGCTAACAGCCATAAAAAATCAACATTTTCTTCATAAAGTTTTATCCCACATTGCTCCCAATTTTGAAATTTGAAGTGTTTATATGGAATACCACAAACATATGAAGTAAATAAAATGGAGAAGACTATGCTTGTCCATGCTTGTGCATCTACCTTGGTTTTCATGCCAGTGGGCCTAGAAGAAATTTTGTTGAAAAAATGCTGGCGAAAAATGCTAAGTCTCCAAATCTCCAAATGCTAATGGTTAAGTCACTAACATTCAGAGATCTAGAGACTAGTTAGTCTTCAAATCTCATAATGCTAGCGGTTAAGTCACTAACATTCAGAGATCTAGAGACTAACTAGTCTCCAAGTCTCTGAATGCTAGTGGTTAAGTCACTAACATTCAAAGATCTAGAGACTAACTAGTCTCCAAATCTCCAAGTCGCCAAATCTCCATGTCTCCAGATCTCCAAATGAAGTTAGTCTCCAAATCTCACAAAGAAGAAAGTACATCATGAGATTTGGAGACTAGTCTCCAAATCTCCAAGTCTCAAAATCTCTAGATAATTATTCAGAGATCTAGAGACTAAAGTTAGTCTCCAAATCTCATAATGAGAAAAAGTGATTATGAGATCTAGAGACTAGTTTCCAAATCTCCAAATAACTATTCAGAGATTTAGAGACTAAAGATAGTCTCCAAATCTCAGAAAGAAAAGTGGAGAGAGAAAATTATTATGAGATCTAGAGACTAAAGAGATTTCTCCAAATCTTTAAATGAAACCATGGTTAAGGAAATTATTTAGAGACTAAGAGATTAATGTAGTCTCCAGATCTCCAGATAAATTGAGGTTGAAGATGGGTTAGTCCAAGTAGCGAATGAGAAGATGACAAGTGGCAAGTTCTGGTGGGATGTGTAGATTTTAAAGAAAATAAAAGATTTAAAAAGTTATAAAGTTCAGACTTTGGAGAATTTCAAATTTTTTTAATGATAGAGCTGTTCATGGGAAAATGTCTGGGAGATTCATTTTTTATTAGAATATGGTAGTATAATATGTTTTCAGAAATGCCAGAAGATGACAGATGCAATGATGGCAGTTAGAACCAGATCAGATCAAGTTGCTGAGACCAGTAAAGACTTTTAAATCCACGACCAGATTTTGGGGAGATTTTTCTTCTTCCAAAATTGATTGATTTTGTAAATCCAGCGGGAAGAATGATTTAGATTTTCAGTGGATGAAAAGATCAGAGGGTACAGAGGATTAAATTTCAAGGAAGAGTAAAGGATAAAGAAATCAGATTTTCAGTAGATGAGCAGATTTTATGGGAAAAAGGATAAATTTATCAGATTTTGAAGATGTCCGAGAAGATCAAATTTTCAGAGAAGACAAGAGATTGGATTGCAGAATGGACAAGTGTTGGTCAAGTACAGATTTTAGGGTTTCTTCTTCTTCTTTTTATTCTCTTCTCTTCTCAATTGTAAGGGTTCTTGGTTCCTATTCTTTTTGGTTCCAGTTCCTATGATTGCTTTGTTGTGAGCATGTCCCTTAATGGTGAATATTGAATATCTTGCTGTAGAGAAAATTTCTCAATCTTGTGTCTAAATTTTAGAAATTTCAAGCTTTGTATGTATTGAGACAGACTCATTTTCAATAAGATACAGTGTAATTTCTATCCTACATGGTTATTATCTCTTGGCTTTGTGTTCTATTCTTGTATGTTTCATTTGCAAGGCATTTAAAATATACTAGTTGTAAGGCAACTAATCTAATTGTCTGTGAGTTTCTTTCAAGGAAAGGATTAAATTCTAATATGCAATTTCAGAGAGTAGACATATGTGTTAGGATTTTGATGATAGCAACATAGGATTGACAAGATAGTTTGTGAGACACTCTATCTGGATTGCATACAGTCTATTAGGCATTTTGTAGTATTTTGTTTGATTTATAACTTGTGGATTATATCTTTTGACTCCTTGCCCAAGAATAGGCACTGGTTGCTAGTTTGTGTTGCAGTCATTTTTATGTCATCAAACACAAAATTTTCATTACCAGTTCTTTGATATTTTTAAGTTCATGCATATTGTGAAAGGACTGTATCTAGGTGATATAGTTTAGATTGTTGATTCCTTGGAGAGAGAATTAGAGGTTAACCTTCCTTGAGTTGTACTCACAAAAAGAAGAAGGATTCACATCTTTATTCCATTGTCTATGCTATCACATTCATAGTTTCTACTGCTATCCTCTGTATCAGAATGATTCTTAGCTATCTACAGAGTGATCTTTTGTTTAAAGTAATTTGAAGCTTAGATAACATGTCAGTGAAGATCAAATCCACTAATCAAAAGTTTACTTGAAATATAGTAACCTATTTATAGGCAATACTTGCCTGAGTCCTGTGGAGCTCGAAGCAGAAGGAGGATCTTATCCAATCCTCATCAATTAGGCTTTTCTTGCAAGCTTGGAGTCTTTTTAAGCTGAGAATCAAGCCCATAATTTGCCAAGTTTGATCCTACAAGAAAAATCTCTAACAAATTGGTGACTCTACTAGGGATATGTTGCAATAAAGATAGAATAATGCGGGTATGAGTAGAGCTAGATTCCTGACCGGCTTATTCATTTATCCAGTGGTCTCCATTGATGTATGTAAGAGTCAATTTTTAGAATTTTTAAATCATCTCACCAAATTGTGAGTGGTGGCTCTGAAGTTCTTTGTTTGATCAGTGCATAATGACACATTTTCAGTCCTGATAAATAACATGTGTACCATGCTAAAGTTGATGTGTTGGTGGAGAAAGAGATCTTAGTTTATGACAGATCTTTTCCTCTACAGAGAGGTGGCGGCTCTACAAAGTTCTTGAAGGTGATTTGGAGGTGACTTCAAATCACAAAATATTTTGTAGCTCCTCCAATACATCCAGGTATTTTAAAGTTTTAAATGCTTTCCTTATCAAGTGATCAAAGCACTAAGGAAAAAGGATATAAGGTGTGAAAAGAGGTTGGCATGTTTCAAAGATTTTAGTTGCATTTCTGCAAAATCTGAAGTGAAATATGTACCAGAAAGATAGAGGCAGTTTATAGTTTCTCTACCTGCTAAGATGACACAACTATTTAAAAATAGGTTGTTTGGGGCAATAAATTTTGAAGGTACCCCTGGATACTCAAATCATATCTCAGAAGTGGTTAGAGATTGCTTACCAAAATTCACTGGTTTTGGTGAGCAATCAGCTGAAGATCATTTGCAAAAGTTTGCTAACCTAATAGATGATCACAATATCACACATGAGGATGTATTGATGAAACTCTTTGCAATATCTCTGATTGAGGTTGCAAGGGACTGGTTTAGAGAACTACCTCATGGCTCAATAGGATCTATGGAAGCATTAGAGGATTGTTTTATTAGAAAGTAAGCTGATATTGAGCAATATGATGATATGGAACATAATAATGAACAAGAGATATCTGAATCAAAGGATCTTGTACCAGAGCTTGAAGTTCTTCAAGCAGAAACATAAATGTTAACAAAAAAGTTGCAAGAAAAGGTGGTGTTACATTTACAAGAAAGCATGAGCAGAGAGGAGGGTGAATCACAACATGTTTTCTTCCAAAGGTTCACTGATAAGATCAAGGAGTTTGACATTCCTTTTTATCCTCAAGATTTTATATGGGCAAATTTATTTGTTAATCTTTGTTTTCCTCATGCACTTGATTTGCCAATCCTTCAGAGGGTAGAATGTATTCAACAAACTATGCAATGGATGGAACATATAGAGAAATTTTCTTCCAAAGATGTGCCTAAGGCTGAATACAGTGATGTTGAAAGTGATAACAATGATGAATCTAGTTATGTTGATGAATTTGATTTTAGTGATTATGATGATGAGTCCACTTGTGCTGAACATTTTGCTGATGATAATGTTGATAATGAACTTTGTGAATAGCAAGACAATGAAAATGTTTTGTGTGGATAGCAGGATGACAACTATGATGTGGATGTGAGTGTTTGTAATGATCTCTTTATACAAGATGATATGCTCCAAGAAATATCACTCCATGATTCTAATGAGGAAGAAGTTTGCTACATCAAGCAAGAAGACAATTGGGATGAATCAGAATGTCAATCCTTGCCAGGCAGTGAGAAGATTTCAAATTTTCAGAATGAAGATTTTGATTGTGAAAGTGCATCAGAGATGAGTATGAATGATGATAGTTGTTCACTTCATAGTGAGAAAGTTTCAGATTTGTTATCCTATGAGTATCTCAGAGTTTCGGGGAAAGAAAGATTAGAAACTCAACACTTCACACATATTCAGTTTGACAAGGAAGATATATCAGATGGTCAAAGTTTTGACACTTATATTTCTAATTTTTCCTGTCTTCCCATATCACTAGACCAGAATCAGATTGAGTATGATTTATCAGATGATGAGGTCATCAGTGTTGTTTTAGATTCAATGGATGTGGAGACTCCAGACATAATGTTGAGTATTGACTGGGATAGTAGTGTGGATTTTGAATCCTATTCTGATTCTGAATTTTCCATTAAATCATTAAAATATGATCTTTCAATGGCTCAAGTTTCATGTGTAGATAATGAATATACTGGTATTTTCCCTCCCACCCACCAACAAGCTATGGATTTGTATCATGCTAATACTTTGTAGGAAGATATTGAAGATGATTCAGATAATATCCCTGACTCTTTGTAGTTAGATTTTTGTTTAGAGACATTCTATTTTAGTTTGCAAACTGATGTAAATGAAGCTTGTATTTTGCTGCAAACTAGTGTTCATCAGAAGTTTGATTTCAGCTTTGAGAGAGAGCTGGAATGTTTTCTCATTCAGCAAGTCAGTAGTAAGGAAGGATGTGATGATGTGATGTCACACAATGATCAGCATTCACAGTATTTTGGTGACTTTGTTTTGCCAAGTGATGGTGAGTTCACTGATTGTTTCTTGTTTGATGTGATGAAGGAAAATGACAGTATGTTCAATCAAACACATGCAAGCAAAAATTTCAATTTACCACTGTTATATGGAGATGAAAACCAAATGTTTGACAGAGGTAAAAAATGATTTTAGTTTTGAGGCTTTCAGCCTTTGCAAATAATGTATATATTGTACAATTTCTTTGCTTTTAGTTGTGTGTTTGCTTTCAGTAGAGGTTCCCTTTTTTTTTGAGAAGAGGTGTCAGAAAGGAGAGGTGAAAAGAGAAGAAAGAGAAAGTCTGATTTGATTTTATGAGTGGTCTTCTTCTACCATGAGATTTTGAGGTTCTCTGCATGCTCGCATGGGGCATACATCCACAGTCAGAGCCACTATTGGTACTAAAAAATAGAACATGGGTTTTGAGTACCATGTTAAAATTTTGCAACTTGAGGCCCTTTGATTGCTTTTCATACATATGTACCCAGCTGTCATTTTGAAGCTTATGAGGTGTTCCAAGTGTTAAATACACTCCATTAATTATATGCATGCATTCTATGATGTTACTTTATCATATTGAATCATTCGGTGAAGTCCCATTTTGAGCAAGTGTCAAATTGCACAATTTTGTTTAAATACCAAATCACTGTCGGAGGCCCTGTTCGGTTGATTGTATCTTTCTCTCAAAGATTGATCATAATGTTCTAGTGGTTGAATCATATTATAGACATGTGAATGAGTCATCATGCCAATTTTCAGCTTCCCATGTGCCCGTTTAGTCACTTTTCTGGAGTCATTCCGTTTGCAAAATGTCAATGCTTTCTGAATGTGCATTATTCAGATTTTCAGCCACGTTTTTTTATCATAACTCAAAAAAAAAAAACTGGGTCGGGCTAAATTTTACATATGTTTGAGACAGCTATGTGTGCATTGTACATAATTTTTTATAGAAAAACCTAGTTTGAAAATCAAAAGTTATGGTTCTCTGAGTGTTGATAGCCATAAAAAATTAACATTTTCTTCATAAAGTTTTATCCCACATTGCTCCCAATTTTGAAATTTGAAGTGTTTATATGGAATATCACAAACATATGAAGTAAATCAAATGGAGAAGGCTATGCTTGTCCATGCTTGTGCATCTACCTTGGTTTTCATGCTAGTGAGCCCAGAAGAAATTTTGTTGAAAAAATGCTGGCGAAAAATGCTAAGTCTCCAAATCTCCAAATGCTAATGGTTAAGTCACTAACATTCAGAGATCTAGAGACTAGTTAGTCTTCAAATCTCATAATGCTAGCGGTTAAGTCACTAACATTCAGAGATCTAGAGACTAACTAGTCTCCAAGTCTCTGAATGCTAGTGGTTAAGTCACTAACATTCAGAGATCTAGAGACTAACTAGTCTCCAAGTCTCTGAATGCTAGTGGTTGAGTCACTAACATTCAGAGATCTAGAGACTAACTAGTCTCCAAATCTCCAAGTCGCCAGATCTCCAAGTCTCCAGATCTCCAAATGAAGTTAGTCTCCAAATCTCACAAAGAAGAAAGTACATCATGAGATTTGGAGACTAGTCTCCAAATCTCCAAGTCTCCAAATCTCTAGATAATTATTCAGAGATCTAGAGACTAAAGTTAGTCTCCAAATCTCATAATGAGAAAAAGTGATTATGAGATCTAGAGACTAGTCTCCAAATCTCCAAATAGCTATTCAGAGATCTAGAGACTAAAGATAGTCTCCAAATCTCATAAAGAAAAGTGGAGAGAGAAAATTATTATGAGATCTAGAGACTAAAGGGATTTCTCCAAATCTCTAAATGAAACCATGGTTAAGGAAATTATTTAGAGACTAAGAGATTAATGTAGTCTCCAGATCTCCAGACAAACTGAGGATGAAGATGGGTTAGTCCAAGCAGTGAATGAGAAGATGACAAGTGGCAAGTTCTGGTGGCATGTGTAGATTTTAAAAGAAATAAAAGATTTAAAAAGTTATAAAGTTCAGACTTTGGAGAATTTCAAAAATTTTTAATGACAGAGTTGCTCACTAGAAAATGTTTGGGAGATTCATTTTTTATCAGAATATGGCAGTATAATATGCTTTCAAAAATGCCAGAAGATGACAGATGCAATGATGGCAGTTATAACCAGATCAAATCAAGTTGCTGAGAGTAGTAAAGGCTTTTAAATTCATGACCAGATTTTGGGGAGATTTTTTTTCCAAAATTGATTGATTTTGTAAATCTGGCGGGAAGAATGATTTAGATTTTCAGTGGATGAAAAGATCAGAGGGTATAGAGGATTAAATTTCAAGGAAGAGTAAAGGACAAAGAAATCAGATTTCTAGTAGATGAGTAGATTTTATGGGAAAACAGACAAATTTATCAGATTTTGAAGATGCTCGGGAAGATCAAATTTTTAGAGAAGACAAGAGATTAGATTGTAGAATGGAAAAGTGTTGGTCAAGTACAGATTTTAGGGTTTCTTCTTCTTCTTTTTATTCTCTTCTCTTCTCAGTTGTAAGGGTTCTTGGTTCCTATTCTTTTTGGTTCTAGTTCCTATGACTGCTCTGTTGTGAGCATGTCCCTTAATGGTGAATATTGAATATCTTGCTGTAGAGCAAATTTCTCAGCCTTGTGTCTAAATTTCAAAAATTTCAAGCTTTGTATGTATTGAGACAGGCTTATTTTCAATAAGATACAGTGCAATTTCCATCCTACATGGTTATTGTCTCATGGCTTTATGCTCTATTCTTGTATGTTTCATTTGCAAGACATTTAAAACATACTAATTGTAAGGCAACTAATCTAATTGTCTATGAGTTTCTTTCAAGGAAATGATTAAATCCTCATGCAATTTCAGAGAGTAGACATATGTGTTAGGATTTTGATGATAGCAACATAGGATTGACAAGATAGTTTGTAAGGTACTCTATCTGGATTGCATATAGTCTGTTAGGCATTCTATAGTATTTTTTTTGATTTATAACCTGTGGATTACATCTTTTGACTCCTTGCCCAAGAATAGGCACTGGTTGGTAGTTTGTGTTGCAGTCATTTTTATGTCATCAAACACAAAATTTTCATTACCAGTTCTTTTATATTTTTAAGTTCATGCATAATGTAAAAGGACTATATCCAGGTGATATAGTTCAGATTGTTGATTCCTTGGAGAGAGAATTAGAGGTTAACCTTCCTTGAGTTGTACTCACAAAAAGAAGAAGGATTCACATCCTTATTCAATTGTCTATGCTATCACATTCATAGTTTCTACTGCTATCCTCTGTATCAGATTGATTCTCAGTTGTCTACAGAGTGATCTTTTGTTTAAAGTAATCTGAAGCTGATGAAGGGTGCTCCCCTTAATACCACAAACACATAACAGAAAAAGAGAAACAACAATAATATGCAAGAACAGAAAATTGGCTTCTTATTATCTCCACAAATGTGGAATTACAAACTTTCAGAATTACAATATGCAAAGCCACATGGGCTTTCCCTTACAATATTCTGTAGGACAAAGCCTCGAATCAATACCCAGATCTACTACCCAGAATTATTCTGAACTGCCTAAGACAATAATACAGCCTTCCTTATATAGGCAATTTCCACCGCCCGAGAAGGTTCCAGAATTTTTAGCCAATAAGGCCGAACAAACTTAGAATTATTTTATTTTACATTTTATTACATCATAGTCGGCTCAAGATAAATTTTGAAACCCGAACAGAAATTTTGAAGAAAAATCATTTTCCGCCATTTCAAGTGACCCAACTTCCGAAGACCATAAGTCATCACCAGTTGACCCGATTGACTATTATAACCCCATTTTGGAAACGCCACGAAGCGCTCTACAGGCTTGACCAGTGCAAGCGCTCGTCACCCAAATTTTCGACCTCATCCGGGGCCTTTAAAGCCTTCAAAACTGAGTTCAAAGTTTTTGTACCCTGCTGCCAATACCGAAAATCTTCAATATCTTCAAAACTACACCTGATCTAGCCATGAAACTTTGCTGGCAGACTTATATGACCAAAATGAACCTCCAAGAAAGAAATTAGATCATTCTGAGCACAGACGAAAATTACCAAAAATAGTAACTTTCCATAAATAGCAGCTCTGCACAAAATAGCCCTTATTGAATATAAAAACAGAAATATTTTTGGGTGATGCAAGATTGCTCTTACACCCAGGATGCTCCTGCATCAGACACCCGGGGTAATCGGAGAAGTGACCCTGTCACGACTCAGGCGTGCAGAGGAAAACCAAGACGGTTAACCTCCTCCTTTGTTAGCCATGATGAATCTTCAACAGGCCATCCTTTCCACTTGACCAGATATTCTTCATATGTCCTGTTCCTTGTGCTTCTGCCAACACGACTGTCCAGTATATCTTTGATCTCCTTAGTGTCTGAACTAGTTGCTGGAATACTCCACTGTGCTGCTGCAACCTCATCTTCAACACCTCCTTCGTGATACTCTGTCAAATCTGAAATGTTAAACACTGGTGAAATATTCAGCTCACTAGGCAATTCTACCTCATATGCATTTCCTGAATCATGCTTCTTCAGTATCTTACATGGCCCAAACTTCTTCATTTTTAGCTTGTTATATGTACCAACTGGAAACCGCTCCTTCCGCAAATGAACCATGACTTCATCACCAACCTGAAATTCCTTATACCTCCTTTTCTCATCTGCCTTAGCCTTATACTGTGCATTCATCTTGGTAATATGCTTCCTCACCTCCTCATGGATGTTCTTCAAGTGTTCTGCAAAATCCTTAGCTTCAGCACTACTTATTTCTCCTTTATCTATCTTTCTCAATTCAGATGCATTTCTTGGACTACTTCCATATACAATCTGGAATGGTGATTTACCAGTGCTCCTGTTGATAGAATTATTGTATGCAAATTCTGCCTGTGGTAAAATCAAATCCCATCCTGTTGGCTTATCTCCAACCAAACATCTCAGCAGATTTTTCAAACTCCTATTCACCACCTCTGTCTATCCATCAGTCTGTGGGTGATGTGATGAACTGAACTTCAAATCTGTCTTCAACTTCTTCCACAATGTTCGCCAGAAATATCCAACAAACTTAGTGTCCCGATCTGAAACTATGGTCTTTGGCAAACCATGAAGTCTCACTACTTCTCTGAAAAACAATTCTGCTACATGAACAGCATCATTAGTCTTCTTGCAGGGAATGAAATGTGCCATCTTTGAAAATCTGTCAACCACTACAAAAATTGAATCATGTCCCCACTGAGTCCTCGGTAAACCAAGAACAAAGTCCATGCTGATATCCTCCCAAAGCTTCTCTGGTATAGGTAATGGCTGATACAACCCTGTATTCTGCTTCACTCCTTTCGCCATCTGACATACTCTGCAACTCTGTACAAACTTCTTCACATCTTGCTGCAATTGTGGCCAATAATAATTCTCACCAACCAAAGCAAGGGTTTTATCACGACCAAAATGTCCAGCCAATCCTCCGCTATGCTTCTCCTTGATGAGATTCTCCCTCATAGAACTTCGTGGAATGCACAACTGACTCCCTCTGAATAGCATATCATCTTGGATGATAAAATCCAGCCATTTCATCCTGTCTAGAGTAACAGGTTGTGTACAAGCCTTCCAAGCTTCACCAAAATCAGGATCCTCTGGATACAAATTCTTGAGTTCCTTGAACCCAACCACCTCAATCTGCATCTCTGTCAGCAATAGTTGCCTTCTGCTAAGAGCATCTGCAACCCTATTAGACTTTCCACTTCTGTGTTTCAAAACAAATGTATAACTCTGCAAAAACTCAACCCATTTCAAATGCCTTTGATTCAATTTTCCTTGACTATTCAAATATTGCAAAGCTTGATGATCAGTATACAAAACAAACTCCTTAGGAAGCAGATAATGTCTCCACTTCTTTAATGCCTGAACTATAGCATAAAATTCTTGATCATAAACAGAATATTTCCTCTTGGCATCATTTAACTTCTCACTGAAATAAGCAATAGGTTTACCTTCTTGGCTCATAACAGCTCCTATTGCAGTACCACTAGCATCACAATCTACTTGAAACACCTTATTAAAATCTGGAAGTGCTAAAACAGGTTGTTCTGTAACTTTTTGTTTCAATAATTGAAAACTCTTTTCTGCCCCATTAGTCCACTTAAACTCTTTCCTATCCCCTCTCATTGTTTCAGTCAAGGGTCCACAAATACTGCTAAAATTTCTGATAAACTTTCTGTAAAAGCTAGCCAAACCATGAAAAGATCTTACCTCAGTAGCACTCCTTGGAGTAGGCCATTCAAAGATAGCCTGTACCTTCTCTGGGTCCATTTTTAGACCTTCTGCTGAAACTACAAATCCCAAATACACTAACTCTTTCTTCACAAAACTACACTTCTTCAAATTAATCAACAATTTCTCTTCTCTCAACTTCTCAAATACCATACAAATATGCATCATATGCTCATCCAATGTCTTACTAAAGATCAAAATATCATCTAGGTAAACAATGACAAACTTACCCAGAAATTCTTTCAGAACCTCGTTCATGAGCCGCATGAAAGTGCTCGGTGCATTGGTTAGCCCAAAAGGCATGACTAACCACTCATATAGTCCTTCCTTTGTCTTGAAGGCAGTCTTCCATTCATCTCCTTCTCTGATCCGAATCTGATGATATCCACTTTTCAGATCTATCTTTGAAAAATACACAGCTCCACTCAAACAGTCCATAATATCATCCATTCGTGGCAATGGAAACCTATACTTGATTGTGATCTTGTTTATTGCCCTAGAATCTGTGCACATCCTCCATTCTCCATTCTTCTTTGGTGCTAATACCGTTGGTATAGCACAGGGACTCAGACTCTCTCGAATCAATGCTTTCTGTAACAACTCATGTACTTGTCTGTTCAACTCCTCACTTTCTGCAGGTGTCATTCTGTGTGCTGCCTTATTCGGCAAACTCGCTCCTGGGATCAAGTCCATCTGATGACTGATCTTCCTGACTGGTGGTAATCCATCAGGCACGTTATCGGATACAATATCTTGAAACTCGTTCAACAAATCTGCAACTTCTACAGGAACATCTTCTACTTCCTCTTTACCAACTTTTGGAATTAAAGCAAAACATACATGCTCATGCCTCATACCATCTAAGAAATTTCTTCCATCAACAAAAGTTATCCTTGCATTACCACATACCTTTTCTTCGGTCTCCTTCAATGGTTTTAGCTTATGTCGCACTCCATCCTTTGTCAGGGAATAGGTATTTGCACGACCATAGTGTACAGCACATCTGTCAAACTGCCACGGTCTACCCAACAACATATGACATGCATCCATAGATATGATATCACACAATACCTCATCTTGGTATCCGCCAATCTTGAACTTCACCAGGCATTGTTCATTGACCATGACCTTGTGGTCATCCTGTACCTAGGCAATCCGATATGGATGTGGGTGTTTCTATCTCTTGAGCTTCAACTTTGTCACCATCTCTTCTGACACTAAATTGTCAGTGCTTCCACTATCAATAATCACATCACAACATTTACCTTCACACTTGCACCTGGTGTGAAACAGGCTCCTTCTTTGCTCAGGTTCATTCTCACCACTCAACAGGACTCTTCTGTTAATCAACGTTTCTCCTCTTTCAGCATCTTCAGAATTTGATGATCTGGCATCTTCATCTACATGTGCAACTCTGGCCTAGCCTTCATTTCTCCTGTCTGTTCTGCCTTGGCGCTGAGGACATTCAAATGCCCTATGACCTTCTTCTCCACAGTGAAAACATGTTCCACGGAAGCCTCCTCTTCCAGATCCTTGTCCTCTTCCTCTTCCTCTCTGATCTCTATTATTCTGATCCTGGAAGCGATTGGAATTATTTCCTCGCTGATTCTCACTGCTACTGGCCTCATCCTTCTTTTTCGGATCTTCATTTCGGCCACCATATGACCGTCCACCAGATCGTCCACCGCGACCTCTTCCATTTTGTCTGCTGTCAAACTTCTTATTCAACTTTTCCTCTACTTTTAGGGCAAACTGGTATGCCTCTTCAATACTGTTCATACGAACCAGATTCAGCTCCTCCTGAATGCTTGGCCTTAACCCATTAAGGTATCGGGCAACTTTCTCCTTATCAGCTTCTGCATGGCCTGTTCTGATGAGAAGTCGATAGAACTCCTCTGTATACTCCTGAACAGATATTCCTGCTTGCTTCAAACTCTGCATTTTCTTCAGTAGGTCAAGCTCATAATCAACAGGAATGAACTGTCGCTTCAATTTATCCACCATCCGATCCCATCTTGTGATTTTATCTTTCCCTCTTCTATTTCGCTCTAATTGAATTTCTTGCCACCAGATCTTCGCATGACCTTTCAGTCTGGCCTTCGCAAATTTGACCCTATCAGGATCCTCAACATCTTCATACTCAAAGTATTCTTCACATTCATTGATCCAGTCGATCAATTCCTCTGGGTTAAGATTTCCAGAAAATGTAGGAACCTCAATCTTAGGTCTTTTCCCAATCTTGGAAATCGCCCGAAAAAGTCTTTCTTCCTCCTGGTTCACAATTTCAACTTCTCCTTCTTGATATTCTTCTTCGGCTTCATCCTCGCTTTCGTCTCTGACATTAAGATTCATTCCTCTACGAATCTCTTCTTGTAATGCTCGTACTTGTCTCTGCAGCTCTCTAACCTCAGGTGTCACAACACCAGCTCTTCCGCCACGTTCCCTTCATGGAGGCATTTTCACGATGCGCGCTGAAACCCTAGCCACGGTCCTGGTGCAAACTGCCTCACAGTCGGTGATCTGTTTACATGGTCAAGAACTCCTGCTCTGATACCACTTGATGAAGGGTGCTCCCCTTAATACCACAAACACATAACAGAAAAAGAGAA
The DNA here is from genome assembly GCA_027943335.1 of Chamaecyparis obtusa. NCBI lineage: Eukaryota > Viridiplantae > Streptophyta > Pinopsida > Cupressales > Cupressaceae > Chamaecyparis > Chamaecyparis obtusa. The sequence goes on from BSBK01003610.1 coordinate 231,704, forward strand.
ACAACAATAATATGCAAGAACAGAAAATTGGCTTCTTATTATCTCCACAAATGTGGAATTACAAACTTTCAGAATTACAATATGCAAAGCCACATGGGCTTTCCCTTACAATATTCTGTAGGACAAAGCCTCGAATCAATACCCAGATCTACTACCCAGAATTATTCTGAACTGCCTAAGACAATAATACAGCCTTCCTTATATAGGCAATTTCCACCGCCCAAGAAGGTTCCAGAATTTTTAGCCAATAAGGCCGACCAAACTTAGAATTATTTTATTTTACATTTTATTACATCATAGTCGGCTCAAGATAAATTTTGAAACCCGAACAGAAATTTTGAAGAAAAATCATTTTCCGCCATTTCAAGTGACCCAACTCCCGAAGACCATAAGTCATCACCAGTTGACCCGATTGACTATTATAACCCCATTTCAGAAATGCCACGAAGCGCTCTACAAGCTTGAATCAGTGCAAGCGCCCGTCACCCAAATTTTTGACCTCATCCGGGGCCTCTAAAGCCTTCAAAACTGAGTTCAAAGTTTCTGTACCCTGCTGCCAATACTGAAAATCTTCAATATCTTCAAAACTACACCTGATCTAGCCATGAAACTTTGTTGGCAGACTTATATGACCAAAATGAACCTCCAAGAAAGAAATTAGATCATTCTGAGCACAGACAAAAATTACCAAAAATAGTAACTTTCCATAAATAGCAGCTCTGCACAAAATAGCCCTTATTGAATATAAAAATAGAAATATTTTTGGGTGATGCAAGATTGCTCTTACACCCAGGATGCTCCTGCATCAGAAGCCTAGATAGCATGACGGTGAAGATCAAATCCACTAATCAAAAGCTTACTTGAAATATAGTAACCTATTTATAGGCAATACCCACCTGAGTCCTATGGAGTTCAAAGTAGAAGGAGGATCTTATCCAATCCTCATCAATTAGGCTTTTCTTGCAAGCTTGGAGTCTTTTTAAACTGAAAATCAAGCCCATAATTTTCCAAGTTTGATCCTACAAGAAAAATCCCTAACACATTCCACATGTTGCCATCAATGCCAAAGGGGGAGATTGTTGGAGATTTGCCAGCAGGCCAGTATTGACTGTATGTTTGTCATTGATGAAAACATATGGAAAGTAGCATACATGTAAGTCTTATGTAGTAAGATTTTAGTATATGTAGCATGGACATGATATCAACATGATATCATGGGCGCAGAGGTTAACTGTTAGTATAGACAGTTATATAGCAGTTGATGTTAGCAGTGTTCTTGATAGAGTAACAAATAGTGTTCTGTGTATGGTTGTCTGTATAGTTATCATGGAGCATTGCACGCTTGGATATATGTTGAAGACATGTTAGTGATGTTTTAGTTATGGACACATAGTCTGATAATGAACGCAAGTGAAGTTATGCAGTCGCTATTCGCCAGTAGCAGTTTCCTATGTTTGTTTAGAAGAGCCGACAAAGATTTTATTGGTTCTTGAGTTGTACCTATCTTGAGGATATGCACCCTTGGATTTAAGCTTGAAAAAGTGTTATTGATGTTTGGTTAAGAGTGCATAAGTTAATTCAGCTTACAGAGAAAGTTTCAGTTGTTTTGATAGAACCGACAATGTGTAGCATGTGTCTACAATTATTTTATTACACAGGTCCTAGAATGAGTTGTGTGCATAATAGAGCCGAAAGAATGTTTGTTGGTGTTTATGATGGTTTATCTAATATGATTTCAAGGTGGTTCTAATAGGCTGACTTGATTATATCATTTGGAGGAAAGATATTTAAAAGCAGTCATTTCTGATTGCTGAAGAGTGGTTCATGGTTGATTAAGCAGATCAAAGAAGATTGTACGAAGTGTTGTGCCATTAGAAGAAGGTCTATGCGACCAAGTAAAGTACTTGTGCTATTCATTGGAACTGATCTAGACATAAGGTCAAAGTGCAGTTCACCAAGATCCATATATAGTGTGTATCTGTTATTCAAAAGGTTGTAGCCTTTGCCCATTTGAGCAGTGAGCTCTCAAATAGTGCATCCTCTCCCCTAACAAGGAAAATTGTAAAAGACTCCTAACAGTGTCTGACCCTTAACCTAGTCTACTATACTTAATATATCGTAAAGCTACTCCTAACAGGGTAAAGGATCTTCTAGCAAGGATCATTATACACTAGTATAGAATATTAGTGGCTATCAAGTTCCACCGGGGTTTTTACCTATTTGAATTTCCCTATAACCAAAATATTGGTGTTGTGTTCATGTGTTCTATTGGGAATTCCCTTTGATCTTCAACTTGTAGATTTATACTTTGATGGATAACTTTAAAATAATTTTGACTCTATCACCACTCCAAAGTCTACAAGGAAGAGGGCCAATTAACAAGGATCAACAATGAGATCCTTCTACACTTTGAGCCTTAATGCTTAGGTGGGTGTACCCTTGACTCACTTCTCCAAAGGAGTCTCAAAACAATATACAACTATGTCCTTTACTAACTGATTGAAAGATTTTATCATTTAATTTGTGTGTGTGATTGATGATGATGGATTGCCTCTAGAGAAGAGATCAGTGCCTTAACCTAGGGCATAGAGTCACCTAATAGCATACATCAACTAAAAACCCTAAATCAAACACACTTGAATTTAGGATAAGTGCTTTGCCTATTATCCCTCTCACTCACATATCAGGACATCAAATCCTTATCTAGCCATGAACTCACTAAAACTACCTTAAAGACTTTAATCCTAACTTTGTTAGGAACTTAAAGATAATTTTAAAATACTCTTTGTTTACCATATGCTAACCCACTTTGTGAAATTAACATATATGAGCTCAAGAAAAAAACAAGAAGACATACACAAATATGAAATTGGAATCCAAATGTAATCTCATTAAAATTTATAGAATCAATATATTATCAAACAACAAAATGCTAAAGAAACAAACCCAAAATCTAGGCTCTCCTTGCTCAGTATAATACCATCAACAACAACTCTTACAAAATATCACTTTTTTCAGTATATACCACCACTAGTCATCTTGAAATCTCAAAATAGGATGTAACAAGCTACGGATGACTAGGGTTAGGGTTTCAACCACCAGACCAACTAGAAATAGTAAAAAATTAAATACAGGGGAAGAAACCTAGGCAACCAGGAGAAAATAGATCCCGGAGTGATCCTGAATCATGACAATTTCAGTGAGAAGGTACTAAGAACCATGAAAATGCCAAATTTGTCAACCTGTTCAGCCACCTACAACACTCCTCGAGGATAAAGAACATAGTACAGACCCCTGCAAATGATCATGGAACACCCTGGACCACACTGCAACAGTTTGAAAATCATTTCCACCAACTCCAACTACTTAAACATTGAATTTTAGTCCTTTTGGTCGTAGGAAACCCTAAAAAATTTGAATTTGAAATACAACGGTTAGTTCATGGCACCTCCAAGATATCGATGGTCACAATTTGAACTTGGATCAACTTTATAACCTGACCGTCAGATTCTCATGTTTCACGAGCTTTATGTCTTTAACCCATCCAGACACCTTGGGTTAACTCTTAGCGAATAGGCAACAAAGCAAATCCTATTCATGAAATAAAAACTTAACCCACCCTTTAATTTCGTGAACTGGCGACTGAAAGAAAACATTTTAACCTCGGTCCAATTTGGCGAACTGGCGATTGAAGAGTTTCGCCTGTTCACAGAACACTTTATGTTACCGCCAGTTAGTTTAGTGACTACGCAAACACTTGTTCACCAAATTGCTAAAACATTTAAAGAACTGCCATCTTTCTTTGTGAACGAGCGAAGCCTTTGAAATATTGTCGAGCTGCCAAAACCTTATCCAAATCACCAAAAAGACTGAGAAACTTTACTGGGCCCGCATCAAGAAAATTGACTATTGTCTCATCTTTGCATAGACCTCCAAGATTCCTCTAGATCATAAGACAATTGTCGGATGAAGAATCTTACCTTGCTCTCACAACCCTCTGATAGGATATGAAATCAATGGTTGGTGCATCTTCACATATGTTAGAGAAAACCCATCAGACTATACACCGATCGTCGATGCTCTACAAGTGTCAGAACCCACTGAACCTCAAAAAACCTGGCCCCACTAACAACATGTCCAGTCACACTACGTGGACCAATCAGATAATGACAAATTAGCACACCTGGCATGTGGACCCACTGCACTTTATCCCCTCTGAAAAAGGTAGAATCGACGGTTGTCACATGATCTTAAACCTCTGACACATTCCATAAGAACATACGCCCGTCGTTGATCCTCTGACAATGTCAGGACCCTCTAACAAACTCAAAAACTAGGTCCCACTAACAACTGCCAACATATGAATACATGGACCAATCATAGACCACCATTTGTGCATACGTGTCACCTTGGACCCACAGTTTGAAGTGCCATGTCATAAAGATAATCAACGGCCATTGTGACTTCGCATAGCTCTGACACATCCCTTTCGCTTTAATGACAACTGTCGGATTGAGATGGTGTCAGACAGACTAGGCCCGAGAAACATTAAGCCAAAAACATAAGAAATATTAAGGCACTGACTTAGGAAAAATTAAAGCACCACCAGGCTTGTAGACTTAGGAAAGATTAACCGAGGAGACTTAGGAAAAGCAACAAATATTAAAAGGGGCCCGAAAATAAAACCTTTAGTCGCAAGATCGCATAACATGAAAAAGGTTCATGAGATCATGTGACAAAAAGGTTAAAAATTTGGCACATGCATTTTAGAGTGCTAAGTGGCTTGAATAAAGTAACACAAAATTAGAACAAGGCCAGGGCATTTTTAGGGCTTTTTCCACACAACGGCTAGATTTTTGAATTTTCTAAGCTTAGGGTTTAAGGCAGATACCAAAATAATTGTAGAGACCAGGGGGAAATTGCTACAGCCATGAAAATTTTTGCAGGGACCAGATAAAAAGATAGAAAACCATGGAAATTCTTTCAGGTGCTAACATGTTCTTTCATTGTGTTTATGCTTTATGTTTAAGTATACTTAATTGGATAAAGAATTGAATCTTGTAGATAACTGATTCACCCCCCCTCTCAGTTATCTCTTGGGACTATTCCTAACAAAAAGATCATTCTGAGCTTGTAGATCACCGGTCTATCATTTGATGAGAATCAACTATGATCATGTAACAAGTTATTCTGAGGTTGCAGATCATAGAATCGGTCAGCTGTTCGATGAGAATTAGCTACAATCATGTAACAACTTGTTCTAAGGTTTTAGATCATAGAATTGGTGAACCATATGATGAGACTCAACTACAATCATGTAAGAAGACATTTTGAGCTTACAGATCACCAAATTGGTAAATTGTTCAATGAGAATCAACTACAATCACGTAACAAGCCATTCTAAGCTTACAGATCACTAAATCAGTTAATCGTTTGATGAGAATCAACTACAATTGCATAAAGGATTTTTCTGATGTTGTAGATCATCGAATCGGTCAACCGTTTGATGAGAATCAACTATAATTGCGTAACAAGTTGTTCTGAGGTTGCAAAAAGCCAAATTGGTCAACCGTTCAATGAGAATTAGCTACAATCACATAACATGCCATTCTGAGGTTGCAGATTGTCAAATCGCTGAACCATTTGATGAGAATCAGCTACAATCATGTCACAAGCCATTATGAGCTTACAAATCATTGAATTAGTCGATTGTTTGATAAGGATCAACTACAGTTGCATAAAAGATCATTATGAGGTTGTAGATCACTGAATTGGTCAACCGTTTGATGAAAATCACCTACAATCATATAACAAGTTGCTCTGAGGTTGCAGATTGCTGAATTAGTCAACTGTTCGATGAGAATCAACTACAATTGTGTTGCATGCCATTTTGATGTTGCAGATTGCTGAATCAGTGAACCGGTCGATGAGAATCATCTACAATCATGTAACAAGCCATTCTAATCTTACAGATCACCAAATCAGTCAATGGTTTGACGAGAATCAACAAAAAATTACATAAAAGATTATTCTGAGGTTTTAGATCACCGAATCGGTCAACTGTTTGATGAGAACTAGCTACAATCATGTAACACATCATTCTAAGGTTGCAGATAACTAAATCTGTCAACCATTTGATGAGAATCAACTACAATTGTGTAACAAGTTGTTCTGAGGTTGCAAATCACTGAATCGGTGAACTGTTCAATGAGAATCAGCTACAATCATGTAACAAGCCATTCTGAGCTTACAGATCATTGAATCAGTTAATCATTCAATGAGAATCAGTTACAATCATATAACAAGCCATTTTGAGCATACAAATCACAAAATCAGTCAATGATTCGATGAGAATCAACTACAATTGCATAAAAGATCATTTTGAGGTTGTAGATCACCAAATCGATTAATCATTTGATGAGAATCAACTACAATTGCATAATAAGTTGTTCTAAAGTTGTAAATGGCTGAATCATTCAATCATTTGATTTGAATCACCTACAATCGCATAACATGCTATTCTTAGGTTGTATATCACCAAATCAGAGAATCATTTGATGCGAATTAGCTACAATCACGTAACAAGCCAAACTGAGCTTATAAATCAGTGAATGAGTCAACCTTTTAATGATAATCAACTACAATCACATAAAATATTGTTATGAGTTTATAGATCACCGAATCGGTCAACTGTTCAATGAGAATCAGCAACAATCCTGTAACAAGTCATTCTAAGGTTGTAGATCACTAAATCTATCAACCATTTGATAAGAATAAGCTACAATCATGTAATAAGATGTTCTGAGGTTGGAGATTGCTGAATCGATGAGCCATTTGATGAGAATTAGCTATAATCACATAACAAGCCATTGTGAGCTTACAATTGTATAACAAGCCATTCTAAGCTTATAGATCATTGAATTGGTCAACTGTTTGATGAGAATCAACTACAATTGCATAAATGATCCTTTTGAGTTTGTAGATCACCAAATTGGTCAACCATTCAATGAGAATCAACTACAATCCTGTAACAAGTCATTGTGAGGTTGCAAATTGCCAAATCTATCAACCGTTCGATGAGAATAAGCCACAATCATGTAATAAGATGTTTTGAGGTTGGAGATCACCAAATTGGTGAGCCATTTGATGAGAATTAGCTACAATCACGCAACAAACCATTCTGAGCTTATAGATCACTAAATTGGTGAGCTGTTCGATGAGAATTAGCTATAATAGCGTAACAAGCCATTCTAAGCTTATAGATCATTGAATCGGTCAACCGTTCAATGAGAATCAACTACAATTGCATAAAAGATCCTTCTGAGGTTGTAGATCACCAAATCAATCAACCATTCAATAAGAATCAACTACAATTTTGTAACAAGTCATTGTGAAGTTTCAAATCACCGAATCTGTCAATCATTCTATGAGAATTAGCTACAATCATGTAACATGTGATTATGAGGTTACAGATCATTGAATCAGTGAACTGTTTGATGAGAATCATCTAGAATCATGTAACAAGCCATTCTGAAGTTACATCGAATCAATCAATGATTTGATAAGAATAAACTATAATCAGATAGAAGATCATTTTAAGGTTGAAGATAACCGAATTGGTCAACCATTCGATGATAATCAAGTACAATCATGTAACAAACCATTCTCAGCTTATAGATCACCAAATCGGTCAACTGTTCAATGAGAATAATCTACAAGCACATAAAAGATAATTCTAAGGTTGAAGATCACTGAATCGGTCAACCGTTGGATGAGAATTAGCTACAATCATGTAACAAGTCATTCTGAGGATTGCCAAATCTGTCAACCGTTTAATGAGAATGAGCTATAATCATGTAACAAGTTATTTTGAGGTTGAAGATCACTGAATCAGTGAACCATTCAATAAGAATCAACTACAATCCAATAATAAGCCATTATGAGCTTATAGATCACTGAAATGGTGAACCGTTTGATGATAATTAGCTACAATCATGTAACAAGCCATTCTAAGCTTATAGATCACTAAATCGGTTAACCGTTCGATGAGAATGAACTAAAATCACATAAAATATCATTCTGAGGTTGTAGATCACTAAATTGGTCAAGCATTCGATGAGAATCAACTACAATCGTGTAACAATTCATTATGAGGTTGAAAATAGCTAAATCAGTCAACAGTTCGATGAGAATAAGCTACAATCACGTAACATGCTATTATGAGGTTACAGATCACCAAATCATTGAATTGTTTTGAGGTTGTAGATCACTGAATCGGTCAACCATTTGATGAGAATCAACTACAATTGCATAAAAGATCATTCAGAGGTGATAGATCACCGAATCGATCAACCGTTCAATGAGAATCAACTAAAATCACGTAACAAGTCATTTTGAGGTTGCAAATAGCCGAATTGGTCAACCATTTGATGAGAATCAACTACAATTGTGTAACACGCTATTATGAGGTTGCATATTGCCAAATCGGAGAACCATTCAATGAGAATTAGCTACAATCACGTAAATAGCCATTCTAAGTTTACAAATCATCAAATCGGTCAATCGTTTAGTGAGAATCAACTACAATCACATAAAAGATCATTCTAAGTTTGTAGACCACCGAATTGGTCAATCGTTCAATGAGAATTAGCTACAATCACGTAACAAGTCATTCTAAGGTTGTAGATCACCGAATCGGTCAACCGTTTGATCGAAATCAACTAAAATCGTGTAACATATTATTCTGAGGTTGGAGTTCGTTGAATCGGTGAGCCTTTTGATTAGAATCAACTCCAATCATGTAACAAGCCATTCTAAGCTTAGAGATCATGAAATCGGTAATCATTCGATGAGAATCAGCTACAATCATGTAACAAGCCATTATGAGCTTACAAATCATTAAATCCATCAACCCTTTGATGAGAATCAACTACAATTACATAAAAGATCCTTCTGAGGTTGTAGATCACTGAACCAATCAACTGTTTGATGAGAGTCAGCTACAATCATGTAACAAGTCATTGTGAGGTTGCAAATCACCGAATCAATCAACCATTCGATGAGAATCAACTACAATCACATAACACGCCATTATGACGTTACAAATTACCAAATCAGTAAACTATTTGATGAGAATCATCTAGAATCATGTAAGAAGCCATTCTGAGGTTACAAATCATTGAATCAGTCAACAGTTCGACGAGAATCAACTACAATCAGATAAAAGATCATTCTAAGGTTGTAGATCATCAAATTAGTCAACCATTTGATGAGAATCATCTATAATCACATAACAAGTTATTCTGAGGTTGTAGATCACCGAATCGGTCAACTATTTGATGAGAATCAGCTACAATCATGTAAAATGTCATTATGAGGTTGCAGATCCCCAAATCAGTGAGCTGTTCAATGAGAATGAGCTACAATCATGTAAAAAGCCATTCTAAGCTTAGATCAGTGAATCAGTCAACCGTTAAATGAGAATCAACTATAGTCACATAAAAGATCATTCTGATGTTGTAGATCACCGAATCGGTCAACCTTTTGATGAGAATCAGCTACAATCACATAACAAGTCCTTTCAAGGTTGTAGATCACCGAATCGGTCACCTGTTTGATGAGAATCAGCTACAATCATGTAACAAGCCATTCTGAGATTATAGATCACCAAATTGGTCAACCATTTGATGAGAATCAACTACAATAACATAAAAGATCATTCTGAGGTTGTGGATCACCGAATCACTCATTCATTTGATGATAATTAGCTACAATTGTGTAACAAGTCATTCTAAGGTTTTAAATCACTGAATCGGTCAACCATTTGATGAGAATCAACTACAAACACATAACAAGCCATTCTAAGCTTACAAATAACTTAATCGGTCAACCTTTTGATGAGAATCAACTATAATCGTATAAAAGATCATTCTGAGGTTGTAGATCACCGAATAGGTCAACCGTTTGATGGAATCAGCTACAATCACATAACAAGTTAGTCTAAGGTTGCAGATCATTGAATCACTCAACCATTCCATTGGAATAAGCTTCAATCATGTAACATGCCATTTTGAGGTTGTAAATCACCAAATCAGTGAATCATTTAATGAGAATCAACTACAATCACCTGACAAGCCATTCTAAGCTTACAGATCACCAAATTGGTTAACACTTTGATGATAATCAACTACAATCACATAAAATATTGTTTTGAGGTTGTAGATCACCGAATCGGTCAACCGTTCCATGTGAATGAGTGACATTCACATAACAAGTCATTTTTAGGTTGCAGATCACCGAATCGGTCAACCGTTCAATGAGAATAAGCTACAATCACATAACAAGGTGTTCTGAGATTGCATATCACCAAATCAATGAACCATTCGATGAGAATCAACCATAATGACTTAACATGCCATTCTAAGCTTACAAATTATCAAATCAATGAACTATTCAATGAGAATTAGCTACAATCATGTAACAAGCCATTCTGAGCTTACAAATCACTGAATCGGTCAACCGTTCGATGAGAATCAACTACAATCATATGAAAAATTGTTCTAATGTTGTAGATCACCTAATCGGTCAACTGTTTGATGAGAATCAGCTACAATCATGTAACAAATCATTCTAAGGTTGCAAATCACCGAATCAGTTAATCGCTTGATGAAAATTAGCTACAATCAGGTAACAAGCCATTCTAAGCTTATAGATTGAATTGGTCAAACGTTCAATGAGAATTAACTATAATCACATAAAAGATCATTTTGATGTTGTTGATCACCGAAGCGGTCAACCATTTGATGTGAATCAACTACAATTGCGTAACAACTCATTATGAGGTTGTAGATCACCGAATTGGTCAACCATTTGATGAGAATCAACTACAATCATGTAATACACCATTCTAAGGTAGAAGATCACCGAATCAGTGAACTGTTCGATGAGAATCAACTACAATCATGTAACAAGCCATTCTAAGCTTACAGATCACTGAATCGGTCAACTGTTCGATGAGAATCAACTATAATCGCATAAAATATTATTTTGAGGTTGTAAATCATAGAATCGATAAGAATCAACTACAATTATGTAACAAGTCATTCTGAGGTTGCAGATCACTGAATCAACCAATTATTTGATGAGAATCAACAACAATTGCGTAACAAGTTTATCTGAGGTTGCAGATTGCCAAATTGGTGAATCATTTGATGAGAATCAACTATAATCACATAACAAGCCATTCAGAGCTTATAGATAACCAAATTGGTGAACCGTTCAATGAGAATCAGCTACAATCATGTAAGAAGCCATTCTGAGCTTACAAATCACCAAATTAGTCAATCATTTGATGAGAATCAACTATAATCGTATAAAAAATAGTTTTGAGGTTGTAGATAACCGAATCAGTCAACCATTCGATGAGAATCATCTACAGTCACATATCAAGTCATTCTGAGGCTTCAAATCACCAAATCAATCAACTATTTGATGAAAATCATCTACAATCACACAATACGCCAATTTGAGGTTGCAGATAGTAGAATCAGTGAACCGTTTGATGAGAATCAACTATAATCATGTAACAAGCCAATCTGATGTTACAAATCACTGAAATGATTAACCATTTGATGAGAATCAACTACAATCAGATAAAAAATCATTCGTAGGTAACAAGTCATTCTGAGGTTGCAGATCACTGAGTCAGTGAACCATTCGATGAGAATCAACTACAATCACGTTGCCATTCTGAGCCTACAGATCATCGAATCAGTCAACCATTCAATGAGAATCAACTATAGTTGCATAAAAGATCATTCTGATGTTGTAGATCATCGAATTGGTTAACCGTTTGATGAGAATCAACTACAATCACATAACAAGTCATTTTGAGATTGCCGATTGCTAAATCTGTCAACTGTTCAATGAGAATCAACTACAATCAATTAACAAGTTATTCTGAGGTTGTGGATCACCAAAACGATGAACCGTGCGATGAGAATTAGCTACAATCATGTAACAAGCCATTCTGAGCCTGACAAATCACAAAATCAGAGAACTATTCAATGAGAATCAACTACAATCATGTAACAAGATATCCTAAGCTTAGAGATCATTGAATCTATCAACCGTTCGATGAGAATCAACTATAATCACATAAAAGATCATTCTAAGGTTGTAGATCATTGAATTAGTCAACCATTTGATGAGACTCAACTACAATCACATAGCATGCCATTCCAAGTTTGTAGATTGCCAAATCAGTGAACCGTTCGATGAGAATTAGCTAGAATCACATAACAAGCCATTCTGAGCTTACAAATCACCAAATCAGTCAACCATTTGATGGGAGTAAACTACAATCACATAAAAGATCATTCTGAGGTTGTAGATCACCAAATCAGTCAACCGTTCGATGAGAATGAGCCACAATCATGGAACAACTCATTCTTAGGTTACAAATCACCAAATCGGTCAACCGTTTGATGATAATTAGCTACAATCGCATAACAAGTTGTTCTAAGTTTGCAAATCACCGAATCGGTGAGCCTTTCGATGAGAATCAACTACAATCACATAATAAGCCATTCTGAGCTTACAGATCACCGAATCAGTGAGCCATTTGATGAGAATCAGCTACAATCACGTAATATGCTATTTCAGGCTTACAAGTCACTGAATCAGTCAACTTTTTGATGAGAATCAACTATAATCACACAAAAGATCATTCTGAGGTTCTAGATCACTAAATCGATCAACCATTCAATGTGAATCAGCTACAATTGTGTAACAAGTCATTCTAAGGTTGTAGATCACTGATTCAATCAATCATTCGATGAGAATTAGCTACAATCATGTAACACACCATTCTCAGGTTGCAGATCACCAAATCAGTGAATGATTTGATGAGAATCAGCTACAATCAGGTAACAAACCATTATGAGCTGATAGATCACCAAATTGGTCAACCGTTCAATGAAAATCAACTAAAATTGCATTAAAGATCGTTATGAGGTTCTAGATCATTGAATTGGTCAATCGTTTGATGAGAATCATCTACAATCACGTAACAAGTCATTCTAAGGTTGCAAATTACTGAATTGGTCAACCATTCGATGAGAATCAGCTACAATCATGTAATATGCCAATCTAAGGTTGCAGATTACCGAATCAGTAAAACATTTGATGAGAATCAACTATAATCATGTAACAAGCCATTATGAGCTTACAGATCACCGAATCGGTCAACCATTCGATGAGAATCAACTACAATCACATAAAAGATCATTCTTAGGTTGTAAATCATTGAATCAGTTTACCATTCGATGAGAATTAACTACAATCACGTAACAAGACATTTTGAGGTTGCATATTGCTAAATTGGTCAATGGTTTGATGAGAATCTACTACAATTGTATAACAAGTTATTTTGAGGTTGTAGGTCGCTGAATCGGTGAACTATTCGATGAGAATCAGCTACAATTATGTAATACACCATTCTAAGGTTGAAGATCACCGAATCGGTGAATCATTTGATGAGAATCAACTACAATCACATAACAAGCCATTCTAAGCTTACAAATAATGGAATGAGTCAACCATTTGATGAGAATGAACTACAATCACATAAAAGATCATTCTGAGCTTGTTAATCACTGAATCAGTCAACCGGTCGATGAGTTTGAGCTACAATCACGTAACAAGTCATTCTGAGGTTATAGATCACTAAATCGATCAACCGTTCAATGAGAATCAACTAGAATCACATAACAAGTTGTTATGAGGTTTTAGATCACCAAATCACTGAACCGTTTGATGAGAATCAACTCCAATCTGTAACAAGTCATTCTGAGGTTGCAGATCATGAAATCAGTGAACCATTTGATGAGAATTAGCTACAATCATGTAACACACCATTCTGAGGTTGCATATCACCAAATCGGTGAACTGTTCAATGAGAATCAGCTATAATCACGTAATAAGCTATTTTGAGCTTATTGATCACCAAATCAGTCAACCGTTTTGATGAGAATTAACAACAATCATGTAGCAAGTTATTTTGAGGTTGCAGATCATTGAATTAGTAAACCGTTCAATGAGACTTAGCTACAATCACATAACAAGCCATTCTGAGCTTACAGATCACCGAATCGGTGAACTGTTTGATGAGAATCAACTACAATCATGTAACAAGCCATTCTGAGCTTACAGATCACTGAATTGGTTAACAGTTCGATGAGAGTCAACTACAATCACATAAAAGATCATTATGAAGTTCTAGATCAACGAATTCATCAACCGTTCAATGTGAATCAGCTACAATCGTGTAACAATTCATTTTGAGGTTGAAAATAGTTGAATTGGTCAACTGTTTGATGACAATCAGCTACAACCATGTAACACAGTATTCTAAGGTTGCAGATCACTAAATCAGTGAACCGTTCGATGAGAATCAGCTACAATTATGTAACTAGCCATTCTAAGCTTACAAATCATAGAATTGGTCAATCGTTCAATGAGAATCAAGTACAATCATATAAAAGTTCATTCTCAGTTTGTAGATCACCAAATCGGTCAACCTATTCAATGAGAATAAGCTATAATCACATAACAAGTTGTTCTGAGGTTGTAGATCATCGAATCGGTCAACCATTCAATGAGAATCAACTACAATCATGAAACAAGTTGTGTTGGCAATTTGGCTAAGTTAGATATCTAGATGTTGTCATTATGGAAACATATGATCTACATGAAGACCACATATGATAGAGATCAGTTATGTTAGAGCGCAGAGCAAAATTTTCTAAGTGTAAGCAGTATTTTCCTAGTGTAATCGGAGATAGTTTTGATTGGTGACATTGATAGAAGTAAGTTCAATGCTTTCACACTTGAACATGGATACTATGATGCATATTGAATACTCACTTGAGAGTGCAAGTCTGTACGACATGTACGGAAGAATTTTTTGCAATATTGCCACAGACAGTGTTAAAGCCAACAGGACAGAGAAGAAGACATAATTGGTAAATAGTTAAGGGATTATTTTGTTTATCAAAATAATGTCTTTATCATATAAAGGGATGACATCCTAGATGTTAACCCTTGGGCAACTCCTGTTAAAATGTATTTTGTAAAGTGCTTTATGTTTAGTAAAGCTGACTGTAAAAGTTATTATTATTAATAACTTGTATAAATGTAAGACATATGTAATGCGAAGGATATAAATGATAAAAAGAAAGTGAAAGCGAACATATGTATGAAAAAGATATTGATACAAAGTTGTGAAAGTCAAGAAAGCAATATAAGGTTATGTACCTTGCCCTATTTTTGTAATCAAGAATTATTGTACATTACATGTTTGGGTAGTGGGCTCATCTTATAATCATTCCATTTTGTACTACCAACTCTTAGCAGGGTTGAGGCTTCTAACAAGGCCTAGAGTCCCTTAATCAGGACTGAGACACTATATATATGTAACAAGATCCTAACAAGGTCAACATCCTTAACATGATACTTTTGATTAGTGAATCTTTGTGGGTACCATCCCCACCAGGGTTTTCCCTTGGACAGGGTTTCCTCGAGAACAAATAATGTGTTATGAGTTCATTTGATTTACTATTATGGATGTTCTTTAGTTTACTCTGTCATGTAAGTATCACATTAATCTATTATATCCATAATTGGGCAAAAGTAAAAGTTTGTAGAATACTGACTCACCCCCCCTCTCAGTATTCCCTATTTCTAAAAATTGGTATCAGAGCTTAGTTACTTGGAAAAAAATTATTCAGTGAAAGCCTAGTAGCTTGGGTAAGATCTCTATGGATATAGATCAACTATAGAAGAATCTTGAAGAAGCTCTTGAATAGATTGATGTACTTACTAAAGAAAGAGATACTCTAAAAGGAAAATGTGATGATGCAAATAACCTCATTGAGAAGTTGAAAAAGAAGTTGGAAGAACTAAAATCAGATAAGGAATCTACAATTCAAATTGAAGATTGTGATGATAATCTTGAAAAAGAAAATGAGATCCTTAAACATGAATTGAAGATAGTAAATCTAAAATTGAGTTTGAAAGATGGAAACAAAAAGAATGAAGCAAATCTGAAATTTGAGAATGAAAATTTGAAATATGAGAAAGAAGATCTGAAATCTAAACTTTGTAAAGTGACATCTGAACTTGCGAAAACCAAATTGCAATATGCTAAACTTGAAAAGTACAATATGTTAGAAATATGGAATATTGAGAGGGGGGGGGTGAATCAATATTCTACAAACTTTATCTTTTTCTCAATTATGGATATAACATATTGTCTTTATACATGTATAACATAAGAAGCTAAACAACATGCATAACAATAAAGAACTCATAACACATTATTTGTTCTCGAGGAAACCCTGGCCAAGGGAAAACCCCGATGGGGATGGTACCCACAAAGATCCACTAATCAAAAGTATCTTGTTAAGGATGTTGACCTTCTTAGGATTCTATTACAAGCATATAGTGTATCAGTCCTGATTAAGGGACTATAGGCCTTATTAGAAGCCTCAACCCTGTTAGGAGTTGTAGTACAAAATGTGATTACCAGCTGAGCCCACTGCCCAAACAAGTAATGTACAATATACACTGATTAAAAAAGAGGTCAAGGTACATAAACCTTATACTACTTGCATCAATATCTCTTCACTGATATTTCACTATCGCTATTACATATACATCATAGATCTCACATATTACATTTTTCACACCTCACTTTCTTACATTTTACAATTACATTTATACAAGTTATTAAGGCTAAATAAATTTACTTGGTGAGCTGACATATTACAAAATAAATTTATCTAAGGGTAAACATCTAGGATGTCATCCCTTTATATTGTTAAGTCATTATTTTGATAAACAAAATAATCCCTTAACTCTTTACTAGTTTTGTCTTCATATTCTATCCTGGCGACTTCACACCGTCTTCGGTAAAACTGTCATAAATTCTTTTGTACATGCTATACTGACTTGCGCTCTGAGATGGGTCAACATTAGTCACCATAGAGTCTATGTTCAAGTGTGCAAGCATTGAACTCACTCCAGTCAACCTTGCAAACAAAAATTGTGTCCGGGTATACTGGTAAAAATATTGTCTCATACTTAGAGAAATTTGCAATGTGCTCTGTCATACTTGCTCTCTAACTTGTGCGATCTTCATGTGGATCATATGTTTCCATAATGAAAACATCTATGCAATCAACTCAGCCAAATTGCCAACAATCTCCCCCTTTCTCATTGGTGGCAACATATGAGAAAATAGGCTAAGTGTTCTAAAAAATTGTCAAAATTGTAGCCATAGTATAACATATATATACTATCCTTATAACTCCTTAAAAATATTATCTCTAATACAATACTCCCCCTAAGAGTATCAATCCTTATTATATACTATCAATTTTTTGCTAAATATCTCTCCCCCTTTGACAACAATGACAAAATAATGGTAGGGAGGGCTACAAAATTGTATTACAAAAAGTTATACCTCAATTTATTTATTGCAAAGCTGGTAGATTTGCAACATAATCTATAAAATATATCTTCATGTCTTCTATCTCCTTTTCCCATGATTTCTTAATGGAATCTGCCACATTGAGTAGTGCGCTCAGTCCATAAGATGCTATTTGACATGCTTGGAGGTTTTCAAAATTAAATTTTTGAAAAGATGTCTTAGCTGTAAGACAATCTTCCAAATTCTCTTCAAAAACACTTAACTTCATAGAAGCATGCTCTCTCAAAAGAGTATATCTTCTTAATTTCCTATCTTTCTCATCTTGTACAATTCTAATTTCATCATACAATTTCCTAACTTTCTTCTCAACATTATAGACCTTCACATTAGGGTTAGATAGAAGGTTTGTTTCATTTAGAATCTCTACTTCCTTAAATTTTATCTTCTGATCTTCCTCAACTATCAAAGTCTCTAATTTTGTACACTATATGTACAAAGATTTTCCTATTTCCAAATGTTTCCTCAAATCTTTGATACAGATATCAAGAGTATTGATATCATTACTAATGTACTGACTGATGTTCAACAACATTCTAGCCTCATAGTCTGCTCGTGCTTTCACTTTTGCAATATCAGCTAGGTTAGTGAACTCATCATCAAAAGTGCTCATCACTTTCTTTTCTTTCTCCATAGGGTCTGCTTCTACAATCTGTGTGGTCACAATACTTTGTAACTTTTCAGTGAGGTCCTTTAGACATCCTTCTAGGCTTTTAACTTTCTTATTCTTCCTAATGATTTTGTTCAAAGATGTGATCAATTCCATCTGATCATCATCATCTACTTCTTTTCCCAAATCCTCAAACAAAGATCCAATTTGCTTCTTCTTTCCAGTTTTAGGAGTAAGACTGATTTCTTCTATAGAGGGTATAGGTGCTTGTACTTCTGATACTTTGGGTTCTTCAACAATAAATCAGGTTTGCTCTGCTTCTGCAGTTCTATCCAATTCATCAAGAGCCAAATTGTCAACAATGTTCTCTAGATTCTTGAATACATTATCATCAGTATCCAAGGTGATCCTTGTACCTTCAACATTCATAGATTCTTCTTTAATGTTTATAGCTAGTGGAGAGGGAATGTCCTCTTGTTCTGCTTCTTCTGCTTGCTCTGCTGCAACTGATGTCCCTCCAACAATTTTTTCCATGACTTTAATTATTGCTTGTTTAGTCTCTGCATTCACTTGTTCATATTGTCCTGCCATGATCTGAATGGTTCTCATTTTTGTCCTTAAATGGGTGCTAAGGGGCTTCAAAATTTGTTTAAGATGTTCATCATCTCTTACATCACATATTTTCTTCACAAGATTCTCTCTGATAGATTTGTCTTCTTCTTGTGCTCTGATCTTCCTGTTAACAAGTTTCTTCAATAATTCATTAGGTATCTTTCCCTGAATAGTGTCAAACTTCTTATTAGCTAGAATCAAATGCTTGACCACTGCATTTTCAAGATTCAATTTATCAGAATAGTCATAAAGGTCGTAGTATTTATTCATTTTAGTGAAGTCTCCATCTTTTATAATTTCTTCATTTACTATCTCAAATCTAGGTTTCCATGCTTTCTTCTTCATAGAAGTGTCATCTTCTTTAATTTCTGCAATTTTCCTAGGTACTGGTGGCACCAAAGTTTTCTGCCTCTTACCAGGTCTAGTAGCAATTTATTTCACTCTCTTGATTGGTGTGGAGGAGGTAGATCTAGTAGGTTTGCTTACTACTTGTTCCTTCTTAGGTTCCTCTACTTTCACCTTGACTGGTACTGCACTAGATGATAAGGAGGGATAAACAAAACTTCATTTTGTCCACTCTCTCTAATTGCTACTGCTGTTTGCTTTGCTACCAAAAATTATCTCTCTATCATTCCTGTATCCTTTAAGATTTTCTTAATGGTGCTCTCAAATCTCTTCTTAGACTATTTCTCTTCAATTAGAATCTTTGCGGAGTTGAAGTTCTCGTCAAAGGTTCCAAACTTGTTACACTGAGTGTCCAATTTACACTTTAGTAGTCTGCTAACATATTCTTCAGCTTCTACCTCAGATATTTCATAGCCAAGAGGGTCTATGAACTTTGTTCTAGGCTCTATTTCTTCAATATAGGTAAGTTCAGTATCCACCATAAAACATATATCATCTTTGTATTTCTCAACAAGAGACTTAGGGATCCTTGATCTGCTAGACACAATATTCTGAAATGTCTTAATAACAAGTACTGCACTCTCATTAACACTGTCAATAACATGCTTTCTATATACTACATTAATCCTTTCCATTGTAGTTTGTCCATCATTCCAATCATTTCCTATGGTGTAAGGAAATCTCCTCAAAGGATGAAAAAACATGTAAGTGATCAAAGATGAAAATCTAAATTGTGCATACTTTGTCTTCTTAATCTTCTCCAAGTTCTCAAATAATTGAATTCTTAGAATTTCACACATATCAACTGGTACTTTGTCAACACACATCAAATAAGCTATGTGTACCATTCCAGCTACCATGTCATCCTCTCTTGAATTTGCACAAAACTTAGTTGTTAGGATTTTGCATAAGTATCTAACATCATGTTGTTGGATCTTACTAATTACAATTCCTCTACCATTATAGGATGAATTAGTGTTATCAATGACTATTTTTCTCATGTTCTTCTCATTTAAAGGAATAGCTCTAGATTTAGATAGTCCAATGACTTCATGAATCAAATCAGCTGTAATGTCTATCACTCTATCTTCTAGCCAAAACTTCCCATTATGAATTTTGCTAAGGATTATCTTAGTGCATTCTTCATTATTAAACTCATACTGCAATGCATACTTAACAATCTCATTGTCTTTCAAATGATCATATCCTTCTTTCAATGACATGTCCTAGTTGTACATCTTCTCATACTCATTTGTAAAATCACTATCACTAATGGTTTCTAACTTGCATCCAAGATAACTTCTTACATTCTCTAAATGAAAAACTCCATCTGGTACGGATGATAATGCAAACCTAGGGTCTTCTTCCAATGGTTCTACTGGTTCCCTTTTCAATTTAGGTCTATTCTTGTCTCTGAAATTGTGTATTAATGAAACATCCATGATTTCTTCAAATGCCTTTACTGATTCAAAGATTTGTCAAGTAAAATACCTCAAATTCATGATTTTAGGGCTTGCGTAGATTTGACACTCAAATCCTTCACCAAATCATAGCAAAAAGATTCCAATCACTGCTCTTTGATCTCCTTAACACTTTTATTCACTTTGATGATCAAATAATATCGATCATAACCTTTTATTAATTCAATCTCACTTAGATCTGACATCACATTCAATTCTTTTGCTACTTCTTTCCAAAAAGCTATTTCTGCTATCCTGCAAAACTTAAAACTTCTTGCGATCTGGCAAAACATAATATTTTTCTTTTCTCTCTTAACCATAGCATTAGAATATCATAAAATACCTTCCATTAATTGTGCAAGACTCAATTCATCATAGATCTACTTCTACACTAAATCTAAGTTCCTACTCTATTGCAATTTACATAAATTAAGTACTTTGAGATAGGTCAGGTAAAGATTAATTCTTACCTTTCAATACTTCACCTTCTTGATTACCTTCAATGTTGATTATGTCTCCTTGATCTATGATTTTGGTAAACTTTACTTCATTTGAGTTACTACAACATCCTTTTTGACTATTACTAGCATCTTCATTTCTTCTTGCATGATTCCTGGGATTAGGATTAGGATGAAAAACTCTGTTGTTCATTCTACAAAACCTTTCTGTATGTCCAATCTTGTTGCATATCTGACAAACAATTCCATTGCTTCCATATCTTGGTCTAGGTTGATTGATTTGTGATCTACAGTTTCTAGCAATGTGTCCAACCTTGTTGCATCTATAACATACTACACTTCTTCTGTTCATATCTTCAATAGGTTTCTTATTTGCATTGCTAGTATTCCTAAACATTCTACTACCATCATTATTCTCAATAAATTTAGGTTTCCTACATTCAATAGCTCTATGTCCAAATCCATGATAGTTATAACAATAACCATTAAGAGGTTTAAATTGCTTACCTGTGCAATATCTCTTCATATGACCAATAGTATTACAAGAAAAACATCTACCTTTGAATTCTCTTTGCATACCTTTGGATTATTCATCTTGCTTCGGTGATTCTTCTTCTTTAGGTGTATCTTTAGATTTGTTGATCTCATCAGACTTCTTCTCAACTGAGCTTTCAGATACCTTCAGATCTGGTTCCTTGCTTTCATCATTTTCTTTAAGAGTGTTGAATCCAAGACCAGTCTTATCATAGAATGGTTTATGAAAAGATGCTTGTTTATCAATCTTCTCACTAGTTGAATATAGCTTTTCAAGTTGTTGCTTGGATTGAGTCAGTCTGCCTTTCACAATCTTGTTGTATTTCTCAAGTTTAGCATACTGCAAATTGACTTTCTCAAGTTCAGATGTTACTTTAGAAAGTTTAGATTTCAGTCTTTCATTTTTTAGTTTTTAGACTTTCATTCTCAGATTTCAGATTCACTTCATTCTTTCCATTTCCATCTTTCAAACTAAGCTTCAAATTTTCTATCTTCAATTCATGCTTAAGGATCTCATTTTCTTTTTCTAAATTGTCATCACAATCTTCAATAAGAACTTTAAATTCTTTTTCAGATCTTAGATCTTCCAATTTGTTTTTCAATTTCTCAATGAGGTTCTTTGCATCATCATATTTTCCTTTCAGAGTGTCTCTTTCATCAGTAAGCATATCAATATATTCAAGAGCTTCTTCAAGATTCTTCTGTAGTTGATCCATATCTATAGAGATCTTACTCAAGCTGCTAGGCTTTCCTTGAATGATTCTTTTCTGAGTAACTAAGCTCTGATACCAATTGTTAGAAATAGGGAATACTGAGAGGGGGGGGGGGGGTGAATCAGTATTCTAAAAACTTTATCTTTTGCTGAATTATGGATATAACAAATTGTGTTTATACATGCATAACATAAGAAGGTAAACAACATGCATAACAATAAAGAACTCATAACACATTATTTGTTCTTGAGGAAACCCTGTCCAAGGGAAAACCCCAGTGGGGATGGCACCCACAAAGATCCACTAATAAAAAGTATTCTATTAAGGATGTTGACCCTATTAGGAGTCTATTACAAGCATATAGTGTATCAGTCCTATTAAGGGACTATAGGCCTTGTTAGAATCCTCAACCCTGTTAGGAGTTGTAGTACAAAATGTGATTACCAGTTGAGCCCACTGCCCAAACAAGTAATGTACAATATAAATTGATTACAAAAGAGGTCAAGGTACATAACCTTATACTAATTGCATCAATATCTCTTCACTGATCTTTCACTATCCTATTACATATACATCATAGATCTCACATATTACATTTTTCACACCTCACTTTCTTACATTTTACAATTACATTTATACAAATTATTAAGGCTAATAACTTTACTTGGTCAGCTGCCATATTAAAAAATAACTTTATCTAAGGGTAAACATCTAGGATGTCATCCCTTTATATTGTTAAGTCATTATTTTGATAAACAAAATAATCTCTTAACTCTTTACTAGTTAGGTCTTCATATTCTATCCTATCAACTTCACACTGTCTTCGATAAAACTATCATAACTTCTTCCGTACATGCTATACTAACCTACACTCTAAGATGGGTCATCATTAGTCATCATAGAGTCTATGTTCAAGTGCACAAGTACTGAACTCACTCCAATCAACATCCTAAACAAAAACTATGTTTGGGTACACTGGTAAAAATACTGTCTCATACTTAGACAAATTTGCAATGCCCTCTGTCATACTTGCTCTCTGACTTGTGTGATCTTCATGTGGATCATATGTTGCCATAATGAAAACATCTATGCAATCAACTCAGCCAAATTGCCAACATAATACAATTGTGAAAGGTGAACTGACTCAGTCTAAGCAATAACTTGAGAGACTATATTCCACTAGTGAGAATATTGATGAACAAATGTCTTATCAAAAGCCATTCTATGATAAAATTGGTCTTGGATTTAAGTCATCTAAGGTAAGTGAAGAAAGCAAGGAACTAGATCTGAAAGTTTCTAAAAACATAGAAGAAAAGAAATATGATGAAGCTGACAAATCTAAGGATACACCTAAAGAAGAACCACCTAAACTAGAAGAATCACCTAAAGGTATGCAGAGAGAATTTAGAGGTATATGTTTTTCATGTAATACTTTTGGTCATATGAAGAAAGTGTTAGGAATAGTCCCAAGAGATAATTGAGAGGTGGGGGGGGGTTCAATCAGTTATCTACAAGTTTCAATTCTTTATCCAATTAATTATACTTAAACATAAAGCATAAACACAATAAAAAAACACTTGAACACAACACCAATATTTTGGTTATGGGGAAACCCAAATAGGTAAAAACCCTAGTGGGACTTGATACCCACTAATATTCTGTACTAGTGTATAATGATCCTTGCTAGAAGATCCTTTACCCTATTAGGAGTAGCTTTACAATATATTAAGTACAATAGACCTGGTTAAGGGTCAGACCCTGTTAGGAGTCTTTTATAATTGTCCTTGTTAGGGGAGAGGATGTACTATCCGAGAGCTCACTGCTCAAATGGGCAAAGGCTACAACCTTCTGAATAATAGATACACACTATATCTAGATCTTGGTGAACTGCGCTTTGCCCTACTATCTGGATTAGTTCCAATGAATAGCACATATTCTCTACTTGGTCACATAGACCTTCTTTTGATGGTTCAACACTTCGCACACTCTACTCTGCTTTGCTTAATCAACCATGAACCACACTGAAGCAATCACAAATGACTACCTATAAATATCTTTCCTCCAAATGATATAATCAAGCTAGCCTATTAAAACCACCTTGAAATCATATTAGAGAAACCATAATAAACTCCAACAAACATTCTATCAGCTCTATTATGAACGCAACTCATTCTGGGACCTGTCTAATAAAATAATTGTAGATGCACGCCACACACTGTCAGCTATACCAAAACAACTGGAACTTTCTCTGTAAGCTGAATTAACTTATGCGCTCTTAACCAAACATCAATAACACTTGTCCAAGCTTAACTTAAAGGGCACGTATCCTCAAGATAGGCATAACTTAAGAAATAATAAAATCTTTGCCGACTCTTCTGAACAAACACATGAAACTGCTACCGGTGAATAGCGACTGCATAACTTCAATTGTGTTCATCATTAGACTATGCGTTCATAATTGAAACATCACTAACATGTCTTCAACATATATCCTATGGTACATGCCCATAAGACAACTATATGGACAACCATACATAGAACACTGCCTATAACTCTGTCAGGAACACTGTTGACACAAGCTACTATATAACTGTCTGTACTTACAGTTAACCTCTGCACCCATGATATCATGCTGATATCATGTCCATGCATTATATACTAAAGGCTTAATACATAAGACTTCCATGCATGCTACTTTCCATATGTTGTCATCAATGACAAAGATACATTTAGTACTAGCCTGTTGGAAAATCTCCAACAATCTCCCCCTTTGGCATTGATGGCAACATGTGGAATGAAAAACCACCATCAACCCAAATGAATATTTCTTTTATAAAATTCTCCATTTCCTCTTCAAAACTTCTCCAAAGATGAATCCTCCATTTGCTGTAATATTTTCTAATATTCTCCATTTCCTCAACTGTACTGTTGTCATAACTGAATGTTGCTCCCCCTTAGTATATTACTCCTCTTTTTACTTTTTTTTTTCATGACTCTATATATACACTCCCCCTTTGACATCAATGGAAAAGGGTGCAACTCATTTTAAGCACCAGTTCTACTCTTGAGGCAGAGTAGTCAACCTTCCATCAGTCCTTGAGGACTGATGCCATTCTTGCTTCCTTCTAAGAAGAATTAGGGAAGGGAATTACTCCCAACTTCTCTCAGAGATACTCAAAAGTATCCTTAGGCAAGGGCTTTGTTAATATATCTGCCAACTATTCTTTACTACTCACATAGTCCAACTTGATTTCTTTCTCTACCACTTTCTCTCTTAGGAAGTGATACTTGATCTCAATGTGTTTTGTCTTTGCATGCATCACAGGGTTCTTTGACATATTGATACTACTAGTGTTATCATAGTGAATAAAAATAGGATAATTAATCTGAATTCCAAAATATTTTATCATCTGGTTGGTCCAAACAATTGTAGAACAATTCAAGGTTGATGCAACATACTCCGCTTCTGTTGTTGACTGAGAAATACAGTTTTGTTTCTTGCGTGTCCAAGTGAGAAGTCTATCACCAAGAAACACTGCTCCTCCTGAAGTACTCTTTCTATCATCAACACATCCTGCCCAATCTACATCTGTGTATACATGAAGCTCAACCTTTTCTGAATTAGGATACCATAGACCATAATGTATAGTGCCCTGCAAGTATCTGAATATTCTCTTTACTGCCATGAGGTGACTTTGTTTAGGCTTTGCTGGAAATATTCCAACTATACCAACTGCATTGGAAATGTTAGGTCAAGTCTGAGTAAGATAAATGAGTTTACCAATCATAGACTTATACAATGTTATATCAACTACTGGTGACTCATATTCCTTTGTAAGCTTGCATGTAGTAATCATAGGGGTTCCTACTGGCTTGCAATCATCCATCTTGAATTTCTTTAGTATCCCTTTAACATACTTTGATTGATTAATAAAAATCCCTTTTTCTATCTGCTGCACATTTAATCCCAAAAAGTACTTGATAGGACCAATCATACTCATCTCAAATTCATTCTGCATTTCTTTGGCAAATTTACCATTGAGTTTGTCATTACCTCCAAAGATAATGTCATCAACAAATATAGCTACAAGTAATAAACTTTTAGATGTCTCTCTAATGAATAGATTACAATCTGTTGCTCCTTTCTTGAAGCCAATCTTTGTTAAGTATCCATCTAGTCTCTCATACCATGCTCTAGGGGCTTGCTTAAGTCCATAGAGGGCCTTCCTCAATCTACATACCATATTAGGTTTGTCTGATAAGGTGACTCCTTCAGGCTGCTCAATGTATACTTCTTCTTTTAAGTCTCCATTCAAGAATGCTGATTTGACATCCATCTGATAAACTTTGAAGTTTTTAACTATAGCATAAGCTAAAAACAACTTAATAGCTTCTAATATACTCATAGGTGCAAATATGTATGAATAATCAATGCCTTCTCTTTGCACATATCCCTTACATACTAATCTTGCTTTATTTATTACTACTGTACCATCTTCATTCATCTTGTTTCTGAATATCCACTTTGTTCCAATCACATTCTTATCACTAGGCCTTGGGACCGATTCCCAAGTGTCATTCTTAATGATCTGATCAAGTTCTTCTTTCATAGCATCATGTGAATCTGAATCCTTACAAGCATCTTCAACACTTAAAGGTTCAATTTGAGATAGTAAACATTCCTCATCATTGCTAGCTAAGTTCTTTGCTTGTGATCTTATTAAGACTTTTCCACTCTGATCTCCAATGATGTCTTTCTTGGAATGATTTCTTGATGTAAACTTTGGAACTTTAGGTGATGCTGACTCATCAGCCTTAGATGTACCTTCTTCACTTGTCTCAGGGTCATTGAACAACACATCAATGCTGTCAAACATTTCCTCAATAACTATCTCACTAGTGGAGGGTCTATTTTCTTCTTCAATCATGGGTGAGTAATCATGATATCTTTCTTGAATCATAAAATTTTCATCAATCTTTAGATGAGCACTTTCAATGATCTTTTTCAATCTTAAATTGAAACATCTATAACCTTTACTTTTAGTAGAGTAACCAAGAAAAATACCTTCATCACTTATTGCATCAAACTTGCCTACTGCTTCATCGCTCTTGATGTAGCACTTGCTTCCAAAGATTCTGAAGTATTTTACAGTGGGAACATTACCAAACCATATCTCATAAGGTGTTTTGTTAGTGCTAGGCCTTAACTAAATTCTATTGATTGTATAAACTGCTGTATTGACTGCATCTCTCCAATAGGTGTGTGCAACTTTTCCTTCTATTATAATGGTGCATGCTATATCAAGAATGATCCTATTCCTTCTCTCTACAATTCCATTTTGCTGAGGTGTTCTATGTGCACTTAATAGACTCTTTATGCCATGTTCTTTGCAATACTCATATAATCTATCAGAGGTGAATTCTCCTCTATTCGATCTCAAACATTTTGTCTTTAATCCAGATTCATTCTCAACCTTAGCTTTGAATAATTTGAACTTTTCAAAAGCTTTTGACTTATCTTTTAAAAATGCAACCCACATCATCCTAGTATAATCATCAACAAAAAAAATAAAATACCTTTCACCATAGTATGATCTTGTTTGAATTGGTCCACATAGTTCTGTATGAATCAGATCCAACTTGTTCTCTACTAAATTTTGCTTGGTCCTTAATGAATTTCTCACATGCTTCCCCATCACAGATTCCCTACATATAGTATCAACTAGCTTTGCTATGCTAGGTAGATCTCTTACTGCTTTAACATTGCTTATCTTTAGTATGTTATCAAAATTGATATGACATAGTCTTTAATGCCACAACCAACTGTCATCAACTTTAGCAAAAAAAAAACTTGCTTCTGAATTGAGTTGAAAAAAATTACCTCTTGTCTTTGTGCCTGATGCAATCATAACACCATCTTTGTTGTTAATGATGCATTTGTCATCTTTGAACTCTAACTGATAGCCTTTACCAGGTAATTGTCCAACACTAAGAAGGTTATGTTTCAAACCATCAACATAAAGAACATCATCAGCATTGTTCTTTCCATCCAAAGTGATGGCTCCTCTACCAACTATAGGTTTAGGAGTGTTGTCTCCAAATCTGACCATACCTCCATTGTATTTGTCCAAATGAACAAACCTACCTTTATCACCTATCATGTGATGTTAACAACCGCTATCTATAATCCAGTCTATTCTTATATCTTCTTGGAAAATCAATGCT
This sequence comes from Chamaecyparis obtusa, assembly GCA_027943335.1. Classification (NCBI taxonomy): domain Eukaryota; kingdom Viridiplantae; phylum Streptophyta; class Pinopsida; order Cupressales; family Cupressaceae; genus Chamaecyparis; species Chamaecyparis obtusa. The sequence goes on from BSBK01003610.1 coordinate 260,269, forward strand.
AGCTCTTGATTCACTTTCTCATTTTTAGGAACTGACTTAATATTTGTTTTATCTATAATAGCAATGAATCCAATTTCTTCTTCACTTGATTCTTCATCTGAGACTCCATCTCCAGCATAGTAGCATTCCTTAGAATACTTAGGCTTATAATCCTTTTTGAACTTTCTAGCTCTAGTGGGACACTTAGATGAAAAGTGACCAATCTTATTTCATGAAAAGCACTTAAATGGTAATTGACCTTCATATTTTCCTTTTCCTTTCTTTTCTTTTTTGGAAATCATAGAAATAAAATCATCTAGTGTTTTATCTTCATCATCATCATCAAAATTACCAGAAGTGTTTGCAGATTTCTTACCATGAATTGTTGCTTTGAAAGTTGTCTCACTCTTTGATTCTGTCTTCAATCTTGAAATCTCAAAAGTTGAGATTTTGCTGATCAAGGTCTCTCTCTTAAAATTTGATGTAAGCTACATGGTCTTATCAAGGATGTTGATCTTACTTTCATATTCTGGAGTAAGAGTAGTCATCAACTTGTCCATAATGTCTTCCTCAGAAATCTCTCCAGCATTGTTCCTGATTCTAGCAACTGCTTCATTAATCCTCTGATTGTAAGCTTTGATATTTTATTTAGGAAACATCTCTAATGCACTGTATCTTTTCTTCCATATATTTTTGTGTGCATCCTTTTCTTATTTGTCTCCTTCAAAAATGTCTTCAAGGTGCTTCCAAATTTTATGGGTTGTATCCATCTTTTTTACTTCTGAAAATTCACCATCAGATAGGGCGCTGATAAGGGCTTCTTTGAGCAATAACATTATGATGAAATTTTTTTTTTTGAGCATTAGTAGCATCATCTTTTAGAAGGTCTTCTAATGTAGGAATCTTGGCTTCTTGGATGGTTACATTAAAAACTTCAAAAGCAATGCACTGCAAATGGGTCACCATCTTGTTCTTCCAATCAAGATAATTCTCTCCTTCAAACTTAGGACTTTCTTTCCTAAAGTATGCCATCTGATCAATCTCAAGCTATTAAAATTTCTCTCTGAGGCACTTGACTCTGATACCAATTATTAGGAATAGTCCCAAGAGATAACTGAGAAGGGGGGTGAATCAGTTATCTACAAGTTTCAATTCTTTATCCAATTAATTATACTTAAACATAAAGCATAAAAAAAATGAAAGAACACTTGAACACAACACCAATATTTTGGTTATAGGGAAACCCAAATAGGTAAAAACCCCGGTGGGACTTGATACCCACTAATATTTTGTACTAGTGTATAATGATCCTTGCTAGAAGATCCTTTACCCTGTTAGGAGTAGCTTTACAATATATTAAGTACAGTAGACCTAGTTATGGGTCAGACCCTGTTAGGAGTCTTTTACAATTGTCCCTATTAGGGGAGAGGATGCACTGTCTGAGAGCTCACTGCTCAAATGGGTGAAGGCTGCAACCTTCTATATAATAGATACACACTATATCTGGATCTTAGTGAACTACACTTTGACTTGCTATCTGGATCAATTCCAACAAATAGCACACATTCTCTACTTGGTCACATAGACCTTCTTCTGATGGTTCAACACTTCGCACACTCTACTCTGCTGTGCTTAATAAACCATGAACCACACTCAAGCAATCACAAATGACTGCCTATAAATATCTTTCCTCCAAATGATATAATTAAGTTGGCCTATTAGAATCACCTTGAAATCATATTAGAGAAACCATAATAAACTCCAAAAAACATTCTGTCGGCTCTATTATGCACGCAACTCATTCTAGGACCTGTCTAATAAAATAATTTTAGATGCACGCCACACACTGTCGGCTCTACCAAAACAACTAAAACTTTCTCTGTAAGCTAAATTAACTTATGCACTCTTAACCAAACATCAATAACACTTCTCCAAGCTTAAATCCAAGGGATCGTATCCTCAAGATAGGCACAACTCAAGAAACAATAAAATATCTATCGACTCTTCTGAACAAACCCAATAAACTGCTACTGGTGAATAGAGACTACACAACTTCACTTGCATTCATCATTAGACTATGCATTCATAACTAAAACATCACTAACATGTCTTCAACATATATCCTAGGGCACATGCCCATAAGACAATTGTATGTACAACCATACACAGAACATTGCCTATAACTCTGTTAGGAACACTTCTAACACAAGTTGCTATATAATTGTCTGTACTTATAGTTAACCTCTACGCCCATGATATCATGCTGATATCATGTCCATGCATCATATACTGAAGGCTTACTACATAAGACTTCCATGCATGCTACTTTCCATATGTTGTCATTAATGACAAACATATAGTCAGTACTGACCAATCTTCATGGTTTTGGACATAGAGCTATTGAATGTAAGAAGCCTAAATTTAATGATAATAATAATAGTAGTAGAATGTTTAGAGATAATAACCATGCAGATAAGAAACCTACCGAAGATATGAACAAAAGAAATGGAGTGGTATGTTATAGATGCAACAAGGTTGGACACATTTCCAGGAATTGCAGATCCCAAATTAACCAGACTGGACTGAGATATGGAAAAAATAGAGTAGTTTGTCAGATATGCAACAAATTTGGTCATACAACAAGGTTTTGCAGAATGAACAATATGAGGAACCCTAATTCTAGTAGTCATACCAGGAGAAATGATAATGAAAGCAATAGTCAAAGAGGTTGCTCTAGTAATTCAAAAGAAGTAAAGTTTGTTAAAGCCATAGATTAAGGAGAAACATTCAGCACTGAAGGTAATCAGAAAGTTGAAGTATCTAATGGTAAGAGTGAATCTCTTCCTAACCTATCTCAAAGTACTTAATTCATAAAGAATGCATTAGAATAGGAACTTAGGATAGTGTAGAAGTTAGTATAAGATGAATTGAGTCTTGCATAGTTAATGTAAGATATTATATGATGTAATGATGCTATGGTTAAGAGTGCATGAGCTAATATGAAGTTATGCGAGTTCACAAGAAGTTTTAAGTTTTGCAGGAAAGTAGGAACAACTTTTTGGAAAGAAGCAACAAAAGAATTGAATGCGATGTCAAAATCTTGTGAGATTGAAAGGTTAAAATCTTATGATCAGTATTGTTTGATCACTAAAGTGAAGACAAGAAACAAGGAGATCAATATAGCAGTGATTGAAAGCAGTTTGTAAAGATTTGGTGAAAGAATTTCATGTCGGATCTACGCAAAGCCCTAAATTGTGGAATTGAGGTATTTTACTAAGTAAATCTATCATTCAGTTAGAGAATTTGTAGAAGATATGGATGTTTCATTGGTTCATAGTATAAGAGATAAAATTAGAACTAAGATTAAAAGGGAACCAATAGAACCCTTGGAGGAAGACCCTAAATTAGCATTGTCGTCCATACTAGATGAAGTTTTAGATTTAGAGAATGTTAGAAGCTATTTGGGATGCACGCTTGAAACCCTTAGTGAAAGTGATTTTACTAAGGAATATGAGAAGCTTTATAACCAGGATATGTCATTGAAAGTAGGGTTTGAACATTTGAATGATAATGAAATCGTAAGGTATTCACTAAAACATGAATTTGATGATGAAGAATGTACTAAAATCATTTTGAGCAGAATTCATAATGGAAAGTTTTGGTTAGATGACAGAGTGATTGATATAATAGTAGACCTAATCCATAAAGTAACTAGTTTGTCTAATTTTGGAGTTATGCCATTTAATGAGAAAAATGTGAATAAAATAGTACTGAATAATATTAAGTCATCGTACAATGGTAGAGGAATAATGATCAGTAAAATACAACAAGATGATGTTAGATATTTATGCAACATCTTAACATCTAAGTTTTATGCCAACTCTAGAGAAGATGACATGGCAGCTGGTATGATTCATGTAGCCTATTTGATGTGTATTGATAAAGTGCAAGAGGATATGTGTGAGATTTTGAGAATTCAGTTATTTGATAACTAGAAAAGATTAAGAAGACTAAGAATTCCCAGTTTATATTCTCATCATTGATTACATACATGTTTTTTCATTTGTTGAGAAGATTTCCATTTACTAAAAAAGAAGACTAGAATGACAATAGAACCACAATGGACATAATTAAAGAGTATATCTGAGATATCCCATAGATAAGGTTAATGAGAGTGTAACCTTAGTGATCAAATAATTTCATAACTTGATGAAGAAAAGAACAAGAATTCCACAGACTATAATTGAGAAATATAAAAATGAAGTATGCTTTATGGTTGACACTGACTTTTGTTAGAAATAGGGAATACTGAGAGGGGGGGTGAATCAATATTCTAGAAACTTTTACTTTTGCCCAATTATGGATATAACATATTATCTTTATATATGCATAACATAGTAAACTAAAAAACATGCATAATAGTAAAGCAAATGAACTCATAACACATTATTTGTTCTTGAGGAAACCCTGGCCAAGGGAAAACCCCGGTGGGGATGGTACCCATAAAGATTCACTAATCAAAAGTATCCTATTAAGGATGTTGACCCTGTTAGGATCCTATTACATGCATATAGTGTCTCAGTCTTGATTAAGGGACTTTAGGCCTTGTTAGAAGCCTCAACCCTGCTAAGAGTTGGTAGTGCAAAATATGATTACTAGATGAGCCCACTTCCCAAACAAGTAATGTACAATGATTACAGATTACAAAATGTGTCAAGGTACTTAACCTTATGTTGCTTTCTTTTCTTTCACAACTTCGCACTAATATCTTTTCACTTGGTTTTTTCTTTTTCCATCTTCTATTACATTTCATTACATCATTACATCTTTATACAAGTTATTAAGACTAATAACTCTTACAATTGGCTTGAAAAAAGAATTACACAAAATACATATTTACCCAAGGGTTAACATATAGGATTTTGTCCCTTTATATTGTTAAGATATTATTTTGATAAACAAAATAATCCCTTAACTCTTTACCAATTCTGTCTTCATATTCTGTCCTATCAGCTTGACACTGTCTCTGGTAAAATTGTCATAACTTCTTTTGTACATGCCATACTGACTTGTGCTCTTAGGTGAGTCTTCTATAGTCATCATAGTATCTATGTTCAAGTATACAAGCACTGACCTTACTCCAATAGACATCATTGATCAAAACTATCTCCGAGTACATTGGAAAAAATACTGTTTCACACTTAGACAATTTTGCTTTTCGCTCTATCATAATTGCTCTTTTTCATACATGATATTCATGTAGATCATATGTTTCCATAATGAAAACATCAAAGTATCTAATTCAGTCAAATTTCTAACAATCTCCCCCTTTGTAATTGGTGGCAACATATGAGAAAATTGGCTAAGTCTCAACACTTCAAAAAATCAAAATTGTGGCCATAACAAAAAATATATATTCACTACCCTTATAACTCCATACATCTTATCTATATTTTGTACTCCTCCTAAGAATATACATCCTTATCATATATTTCAAATTTCTACTATATATCTCTCCCCCTTTGACAAAAATGACAAAAAAAGGTGCCAAAACTATGTTAAAACAAAAATGTGTATACCTTGATTCAATATTTCAGAGCTAGTAGGCTTGCAACACAATCTACAAAATTTATTTTGATGCTCTCTATCTCCTTTTCCCATGCCTTCTTAATGGAGTCTGCAATGCTAAGTAGTGCACACAATCCATAAGATGCTATTTCACAGGCTTGAAGGTTTGCAAAACTAAACTTTTGAAAAGATGTCTTTGATTAAAGACATTCTTCCAATTGTCCTTCAAGAATACTTAACTTAATGGAAATGTGCTCTCTTAGAAGAGATAATATTTTCATTTTCCTATCCTTGTCATCATATAGAATCCTTATTTCATCATTAATCTTGTTGATTCTCTTCTCAATGTCCAATATATTTACATTGGGGTTGGCTAGAAGATTTACCTCTGTCTAAATCTCTACTTCTTTAGCCTTAATCTTTTGAATTTCTTCTAATACAAGATTCTCAGCTTTTGTACACTGAATGTACAAAGTTTTTCCTCTATCCAAGTTCCTTCTCAAGTCTTTTATACAAATATCTAGGCTGTTAGTATCATTCCTGATATTCTGACTTATTTTTAGAAGTAATTTGGCCTCATAGGCTGCTTGTGCCTTCACTTTAGCTATGTCTGATAAGTTAGTAAAATCATCATAAAATGCATTCATAACTTTCTTAGCTATTTCAAGTGGGTCTGCCTCTGCTATCTGTGTAGTCACAATGCTTTGCAACTTCTTTATTATTTCCTTTAGTGATCCTTCAAGACTTTTTACCCTCTTATTCTTACCAATTATTTCTACTTGACTAGGAGCTTCTACTTTTTTCTCTATTTCCTTTTCTTCTTCAATCCTTGTATCTCTCTTCTCTTCTTCTCTAGCTCTGTCCCGCGCTTCAAAAGATGAATTGTCAAAAATGTTTTCAAGATTCTTGAAAGGGTTATCATCACTGTCTAAAGTGATCTTAGTTCCTTCCACATGCATTGACTCATCTTCAATGTTTATAGCTGGTGGAGAGGGAATTCTCTGATGTTCATCTTCCTTATCTTTCTCTATTTGTCCTGCTACACTAGAGTGTCTTTCAACACTAGATGTCATTACTTTGACTACTGCTTGCTCTATTTCTCTATTGATATCTTCATAATTTCCTCCCATAATTTGAATGGTTATTTTCTTTGTTCTCATATGGGTGTTTAGTTCTTTCATGATCTCCTTGAAATGTTCTTCATCTTTAACATCACATACTTTTATTACAATATTTTCTTTGATTTTATTGTCTTCTTCTGTTGCTCTTTTCTTCCCGTTGACTAATTTCTCATATAAATCATCAAGTATCTTGCCCTGAATTGTGTCAAACTTCTTATCTGATAGTATCATGTTTGTCACAACTACATTTTAAAGATTTAATTTTTTTTGAATAGTTGTAAAGGTCATAATACTTGTTCATCTTAGAGAAGTCTCCATCTTGTATAATTTTTTCATTCATTTTTTCAATCTTTGGTTTCCATGTTTTCTTTTTCATTGTGGTTTCTTCATCATCTTTGATTTCTGCTATCTTCCTCTATACTGGTGGAACTAATTTTTTCTGCCTTTTGCCTGGTCCAATAGAAATTTCTTTCACTCTTTTCCCTAGTGGAGTTGAGGTTAATCTAATAGATTTCCTAACTTCTTGTACTTCTTGCTCTACTTTCACCTTATACTGCACATTTCCAGTTTCAACTACTGATAAGGGTGGGATAGATAAAACTTCCTTTTGTTCTATATCTCTGATGGCTGCTACTGTCTGCTTAGCAATTATAAATTCTTGTTCTGTCATCCCTATTTCCTTCATGATATTCTTAATTGTACTTTCCACTCTCTTCTTAGACTATTTTCTTCTAGGATAGACTTTGCGGAGTTTAAGTTCTCCTCAAAAGTCCCAAATCTGTTGCTAAGTATGTCTAATTTTCTTTTAAGCAACCTATTCACATACTCTTTTGTTTCAGTCTTAGAAATTTCATAGCCAAGAGGGTCTATGAATTCTACTCTAGGTTCTACTACTTCAATGAATGTAAAGTCAGTATCAACCATAAAACATATCTCATTCTTATATTTCTTAACTAAAGACTATGGAATCTTTGATCTTCTTTTCATTAAATTCTGAAATGTTTTAATTACCAATACTGCACTCTCATTGACCTTGTCAATAAGATGTCTCATGTATACTTTGTTAATCCTTTCCATTGTGGTTTTACCATCATTCTAATCATCACCAATAGTGTAAGGGAATCTTCTTAGCAAATGGAAAAAAATATAAGTGATTAGTGATGAGAATCTAAATTGAGAGTTCTTAGTCTTCTTTATCTTTTCCAAGTTCTCAAATAAATGAATTCTCAAAATTTCACACATGTCAACTTGAACTTTGTCAACATACATTAAGTAAGCTACATGTATCATTCCTACTGCCATGTCATCTTCTCTCGAGTTTGCACAAAACTTAGCTATAAGGATCTTGCACAAATACCTAACATCATCCTATTGTATCTTGCTAATCACTATACCTCTTCCATTGTAAGATGATTTTGTGTTGTCTAGTACTATTTTTCTTATGTTCTTCTCATTCAATGGTTTGACTCTAGTTTTAGATAAACCAGTTACTTCATGAATTAGGTCAACTATGATATCTATCACTCTGTCATCTAACCAAAACTTTCCATTGTGAATTTTGCTCAGGATTATCTTAGTACATTCTTCATCATCAAACTCATACTGTAAGGAATAATTTATGATTTCATTATCTTTCAAGTGTTCAAATCCTTCTTTCAATGACATGTCCTAATTGTAAAGCTTTTCATACCCTTTTGTAAAATTACTATCATTGAGGGTTTCAAGTTTACATCCCAAATAACCTCTAACATTCTCTAAATGTAGAACTCTATCTGGTATGAATGATAAAGCTAATTTAGGGTCTTCCTCCAAGGATTCTACTAGTTCCCTTTTGATCTTAGGTCTATTATTATCTCTTACATTATGAATCAATGAAACATCCATAACTTCTGCAAATTCTTTAAGCAATTTATAGATTTTCTTAGTAAAATACCTTGATTCTATGATTTAGGGCTTGCATAGATTCGACATGAAAATCCTTCACCAAATCCTTGCAAACTACTTTCAATCACTGCTCTTTAGATCTCCTTAGCATTTGAATTTTCCTTAATGGTCAAATAATACTGATCATAACCTATTAACCTTTCAATCTCACAAAAATCTGACATCACATTCAATTCCTTTTCCGCTTCTTTCCAGAAAGTTGTTTCTACTTACCTGCAAAACTTAAAACTTCTTGTGATCTCGTATAACACAATATTATCCTATGTGCTCTTAACCATTGCATCGATACATCATATACTACCTTGCATTAACTACGCAAGACTCAATTTATCTTATACTAATTTCTATACTATCCTAAGTTCCTATTCTACTATATTTTTCATGAATTAAGTACTTTAAGATGAGTTAGGTATAGATTCACTCTTACCATTTGATACTTCACCTTTCTAGTTACCTTCAGTGCTGAATATGCCTCCTTGATTCATGGCTTTAATAAAATTCATTTCTTTTGAATTACTATAGCATCCTCTTTGACTATTACTTGCATTTTCATTTCTCCTTGCATGACTTCTAGGGTTAGGGTTTCTCATGTTATTCATCTTGCAAAACCTTTTTGTATGACCAATCTTGTTACATAACTGACAAACTATTCCATTGTTTCCATATCTTGGTCCTGACTAGTTGATTTGTGATCTATAATTTCTGGCAATGTGTCCAACTTTGTTGCATCTATAACATACTATTCCATTTCTCCTGTTCATATCTTCAGTAGGTCTCTTATCTATATGGTTAGTATTTCTAAACATTCTACTACTATTATTATTCTCAATAAATTTAGGTTTTCTATATTCAATAGGTCTATGTCCAAAACCATGACAATTATAACAATAACCATTAAGAGGTTCAAATTGCTTACCTGTACAATCTTTCTTCATATGAAAAAAAGTATTACAAACAAAGCATCTACCTCTAAATTCTCTTTGCATACCTTTATGTGACTCTTCTTGTTTAGGTGGATCTTCTTGTTTAGGTGTATCTTTAGATTTGTCAATTTCATCATATTTCTTTTCATCTATGCTTTCAAACAATTTCAGATCTAGTTCCTTGCTTTCTTCATTTACTTTAGATGAGTTAAATCCAAGACTAGTTTTATCATAGAATGGTTTTTGATAAGACATTTGTTCATCAATCTTCTCACTAGTTGAATATAATCTCTCAAGTTGCTACTTAGATTGAGTCAATTGACCTTTCACAATTATATTATGCTTTTCATGTTCAGATGTCACTTTACAGAGTTTAGATTTTAGATCTTCATTATCAAGCTTCAGGTTTTCATTCTTAGATTTTAGACTTGCTTCATTCTTTCTATTTCCATCTTTCAAACTTAACTTCAGATTTTATATCTTTAATTCATGTTTAAGGATCTCATTTTCTTTTTCCAAGTTATCATCACAATCTTCAATTTGAATTTTAGATTCCTTTTCTGATTTCAGATTTTCCAACTTGTTTTTTAGTTTCTCAATGAGGTTCTTTGCATCATCATATTTCCCTTTCAGAGTGTCTCTTTCTTCGGTAAGTATATCAATCTATTCAAGAGCTTCTTCAAGATTCTTCTATAGCTGATCCATATCCATAGAGATCTTACTCAAGCTACTAGGATTTCCTTTAATGATTCTTTTCCAAGTAACTAAGCTTTGATACCAATTGTTAGAAATAGGGAATACCGAGAGGGGGGGGGGGGTGAATTAGTATTCTACAAACTTTTACTTTTGCCCAATTATGGATATAACATATTATCTTGATACATGCATAACATAGTAAACTAAAGAACATGCATAATAGTAAAGCAAATGAACTCATAACACATTATTTATTCTCGAGGAGACACTAACCAAGGGAAAACTCCAGTGGGGATGGTACCCACAAACATTCACTAATCAAAAGTATCTTGTTAAGGATGTTGACCCTGTTAGGAGCCTATTACATGCATATACTTTGTGGAGTTGAAGTTCAACTCAAAAGTCCCAAATTTGTTTCTATTTATATCCAACTTAGATTTCAGCAATCTATTTACATATTCTTCTGCTTCAACTTCAGAAATTTCATAACCAAGAGGGTCTATGAATTCTACTCTAGGTTCAATTGCTTCAATGAAGGTAAAGTTGTTGGCAATTTGGCTGAGTTAGATACTTTGATGTTGTCATTATGGAAACATATGATCTACATGAAGATCACATATTATGTGATGATATTATTCACCTTCATGAAATTAAGATCAAGTAGCAATAATTTAAGCTAAATACAAAGGAAATTTACTTTAAAATGCAACTAAAATCTATAACATCTCATGGATCTCTAAAAAGAAGTGGTAAGTGAGCTCTCAGCTGCAAATCCTCACTAGTGACACCTCTAAAATGAGAAGAATTCTGGTACAATGCTTCTAAATGCTTAATCTAAGAGAGATTCATGCTTAATCTAGCTCCATTTTGATAACAATGCAATGATAAAATGCTAAAATGATAAACTCTAAATGCTCAAATGCTTCAATTGCTCTTAGAATGCTCAATTTGCCTATAGTAACAATGCTTTTGCAAATGACTTCCAAGATGGAAATGCTCTCCAAAATGCCTCATACTTATAGTAATTTCCCAAGGGTAGGGGGTAGAGTGAGTTGATCATGGTTATGCTTGGGTAAAGTCAATTGGATTTGCTTTGTCCATAAATGGGGGGACAAGGAGGGGAAAATCATTTAAATGGTTTCAAAAGGCTGGACCATTTCAACAAAAGTGAGTGATTTGTGTCTATTTTGTCTCCAATTTGCTTTGTTGAGGGAAATTATGATTTATTAATTAATTAAAGTAATTAAATTTATCCATGAAGGGTAAGAGGTTCATTTTGATTTTTGCTTTCAACAACTATGTCATTAATTAAATTTAATCAATTTCATAGTGTTTTTCCCCTTTTCAAGCTTTATTTAATCATTTAATCATTTAATTGAATTTTCTTTTGATTTGAATTGCCTTTGTTCCATTTATTGATTTTTTGTACTATTTTGATGATTTGATGCACCTTTTGATTGATTTAAGCCTTTGGCCAATTTTCCATGTCTACAAATGCCCCTCTTTGAGTCGATGTGCAAAGAACACTGATTCAAAGATTCCCTTGGTATGATGATCTGATATAGGTCCTGGTTCTAATTCTCTGATGCCTCTGATTTGATTGGTACAATTGATGTGATACTGTCTCTGATAGTGATATGCTGCCTAATATGATATGATAAACTGATCTGATACTGATTTGCCTCCTGATATGAAACTGATATGATAACCTGATATTATATGCCCCACTGATAAATATTTTTGATGTGATGCCAATTTGATACTCTGATGCCCCCTCAAAAATAAAACATATTGATTCCTTGATTTGAAAGATTTTGATTGATTGGTCCAATATGTTTTCATTTCTGAAAAACATTGATGATATGCCATGATTTGCAATTTGCATATCCAAGATAGATAGGTCTGTTGTAGTTAAGTGAAACAAGTGATTATGATATTAGGATAATGGTACCAATGAATGTGATTTGTCAATCTGATAGGATAGTAAAATTGATATGGGATAATTGATAGGTCACTGGTAGGATAAATCAATCAGTGTGAAAACTGATATGATTTGATATTACTACTTCATTCTCAAGACACAAAGACACAAATGATGGTACTGGGTGTGATTGCTTGATACTTTGATAGGATTGATTGATGTAAAATGACTCACTGATATAGAATACTAATATGATTCCCTTGATTTGCTAAATAGGTACATTTCCATAAATGATATATATATGGACCTTAGCTTTCTTGGATATTAGATTTATGGATCTTCCTTGTTGTTGATTTTGTATCATGTTGATGTTATTGATCAGGACTTGATGTTCCATTTTTTCATTAACATTGTATGTTGATATACTGATTGTTGGATCTGTGATGAACACTTTTTTGATTTATGGACTTTCCTTGATTCTTGATTGAACCCCCCCATTTGATGATTGATCAAGATTTTGATTGAATGAACCCCCTTGTCCTTGGAAAAATACTACAAAAAAATGCACATGCAATTAATCTAACATGATAATGCAATTAACCTTCCATGATAATGCAATGCAATGCAGCTAAGTGTCACTAGCTTTTAGCAAATAAATGCCTTGAGGATAAATTTTCATCATTGAGCATTTTGGGACCGGAAAGTCGATACAATCACCACTGCCCACTGACATGATGATATGAATACCACTTTTTATCACATTTTGGTAACCTCTTTGTTGAACCAAGTACAACCCTCACTAGTTGGATGACCAAACTATGGGAGTCTACATACCGGTGTCAATGGATTCAATGTTGCAAGTGGATTTTTGGTATTAAGATATAGAAGATCTAAATAGCCAAGGGATCTATTTGCGTAAACAAACAAAGGTTAATCCATGCTCTTATGAGATAGTCCTCGATGGTTCTTGGATGACCATGTCGTTAGACAAATTCTCATAAGGTGATGAATCTTCCTCCAAACAGTCACTCAAAGACAATAAAATATCACATCTTTATCATGACTAATCTAGTCAAACATCATCGAATAACTCCAAAGATATGATAAAAAGTCAAGTTCATCAAGATTTTAACAAAACTTTAAGTGTTTTACCATGTTTCATTACTTGGCAAAGAAAGACAACTTTTGAATGTTTTGCCATGTTTTCTCATTTTCAAAATTTTTTTTTCCAAGTATTCTAATCTTTAAGATGTGTTTTGTCAATTTTAATCCTGAATAATAAAGTCAATGAAGGTTCCCGGATTATGTTGTAGAATCAAATACTTAGGCTCAAGAAAATTTTCCATCTCTTCTGAAATTTTGATAAAATCTCTCTCTGACATGACTGATTGTAGCACTTATTGAATCCATTGGATGCCAAATTTACCATCTTCTTCTGCCCCCAAGTAATAAATGTGATCGATTGACTAACTTAGGGTTGATAGACAATGCAACAATGTGACTAACCGGCTTTATTATGACTAAGTACAAATGATGGATGCAATGGTGGTTGTACAAATGGGATGATGGAAATGCAATATGGACATATGCAACCTAGGAAAGACAAACTTAAGGGAACCAAAGGCGCTTGTTTACCAAGTTTTCACCTTTTGGATGGATCAAGCTTCTTCTTTTTTTGTTGTTTTTGCAAGCTTTTTCTCTCTCTTTTTTTTTTTCTACCAAGGTGCCTATTTACTAGGTTTTCACCAAGGCACTTTCTTCTTTTTCAATTTTTTTGTATTTTTTTTTTCATATCATCAAGGTGCCTATTTACTAGGTTTTCACCAAGACAACATTTTTGAATGTTTTTCCTTTCTTCATGCTCAATTTTCTCAATGTTTTTATCTTTTTGTGCTTTTCCAATGTTTTTGGTATTTTCAAGATCTCTTTTGAACTATGTACAATAAATAGGATGCTCTCTCATCTGATACTCTTTATACTCTTTATGTGTAGAACCTTTTGAGATGAATACTATTGATAGGTTCTTGGAGTTCCTCTCCGTCACAATCTAATAACTTATAGGTTCCCATGCCAAATGAAGATATTATGATAAATGGGCCAAGCCAATTAGCCTCCCATTTTCCTTTCTTCTCCCTCTCAACCTAATTCTTTGGATTCTCTCTCAACACCAAGTTTCCTACCTGAAAAACTCTCAGTTTGATATGTTTATTATAGTTCCTTGAGATTCTATTTTGGTACACTTTCACGTGTTCATAAGCTTGTGTTTGATTCTCTTCAAGTAACTCCAATTGTTGAAGTCTAGCAACTCTATAGTCCTCATCTATGATCAATCCTTGTAATGACACTCGTAGAGATGGGATTTCAACCTCTAATGGAAGAACTGCTTTGGCCCCATAGACTAGTGAGAATGGCATGGCTCCAGTGGGTGTTCTTATGCTAGTTCTATAGGCCCATAATGCTGGATTAATTTGCATATGCCAATCCCTTCCTGATTTGTTGACCGACCTTTTCAAGATCTTCAATATATTCTTATTCGTGGCTTTAGCTTGCCCATTTCCCTGAGGGTAATAAATTGATGATGAATGGTGAGTGATATGAAATGTAGCACATAGTTCATAAACATCCTTATTCTTGAACTGTTTTCCATTATCTGTTATTATGGCATGAGGAATACCATATCGGCAAATGATATGATTCAAGATAAACATGGAAATTTGTTTTCCTGTTGCCGTTATCAAGGGAATCACTTCAACCCACTTGGTGAAATATTCTGTTGTGGTTATGATATGTTTGTGCCCATTTTAAGAAGGTGGATTTATGACACCAATTAAATCAAACCCCCATTGATAGAAAGGCCATGGTGTGACAAATGGATGTAATTCTTGTGCTGGTGCATGTATCATGTTGCCATGATATTGGCATTTTCTGCATATCTTCACAAAGTGGCAAGCATCTTTTTCCAATGTCTTCCAAAAATACCCTAAGCGAAGGATTTTCTTAGCTAGATTTAACCCGCTTGGGTGTGACCCACAAATGCCTTCATGAATCTCTCGTAAAGCTAATTTAGAATCTTCTTCCTCTAGACACCTAAGTAATGTCTTGTCGAGACCCTTACGATACAATGTTTCGAAAAGGATTAAGTAACGGGAGGCTTGGCGTATGAAATTGCATTTTTGAGCACAGGTTTGGTCTAAGGGTAGCACTTGGTCTTTAAGGTATGTATATATAGGTCCATACCAAGGGGAGTCATGTCCATGTAAGAGGGCAACAATTTGGGTTTTGGGAAGGTCAAATGCCAGTTTCACCAACTCATCCACCAAGAACTCATACTTCTCATTTTGATCTCATTTTTGTAACAAAGAGGCCAAGGTAGCCATGGCATCAGCTGCTCTATTTTTCTCTCTAGGAATCTCTTCAAAAGTGATCAATGCAAAGTATTTCTTCCATCCATCAATCATAGTCTTATAAGGCATCAACTTTTCATCCTTAGTGTTATATTCATTGTTGACTTGATTAATGATGAGTTGAGAATCTCCATAAATTTGTAGTTCTTTTATGTTCCATTCTAAGGCCATTTTGATGCCTATGACTAGTGCTTCATATTTTGCTATGTTATTTGTGCATAGAAACTTAAGCTTGTAGGATTTTGGAATGGTGTAACCTTGAGGAGTTACCAATAATATGCTGGCCCTAGAACCTCCTTGAGTATAGGATCCATTAAAGTATAACTTCCATGTTTTTGCCTCTGTTGATAATGGAAAAATCTAGAAATTCCACTTGAATTGTTTGTGTAGAAGTCATGGGATTTTTAGCTAAGTGATCTGCTATCACTTGTCCTTTGATTTCCTTTCTATTGACATATTCAATGTAAAACTCACTCAATATTATCACCCATTTAGCTATTCTACCTATTAAGGCTATTTTACTTAACAAATACTTGAGAGGGTCTATCTTGGAAATCAACTTGACCTTATGCATCAACATATAATGTCTCAACTTTTGAGATGCAAACACCACTGCTAGACAAGATCTTTCCATAAATGTGTAATTAAGCTCATATTGTATCAATGTTCTACTCAAAAAGTAGATAGCTCTTTCCTTTCCTTGTTCATCCTCTTGCACCAAAAGTACCCCTAGGGACCTTTCCGTAGAAGATATGTAGAGAAGTAATGCTTTTCCATTGATTGGTGGCATGAGAATGGGTAGATTTATCAAATAGGTCTTCAACAATGTAAAAGCTTGATCACATTTGACATCCCATATAAATATAGTATCTTTATGTAGCAACCTGGTGAAAGAATGACATTTTTCAGCCAATTAAGAGATAAACCTTCTTATGGATTGGATTTTGCCTTGCAAGGATCTCATTTGGCTGATGTTCTTAGGTATCTCCATGTCGATTATAGCTTTTAATTTCTCGGGGTCCACTTCAATCCCTTTGGCAGAAACTATATAACCTAGTAACTTGCCGGATTGGACTCCGAAGGCACATTTCTTTGGGTTTAATCTGAACTTGAATTTCTCCAACCTAAAAAATATCTTTTTCAAAATGTGGAGGTGTTCTTCTCTTTTGTGGGATTTTGCCAATATATCATCCACATAGTCTTCTAAAAATGTGTGCATCATGTCATGGAAGATAGTTGTCATAGCCCTTTGATATGTGGCTCCGACATTTTTAAGACCAAAGGGCATGACATTCCAACAAAAAGTTCCCCAAGGGAAAGTAAATGCTATCTTTTCTTGGTCTTCAGGTGCAATTTTACCCGCTAAAACCATCCATTAATGAGTACATTAAGTGTCTTGCTATCAAATCCACTATGGCATCTATGCTTAGAAGTGGAAAATCATCTTTAGGGCAAGCAAGATTTAGGTCTATAAAATCTGTACACACATGAATGGATTTATCATGCTTTGTGACTGGTACAATGTTGGAGATCCATTCGGCATATGCTATTGCTCTTATGAATCCTACTTTCAACAATTTTTCCAATTCTGCCTTGACCAAAAGAGCTATGTGGGGGTGCATTTTTCTCAACTTTTGCTTAATGGGCTTAACCACTGGTCTAACATTCAGATGATGCATTATAAAGTTAGGATCTAATCTGGGCATGTCAGCATATGACCATGCAAAGTTTATTTGTTGTTCTTGGAAGAATTTGATGAAGTCTTCTCTTTCTAGAGGTGTAAGTGATGCTGCCAAGTGTATGAACTTTGGATCTAATTCTATCCCAATGTTGACCTTTTCCATTGGCTCTATGAGTATAGGTGACCTTTCCTCTTCATGTTTAGGAAAAGTATCCAATCTCTCTTCCTTTGGTGCCACAGTTGGGTTTTCACCAAAAGAAACATCTTTTATTTTTATTTTTTTTGGTTCTAATGGTGCCACAGTTGGGTTTTCACCAATAGAACTTTTCATTTTTTTATTTTTTTTCATTTTTTTCTTTTGACTAAGAGATTTGACCCTTGCTACTATCATTGTGTCCATATTGAATTCATTGGTGAAAGAGGGTTCAACTGCATTAAGGTAGTGATTCATTGCTTGGTCATTGGGAAAGTAAAGTAGGTCATTTGGTTCAGTTTGGTCCCAGTCAATGAGGTCTAGATTTATCAAAAGTAAGGGTTCATTGGGTAAAATGTCATCAATAGGTGTTATGGACATGAATTTGTTTGAGGGTTCATACATTGTATCATTTAGATCTATGACGTGCGCTTCCTCAAGATGATCCATGGAAGTAGGGTCAAAGTCCCCTTCAATCAAGTCCTCATCAACCTCTATGAGAAACAACATGGGAAAAGCCACAAGCAGGTTAAAACTAACATTTGAATCTCCCTCCTCTGAAGGCATCCAAAATGTTTCTATCCATGCTCCATTGGTAGGTACTTGCTCTATATTAGGCCTTTGAATATGAGGTTCTTCACTAATTTGAGCTTCTTGCCTTGGGATTTTTGCATAAGTATGTATAGCAATCACTTCCTTATCATGACATGATTCATCTGATAAGGTATCCCATTCATAATCCTGAGAATCATCATTATCTCCTTTGGATTCTAAGACATTTATTTGAGGATAAAAATCATGCATTGGGCTTGAAATTTCTCCTTTGAATTGAAAACCTACTCCAAATTTTTTGTGGCTTGCCCTCCAAATAGGTTCAATAGGTTCTAATAACCCCCTATTTCTTTGGCCTAAGGGTCCTCTTCCCTTGTATCCCATCTTCTGCATTATATCAAAGCCTTTCCCATATTGCTTGGTTTGTATCTTTACATGCTGAATTCTTTCCATGGGAGTGTTGGAGGTATCTTCCTCATCATGGTAAAGCCATTGAAGGATGTCATCTTCTTCCTTATCCCATGTTGCTTTGTTATCTTCCCTTAAAAAATAGGAATTATACTTATGTGGAAGATTTTCTTTTGATGGTTTACCATGTGATTTTGGAGATGTGGGCATGTTAAATAGAGAAACAGAATATTCCCCTATTCCTTTTGAACTAATCTTGCATTGTTTTTCAAAGTTATTCATCATTTCACTCATGTTGGTAATGATCTTCCTTAGCTTTTTCCTTTTCTTCTTTGGTAGGTTTATAGACTACCGTTTCCAATTTAGGTGCTAGATATGAACTTTTCATTGCATTTGGACCCTCGTAGCTCACTTTTTCCTTTCCCTTAGTTGATGTTGATAAGCTAGCTTGAGGAGGGTGTTGAATAACATCTAATGTTAGTTCTTTCATTTTAACATCTTCAATTATGGTTCTTTGAATAATTCCTTCTTAGTTATGTGGAATGTATAACTCATGAGGAGGTTTGAGTGCATTGCAATATTGGAATGGGTTAGAGTCTCCTCCAACCGTGATTTCTTCACCCATGTATGGAAATTTTATGCATTGGTGGTGCATGGATGGGATTGCTTGCATCTCGTGGATCCATGGTCTCCCTAACAAAATATTATAAGTTAATTTCATGTCCAGCACTTGGCAATTGGTGTCCTTCTTGACAGGTCCCACTTGGATGGGCAATACAATCATGCCTTTAGAAGCTCTTTTAGCTTCATCATAAGCTTTAATGGTGATTTTCTTTGTAGGGTCAATGCAAGACTCAGATAGACCTAAGGATTTGACAAGACTTAATGTGCAAATGTTGAGACCAGCCCCTCCATCAATGAGGGCTCTTTTGACTCTATGCCTTTTGATTAAGACCTCTATATGCAATGGTAAATTTTGAGGATGGGTTATAGACATGTCATCTTGATTAGAAAATGAAAGACAATGAGGTGCTACAAGATGACCTACCATATTTTGAAACTTTTCTACCTCTAAGTTAGTAGGAACATGTGTCTCTACTAGAGCTTTTTCCAAAATCTCCTTATGGTTTGGTGACAACTTTAATAACTCTAAGATAGAGATTTGTGCTAGAGTACATTGCAATTGATCAACCAAACTATAAGGCCTTGCTGCTATAGAAGGCTGTTTGACCACAATGTTGGATTGCGGGATGTTAGTGCTTTGAGGAGCTATCCCTTGTAGGGTCATTCTAGAATTTTGCCCTCTTGTAATGACATTTGATGCTTCCTTTTGAGGTTGTTCATTGACTCTTATAGCATTAACAATATGATCATAAGGTGGCACAAAGTTGAGATTATTGGTGCTTTGCTTCTTGCTATTTGATGACTCTCCCTTATCATGTTTGTAAAAAGGTTGTTTGAATGCCGTATGATCTTCATTGTTTGGAGGTTCATCAATGGTGATCATGCCATTATCAATTAAATCTTGCACTACATTCTTTAGTTGCAGACATTCATTTCTTGTGTGTCCTCAAATTCTGTGATACTCACAATGGCTATCGGCACTCCACCAACTAGGCTTATTATTTGGCTTGTAAGGCTGAATTTTGGGTAGAGTAATGACATTATTAGCCATGAGAACCTTTAATGCCTTTTCAAGGGGTTCACCCAAGGATGTGAAGTTCTTTGGAGGAGTTGGCCTCAAATATTTATCAAATTTAGTACTCCTTAAATTATCTCCTTGATTTCCATTATTGGTGTGGTTGTTGTTGGATGGTGCATTAGAGCTTTGATTGGTATTATTCACTTGATTAGGTATCCTTGTAAGAGAAAAGGGGACTACCTTCAAGTTTCTAGATTCAACTACTCCATCATTCACAATTCCCTTATTGTTGTTCTTATAACGACTATTACTATTGAACCAATTATTCTTCTGATTATTGCCATTGTTGCCATTGTTGCCACTATTGGAGTTGTTCTTATTATCTTTGTACAGTTTGAGTTCTCCACTTTTGACCAACACTTCCTCTATGGTTAATTCATTTTCAATTAGATCTTGGAAGGTCTTTGGACATTGCATTCGTAAGAAGTAGTTTAGCTCATTAATCAAACTATTTATGAAGATATCCATCTTCTCTTTTTCAGGCACACTTCTAGGATATCTTGCAAAAACTATCCTCCACCTTTGTAGAAAAGTGAGGAATGCCTCTCCATCTTTTTGTTTTGTGTTGCATAACGTTATCATCGTGACCTCATGTTTAATGTTATATGAGTAATGAGCCACAAATTTCAAAGCTAACTCTTCGAAGGTCTTAATGCCAGAGGGTAACTTAGAAAACCACTCCATAGCCATGCCTCCTAAGCTTCGCAGAAATAATCTCATTAAATATGTTGTATCATGCATGAACTCTAAGCTCAATACACAAAACTCCTGTAAGTGATCTTGGGGATCCATTGTTCCTTCATACTTATCATATTTAGGAAACACAACATTGATTGGGAATGGCACCATAACCAAACTTTTATCAAACGGGAATGGGCACAATGCTTCTATAGAGAAAGGCTTGGGAGCCCTGCTTTTCTTGATGTTGTCTAATTGCATTTGAAAATCCTTGAATTTCTTATTCATGATGTCTAAGGTACTTTCCTCAACTTTCGGTGCTTTAAGTTGGTTGACATCATAGTCACGGGGAAGCTTGAGACCTTTTTGTGCTAAGTCCATGAAATGTTTTTCTCTATCTAGGTCCATTGCCTTTTCCATGAGCTTTCTAAAATAAGGACATTGGATAGCCTCACTAAATTTTTCATCCATGGCATCTTCTACCGTTGGTTCGGTGTTAGTTTGAGTATGAGTTTGGTTAACTCCTTAAGCATTTTGATCTACTCCTCCATTGTTGGTATTGCCTTGGTTATTAATATTGCTTTGGTTATTCATGTCAATGCCTCCACTATTGGCATTACCTTGGTTGGTGAGATCAATACCACTATTATCCTTACCACCCAAACCACCATGATACATCATGTTGTCTTCTTTTTCTTGTTCGGGTGACTTTTGTGGTACTCTAGGAGTAGTTTCATCTCTGGGATAAGGGAGCTCTTGTCTCAAATAGGTCCCGTCAGCTTGCAAGGTTTGCTTGATATAATATGATCTAGTGAATGTAGTCATGAACCTTGGATACAAGTTAAGACTACTTGGGTCTAATCCTTTGCAAAATTTTGACAGATATGTGAAATAGGATTTTTGACCAGACTGTAAGTTGGATCAGTGAAAACTCAAAAAAGGTACTCAAATTGATATTCAAAATTTTTTGATTCTTCCTAGAAGTATTCTCTGTTTGCCCTTTTTGTTTTTTGGGCGTGACTAAACCAAGCACAGGCATGTCTGAAACCTGTGTAGGTGTATACTGGTTTGTTGATAGGCGACACTTTGTAGATGTACAGGTGGCACTTTTCTTAGTATTAAGCGAGTTTCTAGTATTTATAGGTGTGTTTAAATCTCTATAAGGTGGGACTTTACTATGTCCAAACATGTTTAAATCAGTGACAGGCATGACTGAATACCTGATAGGCATGTTTAAAATTGGTACAAGCAACACTTCTCTAACTAGGGTATAAAATTTTGAATTTTAAAAATTTTTGATTAGATATTTTTGGTAAATCCTTGTTTTGAAAATTAGGAAGAAGCACAACACACACATAAATGTCTCTAAATAACAATCTAATGTGTATATTCTTGAATGTTTTCACAAGTATAGCACAAGAATGAATTCCAAACAGCCTACCTAGAGTCAAATTGGCTTGTAATCATGGCTCTACAAGGTGGCCTTTCTAATTTACTTGGGATTTAATTAGTATTTCGTTCAAACAAATTAAAATCTCTCATTCCCCAAGTATGTTAAGGGGCTTCCCACATGCACCAAGGCATGATTTTGTGCAATCCGTAAGGACTACTAGAGGAAGTTCAAGAAAGTTAAAATCCCTTTGTCATGCACCCCATTAAGGATGCATGCATTTCATTTTATAGTGGGTTGGATTCTTGTGGCAAAAGCAAGTGTATCCCACTTTGGGCTATCTCTCTCACTAGCCTTGCTAAGGAAAATTTGGGAGGCAAGCCCACTAAATCTCTAGCATGTTCATTTTGCAAGTAAGGAAAATTGGAATTTAAGTAAAGTTTTTGGGAGTTTGTTTCACCAAGAAGGTGAAGAGCATATCCATAACTTTCCTTTTGATTCCCAAACACTTCAAACACTTAGTTCTTTTTCAACCTCTTGACAAGGAGGTTCTTAGAATTGAAATATGTGGTTCAATTTCTTCTCTATTAAAGCTAGATTTAAATGACAATGCCACAAGTTAAGGGAATGCAAGCTTGTTTGAGTAGAATACCTTTCCTTGTAGCTAGCAAAAGGCTAGGGGCATTTTTGAGTTATTGATTTTCATTTCTTTCACTTACTCACCTTGGCAATTTGCTCCAGCTCCCTCCTCCAACAAGTTAGTCCAACACAACCAATTCACAATGAGGGGAAACCAAACTTGCATGAAATCAATCAAAATATTTAAATGAAAGAAACTTTAAGCTCAAGGTTCATAAATCCAATTTAGAGATACAAATTTTTTCTTGTAAGCTTCAATCATAGCTAAATACTTCTCATATACCTTGACATCCTCATCTAGTGTGGATTCAAGGACAACCTTTGTATGCACTTGATTCTCCTTCTTTATTTTCTTTGCCAATGCTTTTCCCTCCTTGTTGAACCTTCTTTCTAGCTTTTTCACTCTCAGATGTCTGCTCATTTACTAATTAATCAACAAACATACACAGTCATATTTTCAAATTTATCCAATTAAAGACCAGAACAACAAATAAACCACAGGTGACATCATCCAGCTAATAAGCATGAACAAATTACTCTCAGGTGTGACTTTAGTGATTAGCCATGACACTTTTCAGTGACATAGGTGACATCAATAATTTCACAAGTGATAACTATTTTAGCGCTAAGCATGAACAAAACTTTAAATCCACAGAAAATAACCAAAGCAAAGCGATATTTCACAAATCCAAAGCGATAAAGAAATTCTCAAATGCGCAACTTTGAATTTTAAATGCAATATCAATCCATTATTCCAAGCGATAACAAATTTATTAGAAGCATGAACTTAAACTTTAAAGGCAAGGCAAATTAATCCTTAAAGCGACAGTAGATAATAGGTAAGCGATACTTCCTACCGTGAAGGCGTGACTTTATCCTGTAAAGGCTGAATGCTTTGCTATTTTAGGCATGAGTTTCCAGATAGTAAGCATGAGTACAAACAGCTGAAGTGACATGGAAACACTTCCAGGCATGAGTAAATCTCCCGTACACGTGACTTTAGCAAATTCCTATAGAAAACACATGAAAACAACACAAAAATGCATGCAAAGATGATTTAAATCACAAATTTGTTAGAATTTGAGGCTCAAGCCCCACGGTGGGTGCCATTTGTGTGATGATATTATTCACCTTCATGAAATTAAGATCAAGTAGCAATAATTTAAGCTAAATACAAAGGAAATTTACTTTAAAATGCAACTACAATCTATAACATCTCATGGATCTCTAAAAAGAAGTGGTAAGTGAGCTCTCAGCTGTAAATCCTCACTAGTGACACCTCTAAAATGAGAAGAATTCTGGTACAATGCTTCTAAATTCTTAATCTAACAGAGATTCATGCTTAATATAGCTCCATTTTGATAACAATGCAATGATAAAATGCTAAAATGATAAACTCTAAATGCTCAAATGCTTCAATTGCTCTTAGAATGCTCAATTTGCCTATAGTAACAATGCTTTTGCAAATGACTTCCAAGATGGAAATGCTCTCCAAAATGCCTCATACTTATAGTAATTTCCCAAGGGTAGGGGGTAGAGTGAGTTTATCATGGTTATGCTTGGGTAAAGTCAATTGGCTTTTATTTGTCCATAAATGGGGGGACAAGGAGGGGAAAATCATTTAAATGGTTTCAAAAGGCTGGACCATTTCAACAAAAGTGAGTGATTTGTGTCCATTTTGTCTCCAATTTGCTTTGTTGAGGGAAATTATGATTTATTAATTAATTAAAGTAATTAAATTTATCCATGAAGGGTAAGAGGTTCATTTTGATTCTTTCTTTCAACAACTATGTCATTAATTGAATTTAATCAATTTCATAGTGTTTTTCCCCATTTCAAGCTTTATTTAATCATTTAATCATTTAATTGAATTTTCCTTTGATTTGAATTGCCTTTGTTCCATTTATTGATTTTTCATACTATTTTGATGATTTGATGCATTGATTGATTTAAGCCTTTGGCCAATTTTCCATGTCTACACATATGACAAAGAGCAATTATGACAGAGCGCAAAGAAAAATTGTCTAAGTGTGAAACAATGTTTTTTCCAGTGTACCCAGAGACAGTTTTGATTAGTGATGTTGATTGGAGTAAGTTTAGTGCTTGCACACTTGAACATAGATACTATGATGACTATAGAAGACTCACCTGAAAGCACAAGTCAGTACGACATGTACGGAAGAAGTTATGATAGTTTTACCAAAGATAGTGTCAAGTCGAAAGGATAGAATATAAAGACATAATTGGTAAAGAGTTAAGGGATTATTTTGTTTATCAAAATAATGTCTTAACAATATAAAGGGATGACATCCTAGATGTTAACCCTTGGGTAAATATGTATTTTGTGTAATGATTTTTTCAAGCCGACTGTAAGAGTTATTAGTCTTAATAACTTGTATAAAGATGTAATGAAATGTAATAGAAGACAGAAAAAGGAAAAAGCAAGCGAAAAGATATTAGTGTGAAGTTGTGAAAGCAAAGCAAGTAGAATAAGGTTAAGTACCTTGCCACATTTTTTAATCAATAATCATTTTACATTACTTGTTTGGGTAGTGGGCTCATCTAGTAATCATATTTTGCACTACCAACTCTTAGTAGGGTTGAGGCTTCTAACAAGGCAGATGAGACTAGAAATTTGCAGCATGTAGTAAAAGTGGAGAAAGTTGAGAAGGAACAAGAAAATAGGAAGTCTACAAGTTCCTCCTCCACTCCACTAGGGAAAAGAGTAAAGGAAATAGCTACTAGACCAGGTAAGAGACAAAAGACAATAGTTACCCCAGTGCAAAGGAAAGTAGCATAAATTAAAGATGATGAGGATACAAAAGTTAAGAAGAAGAAATGGAAACCTAAGATTGAAAAGGTAAATGAAAAAATCATCAATGATGGAGACTTTTCAAAAATGAATAAATATTATGAGCTATATAACTATTTAGAGATATTAAATTTGGAGAATGTAGTTGTGAGACATATGATCCTAGCAGATAGGAAATTTGATACAATGCAAGGAAAGATACCTAATGATCTATTTGAGAAGATAGTAAATAGAGAAAAGAGAGTAGCTAAAGAAGATAACAAGATTAGAGAGAACCTTGTGAGAAAGCTCTATGACATTAGAGCTAAAGACCACTTCAAAGAAATCATGAAAGAACTTGGAACTCATCTAAGGATAAAAAGGAGAACCATTCAGATAATGGGAGGAAACTATGAAGAAATCAATAAGGAAACATAACAAGCAATAATAAAGGTAATGAAAACAAGTGTTGGTAAGCACTCTAGTGCAGCAGAACAAGCTATGGAAGCTGGACATTAGAAGAGTCCCTCTCCACTACCATCAATTAACATTGAAGATGAATCAATGAATGTGGAAGGAACTATTAGGAATAGTCCCAAGAGATAACTAAGAGGGGGGGGGGGTGAATAAATTATGTACTAGTTTCAATTCTTTATCCAATTAAGTATACTTAAACATAAAGCATAAACACAATGAAAGAACACTTGAACACAACACAATATTTTGGTTACAAGGAAAACCAAATAGGTAAAAACCCCACTAGGAATTAACATCCACTAATATTCTACACTAGTGTATTATGATCCTTGTTAGAAGATCCTTAACCCTGTTAGGAGTTGCTTTACAATATATTTAGTATAGTAGACGTGGTCAAGGGTTGGACCTTGTTAGGAGTCTTTTACAATAGTCTCTATTAAGGGAGAGGATGCATTGTTTGAGAGCTCACTGCTCAAAGGGGTGAAGGCTACAACCTTCTGAATGATAGATATACATTATATCTGGATCTTGGTGAACTACGCTTAGACCTACTATCTAGATTAGTTCCAATGTATAGCACAAACAATTTACTTACTCACATAGACCTTCTTTTGATGGCTCAACACTTTGCACACTATGCTCTTCTCTTCTTGATCAACTATGAACCACACTCAAGCAATCACAAATGACTTCCTATAAATATCTTTCCTCTAAATGATATTATCAAGTCGGCCTATTAGAACCACCTTGAAATTATATTAGAGAAACCATAAAAAAAAATTGAATCTTTCTCCTCAAGCTAAATTACTTTATGCACTCTTAACTGAACATCACTAACTCTTCTCTAAGCTTAAGTCCAAGGGCGCATACTGCAATGATAGGTGCAACTCCAGAACTAATATAATCTCTGTCGGATCTTCTGAACAAACACAGGAAACTGCCACTGGTGAATAGTGACTGCATATCTTAACTCCTATTGATCATCAGACTCTACATCCATGAATGCAACATCACTAATATGTCTTCATCATATATCCAAGTGTGCATGGGTTCATGATAACTATACGAACAACCATACACATAACACTACCTATTACTTTGTTAGGAACACTGCTAACACTAGTTGCTATATAACTGTCTATACTAATAGTTAACATCTATGCCCATGATATATATACTGAAAGATTACTATATAAGTCATCCACACATGCTACTTTCCATATGTTGTCATCAATGACAAACATACAGTCACTACTGGCTTGCTAGAAAATCTCCAACAATCTCCCCCTTTGGCATTGATGGAAACATGTGGAATGAAAAACCACCACCAACCCAATGAGAAATAATTTTATAACATTCTTCATTTCATCATCAAAAAATCCCCCAAAGATGAATCCTCCTTTTGCTGCACTAATCTTCAATATTCTCCATTTCCTCAACTGAACTGCTTCCAAGACTGAATACTACTCCCCCTTAGTATACTTCTCCTTCTTTGCTTTTGTTTTTCATGACTCTATATATTACTCCCCCTTTGACATCAATGGAAAAGGGTGCCATTCATCTTAAGCACTGGTACTACTCCTAAGGTAGAGTAGTCAACCTTCCATTAGTTCCTGAGAACTGATGCCTTTGCTTCTTTCTTTTAAGTAGAATCAGGGAAGGGAATTACTCCCAACTTCTCCTCGAGATACTCAAAAGTATCCTTAGGAAAGGGCTTTGTGAATATATCTACTAATTGATCTTTAGTACTCACATAGTCTGACTTGAATTCTTTCTCTTCCACTTTCTCTCTTAGGAAGTGATACTTGATCTCAATGTGTTTTGTCTTTGCATGCATCACAGGTTTCTTCGACATATTGATAGTGATAGTGTTATCACAATGAATAACTATAGGATAATCAATTTGAATACCAAAATCCTTTATCATTTTCTTGATCCAAACAATTGTGGAATAATTCAGGGCTGCTGCAACATACTCTGCTTCTACTGTTGACTAAGAAATACAATTTTGTTTCTTGCTTGTCCAAGTGACAAGTCTATAACAAGGAAACACTGCTTCACCTTATGTACTCTTTCTATCATCTACACATCCTACCCAATCAGCATTAGTGTATACATGAAGCTTAACATTTACTGAATTAGGATACCATAGACCATAATCTATAGTGCCCTACAAGTATCTGAGTATTCTCTTTACTACCATGAGGTGACTTTGCTTAGGTTCTGCTACAAATCTTCCAACTATGTCAACTACATTGGAAATATCAGGTCTAGTCTAAGTAAGATATATGAGTTTACCAATCATAGACTTGTACAATGTTGTATCCACTACTAGTTAGTCATCTTCTTTTGTAAGCTTGCATCCAGTGATCATAGGTGTTCCTACTAGCTTGCAATCATCCATCTTGAATTTCTTCAATATCTCTTTCACATACTTGGAGTCATTAATACAAATTTATTTTTCTATCTACTGGACATTTAGTTCCAAAAAGTATTTGATAGGACCAATCATACTCATCTCAAACTCATTTTGCATTTCTTTGGAAAATTATGCACTTAGTTTGTCATTACCTCCAAAGATAATGTCATCAACAAATATAGCTACAAGTAGTAGACCTTCAGATATTTCTCTAATGAATAGATTACAATTTGTTGCACCTTTCTTGAATCCAATCTTAGTTATATATCCATCAAGTCTTTCATACTAGGCTCTAGGGGCTCTCTTAAGTCCATAGAGGGACTTCTTCAATCTACATACCATATCAGGTCTATCTGATAAGGTGAATCCTTCCGGCTGCTTGATGTATACTTCTTCTTTCAAATCTCCATTCAAGAATGTTGACTTGACATCCATTTGATAAACTTTGAATTTTTTGACTATAGCATAAGCTAGAAACAACTTAATATCTCCTAATCTTCTCACAAGTGCAAATGTGTCTGAATAATCAATGCCTTCTCTTTGAACATATCCCTTACATACTAACCTTACTTTATTTATTACTACTATACCATCTTCATTCATCTTATTTTTGAATATCCACTTTGTTCCAATCACATTCTTATCATTACATCTTGGAACCAGCTCCCAAGTATCATTCTTGATAATCTGATTAAGTTCTTCTTTCATAGCATCATGCCAATTTGAATCATTACAAGCATCTTCAACACTTAAAGGTTCAATCTGAGATAGCAAACATACCACTTCATTGCTAGTTGAGTTCTTTGCTTGTGATTTTTTTAAGACTTTGTTGCTCTGATCTCCAATAATGTCTTTCTTGAAATGGTTTCTGGATGTAAACTTTGGAACTTTAAGTGATTATGACTCATCAGCTTTAGGAGTTTCTTCTTCACTTGTCTCAGGGTCATTGAATAACACATCAATATTGTCAAACATTTCTTCAATATCTATTTCACTAGTGGAGGTTCTGGGTTCTTCTTCAATCATGGGTGAGTAATCATGATATCTTTCTTGAACCATGAACTTTTCATCAATATTAACATGAGCACTTTCAATGATATTTTTCAATCTTAAATTGAAACATCTATAAGCTTTACTTTTAGTAAAGTAACCAAGGAAAATACCTTCATCACTTCTTGCATCAAAGTTGCCTACTATTTCATCCCTCTTAATGTAGCACTTACATCCAAAGATTCTAAAGTATTTCACTGTGGGAACATTACCAAACCATAGCTCATATGGTATTTTGTCAGCACCAGGCCTCAATTGAATTCTATTGATGGTGTAGATTGATGTATTGACCGCATCTCTCCAATAGGTGTGTGAAACTTTTCCTTCAATCATGATGGTGCGCACTATATCAAGGATGATTCTATTCCTTCTCTCTGCAATTCCATTTTGTTGAGGGGTTCTAGGTGCACTCAACTATCTTTTTATGCCATGTTCTTCGCAGTACTCATAGAATCTGTCAGAGGTGAATTCTCCTCCTCTATCCGATCTCAAACATTTTATCTTTAGTCCAGATTCATTCTCAAACTTAGCTTTGAATATTTTGAACTTCTCAAATTCTTCTTACTTATCTTTTAAGAGCACAACCCACATCATCCTAGTATAATCATCAACAAATAAAATGAAATACCTTTCACCATAGTATGATCTTGTTTGAGTAGGACCACATAGGTCTGTATGAATCAGATCCAACTTGTTCTCTGTTGAATTGTGCTTTCTCCTGAATGAATTTCTCACATGCTTTCCCATCACACATTCCCTACATATAGTATCAACTAGCTTTTCTATTCTAGGTAGATCTCTTACTGCCTTTACATTTCTTATCTTTACAATTTATCAAAATTGATATGACATAGTCTTTTATGCCACAACCAACTGTCATCAACTTTAGCAATGAAATAACTTACGTCTAAATTGAGTTGGAAAACATTATCTTTAGTCTTTGAGCCTGATGAAATCATAACACCATCCTTGTTGTTAATGATGCATTTGTCATCTTTGAACTCCAACTGATAACCTTTTCCAAGTAATTGTCCAACACTAAGAAGGTTATGTTTCAAACCATCTACATAGAGAACATCATCAGTACTATTATTTCCATCCAAGGTGATGGCTCCTCTACCAACTATGGGTTTAGGAGTGTTATCTCAAAATCTTACCATGCCACCATTGTATTTGTCTAGATGAAAAAATTTGTTTTTATCACCTATCATGTGATGTGAACAACCACTGTCTATAATCCAGTCTATCCTTATATTAGCTTGGGAAGTCAATGCTAACTCTTGTTTCTCTTTCTTATCTTCATGATCTATCTTATTGTTCATTTTCTCTATAATAGCAATAAATCCAATTTCTTCTTCAATTGAATCATCATCTGAAACTCCATCTCCAACATAGTAATATTCCTTAGAGAATTTAGGCTTGTAGTCATTTTTGAACTTTCTAGCTCTTAAGGGACATTTAGATGCAAAGTGAGCAATCTTATTACATTAAAAGCATTTAAATGGAAATTGACCTTCATATTTACCTTTTCCTTTCTTTTCTCTTTTGGCAATCATAGAAATAAAATCATCTAGTGTTTTCTCTTCATCATCATCATTGAAATTACCAGAAGTGTTTGCAAATTTCTTACCATGAATTGTTGCTTTGAAGGCTGTCTCACTTTTAGGTTTTGTCTTCAATCTTGAAATCTCAAAGGTTGAGATTTTGCCGATTAAGGTTTCTCTCTTGAAATTTGATGTAATTTTCATGGTCTCATCAAGGATGTTGATCTTTCTTTCATATTTTGGAGTGAGAGTAGTCATTAACTTGTCCATAATGTCCTCTAAAATCTCTCCACCATTGTTTCTAATTCTAGCAACTACTTCATTGATCCTTTGATTGTAGGCTCTAATATTTTATTCAAGTAACATTTCTAGTGCATTGAATCTTTTCTTCCATGTCTTTCTATGTGCATCCTTTGCTCATTTGTCTCCTTCAAATATGTCTTCTAGGTACTTCCATATTTTGTGGGTTGTATCTACCTTCTTTATTTCTAAAAATTCACTATCAGAAAGGGCGTTGATAAGGGCTTCTTTGGATATAGCATTATAATGAAGTAATTCCTTTTTCTTATTAGTAGCATCATCCTTGGCAAGGTCTTCCAAGGTAGGGATCTTGACTACTTTGATAGTTACATCAAAAACTTCAAAAGCAATGCATTGCAAATGAGTCACCATCTTGTTCTTCCAATCAAGATAATTCTCTCCATTAAACTTAGGACTTTCCTTTCTAAAGTATGCCATCTGATCAATCTCAAGCTATTAAAATTTCTCTCCGAGGCACCAGGCTTTGATACCAATTGTTAGGAATAGTCCCAAGAGATAACCGAGAGGGGGGGGGGGGTGAATTAGTTATCTACTAGTTTCAATTCTTTATCCAATTAAGTATACTTAAACATAAAGCATAAACACAATGAAATAACACTTGAACACAACACAATATTTTGGTTACAGGGAAACCCAAATAGGTAAATACCTCGGTGGGAATTGACACCCACTAATATTATGCACTAGTGTATTATGATCCTTGTTAGAAGATCCTTAACCCTTTTAGGAGTTGCTTTACAATATAGTTAGTATAGTAGACCTGGTCAAGGGTCAGACCCTATTAGGAGTTTTTTACAATAGTCCTTGTTAGGGGAGAGGATGCACTATCTGAGAGCTCACTACTCAAAGGGGCAAAGGCTACAACCTTCTGAATGATGGATATACACTATATCTGGATCTTGGTGAACTGCGCTTAGACCTACTATCTGGATTAGTTCCAATGTATAGCAAAAACACTTTACTTGGTCACATAGACCTTCTTCTGATGGCTCAACACTTCACACACTTTTCTCTGCTCTTCTTGATCAACTATTTACCACACTCAAGAAATCACAAATGATTTCTTATAAATATATTTCCTCTAAATTATATAATCAAGTCAGCCTATTAGAACCACCTTGAAATCATATTAGAGAAACCATAACAAACTCTAATAAGAATTCAATTGGCTCTACTAAGCACACAACACATTCTGGGACTTGTCCAATAAGATAATTGTAGATGCACACTACACACTGTCAGCTCTACCAAAACAACTAGATCTTTCTCCTCAAGATGAATTACTTTATGTGCTCTTAACTAAACATCACCAACTCTTGTCTAAGCTTAAATCCAAGGGGGCATACCACAATGATAGGTGCAACTCCACAACCAATATAATCTTTGTCGACTCTTTTAAACAAACACAGAAAACTACTACTGGTGAATATTGACTACATATCTTAACTTCTACTGATCATCATACTCTACATCCATGAATGTAACATCACTAATATGTCTTCATCATATATCCAAGTGTGCACAACTTCATGATAACTGTACGGACAACCATACATAGAACACTACCTGTTACTCTATCAAGAACACTGTTGACACCAGTTGCTATATAACTGTCTGTACTAATAGTTAACCTCTGCACCCATGATATCATGCTGATATCATGTCCATGCTATATATACTAAAAGCTTACCACATAAGTCATCAATGCATGCTACTTTCCATATATTGTCATCAATGACAAACATACAGTCAGTACTCGCTTGCTGGAAAATCTCTAATAGGAACCAATATCACACTGAACACTGATGATAATCCTTTTAGTAACCTAGAGAACATTGTTGAAAATTCTACTTGGGAAGAGCATGATAGGTCAATTGAGGAAGAAAGGAAGGAAACAAGGAAAGAAGAAGAGAAACATGCATAAATTCAAGTTAATATAGAGATTCAAGGATAGAAAGAAACACCAAGCAAAGTGGAAATCAGTCCTATCCCTGAGATTACAGCAAAGAAATCATAGATTGAATCTATTTTTGTTGATATTGGAAAATAAGTTGATGATGATGATCAAATGGAATTGATCTCATCCCCAAACAAGATAATTGGTAAAAAGAAGGTGAAAAGCCTTGAAGGACTATTGCTAGAAGTAATAGAGAAATTACAGAGTGTTGTGAAAAATAAAGTAATAGAGACCGATCCATAGATAAAAGCTAGAGAAGTGATGAAGGCATTTGATAATGAATTCACAAATTTATTGGATATTGCTACAGTGAAGGCTCAGGCAGCCTATGAGGCCAAAATGTTTCTTGATATAAGTCAAAATATCAGGAATGATATCATTAATTTGGATGTGTGCATAAAATATTTGAGAAGGAATTTGGACAAAGGAAAAGCTCTGTATATATAGTGTAAAAATAAAGACAACCATGTATCAGAAGTGACTGAGAAGATAAGAGAAAAAGAGGTAGAAATTTAGTCAGAGGTAAATCTATTAACCAACCCTAATATAAAGATACTAGATATTGAGAAAAGAATCAGTAAAATGAATGATGAAATAAGGATTCTTAATGATGAAAAAGATAGGAAATTGAAAAGATTCACTCTTTTAAGAGAGCACATTTTAGTAAAGATTAGCATAGTTGAAGGATAGTTGGAGGAATGTCTTTCATCAAAGACATCTTATGAGAAGTTCAATTTTGCAAATCTTCATGAATGTGAGATCACATCTTATGGTCTATGTGCACTACTTAGTGTTGCAGAAACCATTAAGAAGGCATGGGAGAAAGAAATTGAGAGAATAAAAGTGAACTTTGTAGATTGTGTTGCAAGCCTACCGGCTCTGCAATTTTGAATCAAGGTAAAACAATTTTGAGAACACAGTTTTGGCACCCTTTTTTTTGTCATTGTTGTCAAAGGGGGAGTGATATTAGAAAATTTATATATATGATAAGGAAGTATATTCATAGGGGGAGTATAGATGATAGATAAGATATATGGAGTCATAAGGATAGTGAAGATATAATTTTTTCTATGGCCACAATTTTTGAGTTTTGAAATTTTTGAGACTTAGCCAATTTTCTCATATGTTGCCACCAATGACAAAGGGGGAGATTGTTGGCAATTTGGCTGATTTAGATATCTAGATGTTGTCATTATGGAAACATATGATCTACATGAAGATTTCATATGACAGAGATCAGTTATGTTAGAGCACAGAGCAAAATTGTCTAAGTGTAAGGAATATTTTCCTAGTGTAACCGGAGACAATTTTGATTGGCAACATCGATAGAAGTAAGTTTAGTTCTTGCACACTTGAACATGGATACTATGATGCATATTGAAGATACAACTAAGAGTGCAAGTTTGTACGACATGTACGCAAGAAGTTATTGCATTATTGCCAGAGACAGTGTTAAAGCCAACAAGACAGAGAAGAAGACATAATTAGTAAATAGTTAAGGGATTATTTTGTTTATCAAAATAATGTCTTAATCATATAAAGGGACTACATCCTAGATGTTAACCCTTGGGCTGTGCATGTTAAAATGTATTTTGTAAAGTACTTTATGTTTAGTAAAGTTGACTGTAAAAGTTATTATTCTTAATAACTTGTATAAATGTAAGACATATGTAATGTGAAGGATATAGATGATAAAAAGAAAGTGAAAGTGAACATATGTATGCAAAAGATATTGATGTGAAGTTGTGAAAGTCAAGAAAGTAGTATAAGGTTATGTACCTTGCCCTATTTTTGTAATCATGAATTATTGTACATTACATGTTTGGGCAGTGGGCTCATCTTGTAATCATTCTATTTTGTACTACCAACTCTTAGTAAGGTTGAGGCTTCTAACAAGGCCTAGAGTCCCTTAATCAGGACTGAGACACTATATATATGTAACATGCTCCTAACATGATCAACATCCTAAAAATGATACTTTTGATTAGTGGATCTTTGTGGGTACCATCCCCACTAGGGTTTTCCCTTGGCCAGGGTTTCCTTGAGAAAAAATAATGTGTTATGAGTTCATTTTCTTTACTGTTATGCATGATCTTTAGTTTACTCTATTATGAAAGTATCAAGTTAATCTATTATATCTATAATTAGGCCAAATTAAATGTTTGTAGAATAGTGATTCATCCCCCCTCTTAGTATCCCCTATTTTGAACAAGTTATTCTGAGGTTGCATATAATTGAATTGGTCAACCATTTGATGAGAATCAGCTACAATCTCATGACAAGCCATTCTAAGGTTGCAAATTGTCAAATCGGTCAATCGTTCGATGATAATCATCTATAATCATGTAACACACCATTCTCAGGTTGCAGATCACCGAATTGATGAACCATTCGATTAGAATCAGCTACAATCACATAACAAGCTAGTTTGAGCTTACAAATCATGAAATCGATCAATAGTTCAATGCGAATCACCTACAATCACATAAAATATTGTTCTAAGGTTGTAGATCACTGAATTAGTCAACCGTTCGATGAAAATTGGCTATATAGTCAGGTAACAAGTCATTCCAAGTTTGCAGAGCACCAAATTGGTCAACCATTTGATGAGAATGAGCTACAATCATGTAACACACCATTCAAATGTTGCAGATCATCAAATCGGTGAATCGTTTAATGAGAATTAGCTACAATAATGTAACAAGCCATTCTGAGCTTACAAATCACTGAATCAATCAACTGTTCGATGAGAATTAGCTACAATCACATAACATGCTATTCTGAGGTTGCAGATTGCTGAATCACTGAACTGTTTGATGAGAATCAGCTACAATCATGTAACAAGCCATTTTGAGCTTACAAATCACTGAATCGGTCAATCCTTTGATAAGAATCAACTAAAATTGCATAAAAGATCATTCTGAGGTTGTAGATCACCAAATCGGTCAACCGTTTGATGAAAATCACCTACAATCATGTAACAAGTCATTCTGAGGTTCTAGATCATCGAATCAGTCAACTATTCGATAAGAATCAACTATAATTATGTTGCATGCCATTTTGAGGCTGCAGATAGCTGAATAAGTGAACCGGTCAATGAGAATCATCTACAATCACGTAACAAGCCATTCTAAGCTTAGAAATCACCAAATCAGTCAATGGTTTGATGAGAATCAACTACAATCATATAAAAGATTATTCTAAGGTTTTAGATCACCGAATCAATCAACCGTTTGATGAGAATCAACTACAATCATGTAACACATCATTCTAAGGTTGTAGATCACTGAACCATTCAACTATTCAATGAGAATCAACTATAATTGTGTAACAAGTTGATCTAAGGTTGCAGATCACCAAATTTGTGAACCGTTCGATGAGAATCAACTATAATCACGTAACAAGCCATTCTGAGCTTACAGATCAATGAATCGATTAACCATTTGATGAGAATTAGTTACCATCATGTAACAAGCCATTTGAGCTTACAAATCACAAAATCGATCAATGATTCAATGAGAATCAACTACAATCACATAAAATATCATTCTAAGGTTGTAGATAACTGAATCGGTCAATCATTTGAGGAGAATCAGCTACAATCATGTAACAAGTTGTTCTGAGGTTGTAAATGGCCGAATCGGTCAACCGTTTGATTTGAATCACCTACAATTATGTAACATGCTATTATTAGGTTTCATATCATTGAATCAGAGAATCATTTGATGTGAATCAACTATAATAATGTAACAAGCCATTCTAAGCTTATAGATCACCAAATCGGTCAATCGTTTAATGACAATCAACTACAATCGCATAAAAGATTGCTATGAGTTTATAGATCACCGAATTGGTTAACCGTTCAATGAGAATCAATGGCAATCCCATAACAAGTTATTCTAAGGTTGTAGATTGCTGAATCCATCAACCGTTCAATGAGAATAAGCTATAATCATGTAATAAGATGTTCTAAGGGTGGAGATCACCGAATTAGTGAGCCATTTGATTAGAATTAGGTACAATCATGTAACAAGCCATTGTGAGCTTACAGATCACTGAATTGGTAAACTGTTCGATGAGAATCAAATACAATCATGTAGCAAGCCATTCTAAGCTTATAGATCATTGAATCGATCAACCGTTTGATGAGAATCAACTACAATTGCATTAAAGATCCTTCTAAGGTTGTAGATCACCAAATCGGTCAACTGTTCAATGAGAATCAACTACAATCCTGTAACAAGTCATTGTGAGGTTGAAAATCATTGAATCTATCAACCGTTCGATGAGAATAAGCTACAATCATGTAATAAGATATTTTGAGGTTGGAGATCACCAAATCGGTGAGCCATTTGATGATAATTAGCTACAATCACATAACAAGCCATTCTGAGCTTACAGATCACTGAATTGGTGAACCGTTTGATGAGAATCAACTACAATAGTGTAACAAGCCATTCTAAGCTTATAGATCATTGAATCGGTCAACCATTCAATGATAATCAACTATAATTGCATAAAAGATCCTTCTAAGGTTGTAGATCACCAAATCGGTCAACTGTTCAATGAGAATCAACTACAATCCTGTAACAAGTCATTGTGAGGTTGCAAATCACCTAATATGTCAACTATTTGATGAGAATCAACTACAATCACATAACACATGATTATGATGTTACAGATCACCCAATCAGTGAACCCTTTGATGAGAATCATTTAGAATCACATAACAAGCCATTCTGAGGTTACAGATCATCAAATCGGTCAACGATTTGATAATAATAAACTATAATTAGATAAAAGATCATTCTAAGGTTGAAGATAACCAAATCAGTCAACTGTTTGATGAGAATCAACTACAATCATGTAACAAACCATTCTCAGCTTATAGATTAGCAAATTAGTCAACCATTCAATGAGAATAAACTACAACCACATAAAAGATAATTCTGAGGTTGAAGATCACCGAATCGGTCAACCGTTGGATGAGAATTAGCTACAATCATGTAACAAGTTATTCTTGTTAAATAGTCCCAAGAGATAACTGAGAGGGGGGGGGGGGTGAATCAGTTATCTGCAAGTTTCAATTCTTTATCCAATTAAGTATACTTAAACATTAAGCATAAACACAATGAAAGAACACTTGAACACAAAACCAATATTTTGGTAACGGGGAAACCCAAATAGGTAAAAATATCGATGGGAATTGACACCCACTAATATTCTATACTAGTGTATTATGATCCTTATTAGAAGATCCTTAACCCTATTAGGAGTTGCTTTACAATATATTTAGTACAGTAGACCTGGTCAAGGGTCGAACCTTGTTAGGAGCCTTTTATAATAGTCCCTATTAGGGGAGAGGATGCACTGTTCGAGAGCACACTGCTCAAAGGGGTGAAGGCTACAACCTTCTATTTAATAGATAGACACTATATTTGGATCTTGGTGAACTGTACTTTGACCTGTTGTTTGGATCAGCTCTAATGTATAACACAAATACTTTACTTGGTCACATAGACCTTCTTTTGATGGCTCAACACTTCATATACTCTTCTCTACTCTTTTTCTCAACCATGAACCACACCCTAGCAATCACAAATAACCGCCTATAAATATCTTTCCTCTAAATGATATAATCAAGTTAGTCTATTAGAACCACCTTGAAATCATATTAGAGAAACCATAAAAAATTCCAATAACCATTCAGTCGGCTCTACTAAGCAAACAACACATTCTAGGACTTGTCCAATAAGATAATTGTAGACACACGCTACACACTATCAACTCTACTAAAACAACTAGATCTTTCTCCTCAAGATGAATTACTTCATGTGCTCTTAACCAAACATCACTAACTCTTCTCTAAGTTTAAATCCAAGGGTGCATACCCAAATGATAGGCGCAACTTCTAGAACCAATAAAATCTCTATCGACTCTTCTGAATAAGCATAGGAAATTTCTACTAGCAAATAGTGACTACATAACTTCTCTTCTACTAGTCATCAAACTCTACATCCATGCATGTAACATTAATAACATATCTCCATCATATATCCAAAGGTGCAAGGCTCCATGATAACTATACAGACAACCATACACAGAACACTGCCTGTTACTCTATCAGGAACACTACTGACACAAGCTCTTATATAACTATCTATACTAACAGTTAACCACTACATCCATGATGTCATGTAGATAACATGTCCATTCTACATATACTTGAAGCTCACTACATAAGTCATCCACACATGCTACTTACCATATGTTGTCATTAATGAAAAACATACAGTTAGTACTGACCTGCTGGCAAATCTCCAACAATCTCCCCCTTTGGCATTGATGGAAACATATGGAATGAAAAACTCCATCAATCCAAATGAACATTTATTTTATAACATTCTCCATTTTCTCTTCAAATCTCCCCTAAAGATGAGGCCTCCATCTTCTACAATATACTTCAACATTCTCCATTTCCTCAACTGAACTGCTTTCATATTTGAATACTACTCCTCCTTTGTATGTTACTCCTTATTTTAGTACTATTTTTAATTACTATATATTACTCCCCCTTTGACATCAATGGAAAAGGGTGCTAATCAATTTAAGCCCTAGTACTACTCTATAAGTAGAGTAGTCAACCATCGATCAGTCCCTAAGGACTGATGCTCTTTCCTCTTTCTTCTAAGTAGAATCAGGGAAGGGAATTACTCCCAACTTCTCCTTGAGATAACCAAACATATTCTTAGGTAAGGGCTTTGTGAATATGTCTGCCAACTAATCTTTAGTACTCACATAGTCCAACTTGACTTCTTTCTCTACCACTTTCTCTCTTAGGAAGTTATACTTAATCTCAATGTGCTTTGTCTTTGCATGCATCACAGCGTTCTTTGACATGTTGGTTGTGCTAGTGTTATCACAGTGAATAAGAATAGGATAATCAATCTGAATTCCAAAATCCTTTATCATCTGCTTGATCCAAACAATTGTAGAACAATTTAGGGCTTCTACAACATATTATGCTTCTGTTGTTGACTAAGAGATACAATTTTGCTTCTTACTTGTCCAAGTGATAAGTCTATTGCCAAGAAACACTGCTCCTCCTGATGTACTCTTTCTATCATCAACACATCCTACCCAATCTGAATCAGTATACACATGAAGCTCAACATTTTCTGAATTAGGATACCATAGACCATAATCTATAATGCCCTAAAAGTATCTAAATATTCTCTTTACTACCATGAGGTGACTTTATTTAGGCTCTGCTACAAATCTTCCAACTATGCCAACTGTATTTGAAATATTAGGTCTTGTTTGAGTAAGATAAATGAGTTTACGAATAATAGACTTGTACAATGTTATATCTATTGCAGGAGAATCATCTTCTTTTTTAAGCTTGCATCTAGTGATCATAGGTGTCCCTACTGGCTTGTAATCATCCATATTGAATTTCTTCAATATTTCTTTCACATATTTAGACTAATTAATGAAAATACCTTTCTCTATCTACTGTACTTTTAGTCCTAAAAAGTATTTGATAGGACCAATCATACTCATCTCAAACTCACTTTGCATTTCTTTAGCAAATTCTGCACTTAATTTGTCATTACCCCCAAAGATAATGTCATCAACAAATATAGCCACAAGTAGTAGTCCTTCAGATGTTTCTCTTATAAATAGGTTACAATCTACTACTCCTTTCTTGAATCCAATCTTTTTCAAGTATCCATCAAGTCTTTCATACCATGCTCTAGGGGCTTGCTTAAGTCCATAGAGGGCTTTCTTCAATCTACATACCATATCAGGTCTATCTAATAGGGTGAATCCTTTTGGCTGCTCAATTTATACTTCTTCCTTTATTTCTCCATTCAAGAATGCTGACTTAACATCCATCTAGTAAACTTTGAAGTTTTTGAATATTGCAATAGTTAGAAACAACTTAATAGCTTCTAACCTTCTTACTTGTGCAAAACTATTTGAATAGTCAATACCTTCTCTTTGCAAATATCCTTTACATACCAATCTTGCTTTGTTCCTTACTACTGTACCATCTTCATTCATCTTGTTCCTAAATATCCACTTTGTTCCAATTACATTCTTATCACTAGGTCTTGGGACTAGTTCCCAAGTATCATTCTTGATAATCTGATCTAGTTCTTCTTTCATAACATCATGCCAATCTAAATCTTTGCATGCATCTTCAATACTTAACGATTCAATCTGAGATAGTAAACATACCACTTCATTGCTAGCTGAGTTCTTTGCTTGTAATCTTGTTAAAACTTTTCTGCTTTGATCTCCAATGATGTCTTTCTTGGAATGGTTTCTAGATGTAAACTTTAGAACCTTAGGTGATGCAGACTCATTAGCCTTAGGAGTTTCTTCTTCACTTGTCTCAGGGTCATTGAATAACACATCAATACTATGAAATATTTCTTTAATAATTGTCTCACTAGTGGAGGGTCTGGGTTCTTCTTCAATCATGGGTGAGTAATCATTATATCTTTCTTGAGCCATAAACTTTTCATCAATTTTAACATGATCACTTTCAATGATCTTTTTCAATTTTAAATTGAAACATCT
This sequence comes from Chamaecyparis obtusa, assembly GCA_027943335.1. Classification (NCBI taxonomy): domain Eukaryota; kingdom Viridiplantae; phylum Streptophyta; class Pinopsida; order Cupressales; family Cupressaceae; genus Chamaecyparis; species Chamaecyparis obtusa. The sequence continues at coordinate 302,216 of BSBK01003610.1, forward strand.
ATAAGCTTTACTTTTAGTAGAGTAACCAAGGAAAATACCTTCATCACTTCTTGCATCAAACTTTCCTATTGCTTCATCCCTCTTGATGTAGCACTTGCTTCTAAAGATTTTGAAGCATTTTATTGTGGGAACACTACCAAACCATAGCTCATATGGTGTAGAATACTTTATTTACCGCATCTCTCCAATAGGTGTGTGCAAATTTTCCTTCAATCATGATGGTGCACATTGTATCAAGGATGATTGTATTCCTTCTCTCTCCAATTCAATCTCTGACATTTTATCTTTAGTCCAGATTCATTTTCAAACTTAGCTTTAAATATCTCAAATTTTTCAAATGCTTCTAACTTATTATTCAAGAAAGAAACCCACATCATTCTAGTGTAATCATCAAACAAAAAAAATGAAATACCTTTCACCATAGTATGATCTTGTTTGAGTAGGTCCACATAGGTCTGTATGAATTAGATCCAACTTGTTCTCTGCTGAATTGTGCTTGCTCCTGAATGAGTTTCTCACATGCTTTCCCATCACACATTCCCTGCATATGGTATCAACTTGTTTTTCTATGCTAGGTAGATCTCTTACTACCTTTACATTGCTTATCTTTACTGTGTTATCAAAATTGATATGACATAGTCTTTTGTGCCACAACCAAATTTCATCAACTTTAGCAACAAAACAACTTTCTTCTGAATTGAGTTGGAAAACATTATCTTTATTCTTTGAGCCTGATGAAATCATAACACCATCCTTGTTGTTAATGATGCATTTGTCATTTTTGAACTCTAACTGATAACCTTTTCCAAGTAACTACCCAACACTAAGAAGGTTATGTTTCAAACCATCTACTTAGAGAACATCATCAGTACTATTTTTTCCATCCAAGGTGATGGCTCCTCTACCAACTATAGGTTTAGGAGTGTTGTCTCCAAATCTAACCATGCCACCATTGTATTTTTCTAGATGAACAAATATGTCCTTATCACCTATCATGTGATGTGAATAACCACTATCTATAATCCAATATGTCCTTATATCAACTTGTGAAATTAATGCTAGTTCTTGTTCCTCTTTCTCATCTTCATGATCTGTCTTGTTACTCATTTTCTCTATAATAGAAATGAGTCCAATTTCTTCTTCAGAAGAATCATCATCTAAAACTCCTTCTCCAGCATAGTAACATTCCTTAGAGTACTTAGGCTTGTAGTCATTTTTGAATTTTCTAGCTCTAGTAGGACACTTAGATATAAAGTGACCAATCTTATTATATGAAAAGCACTTAAATGGAAATTAAACTTCATATTTTCCTTTTCCTTTCTTTTCTCTTTTAGAAATCATCTCAATGAAATCATCTAGTGTTTTCTCTTCATCATCATCAAAATTACCAGAAGTGTTTGCAGATTTCTTACCATGAACTGTTGTTTTGAAGGCAGTCTCACTTTTAGGTTCTGTCTTCAATCTTGAAATCTCAAAAGCTGAGATTTTGCTGATCAAGGTCTCTCTCTTGAAATTAGATGTAAGCTGCATGGTCTCATCAAGGATTCTGATCTTTTTTTCATATTTTGGAGTGAGAGTAGTCATCAATTTGTCCATAATATCTTCCTCTGAGATCTCTCCACCATTGTTCCTTATTCCAGCAACTGCTTTATTCATCCTTTGATTGTAAGCTCTGATGTTTTCTTTGGGTAGCATCTCTAATGCATTGTATTGTTTATTCCATTTTTTTTTCTACGTGCATCCTTTGCTTTTTTGTCTCCTTCAAACATGTCTTCTAGATACTTCCATATTTTGTGGGTTGTATCTACCTTCTTTATTTCTAAAAACTCACTATCAGAAAGGGCGCTGATAGGGGTTTCTTTGGCTATTGCATTCTGATGAAACAATTCCTTTTGATTTTTAGTAGCATCATCCTTAGAAAGGTCTTCCAAGATATGGATCTTGACTGCTTTGATAGTTACATAAAAAACTTCAAAAATAATGCATTGTAAATGAGTCACCATCTTGTTCTTCCAATCAAGATAATTCTCTCCATCAAACTTAGGACTCTTTTTTTTGAAGTATTCCATCTTATCAACCTGAAGTTGTTAAAATTTCTCTTTGAGGTACTTGGCTCTAATACCAATTGTTTGGAATAGTCCCAAGATATAAGTGAGAGAGGGGGGGGGGGTGTGAATCAGTTATCTACAAATTTCAATTCTTTATCCAATTAAGTATACTTAAACATAAAGCATAAATACAATGAAAGAACACTTGAACACAACACCAATATTTTGGTAATGGGGAAGCCCAAATAGGTAAAAAAACTTGAACACAACACCAATATTTTGGTAATGGGGAAACCCAAATAGGTAAAAACCACGGTGGGAATTGACACCCACTAATATTCTGTACTAGTGTATTATGATCCTTGTTAGAAGATTCTTAACCTTGTTAGGAGTTTCTTTACAATACATTTAGTACAGTAGACCTGGTCAAGGGTCAGACCCTATTAGGGGAGAGGATGCACTATCTGAGAGCACACTTCTCAAAGGGGTGAAGGCTACAACCTACTATTTAATAGATACACACTATATCTAGATCTTGGTGAACTGCACTTTGACCTGCTGTCTAGATCAGTTCCAATGTATAGCACAAATACTTTACTTGGTCATGTAGACCTTCTTCTGATGGCTCAACACTTCGCACACTCTGCTCTACTCTTTTTCTCAACCATGAACCACACCCTAGCAATCACAAATGAAAGCCTAGAAATATTGTTAGATTAGGTGAAAAACTAATCTCCTAAGAACACTTGCATGCATAACCCTGTCACATGGAAGAAGCAAAGCACAGAAGGTAAGAAAAATCTATGGAGGCCAAAAGGCCAGAGACATCATATGCACAATCAAAAAACAATCTATTATGAATAATGCATTGAGTTGTTAAAAAATACAAAGAGGGAATCCTTATAAAAGGATACCGAAACCCTAAAGGAGAAAACCCTAAAGAATAATAATATGCCTAAGTCTAACTTAAGTGTAGAGAATAATAGACTAATAATTAAATTAATTAATTATTAGCTATAATATGACTACTCTAACACCCCCCCTTAAGTGTAACTTAGGGAGAAGCTAAACAACTAAGGACTAAAAGATGCATGAAAACAAAAATGCATGAAAGAGCAATGGGTCCCAGCAACTAGCCCTGATCAGGTACCCAAGTACAAGAAATAAACTAGATGAAGGAAACAAAGCCTCCAATCTAGGGAATGTCCCAAAGAAAGGAACAAGAAAGAGCATAAAGCATCTCCGAAGCATGAAGCTGTAAACACTGTCAGAAGAAACTGCTAGAACCCCCATTGAAATAGTGCATGACCAGGTAGAGAAGACAAAGTCTAAAGAGCTGATCAATCGAAGAGGTGGCCTCCAAAAGTAGGAATGAATGAGTGTCTATATAGTAGATGATCCATCTCACCGAAATGCATAGGTGCCTAGCCACTGCATCCGTCTAGTACATAGGAACAAAAACTGTATACGTAGATAACTCAATCAAACCAAGGAAGCAATAGAACCAATAGGTGAACCCCCCCCATAATGCTGAATAGGGAGAGGGTGACAAGAACACTGAAATGCAATGCCAGAAACATCTACAAGAAGAAGAATCAGGAACACCAACAGTGCAACAAAAGTACAAGCATAGGATAAAGGGTGGTGTCACTGACACACAGCATGGGCTAATGTCATGGAAGGTATGCTCACTTGACAAAGGTGGATGAGCATAAAAGGAAAAACATCATAACCCCCCATGACACTTTATAACTGAGTGCAAGTACAAATAAACACAAGGAGTACAAGATCCCAGATATGCAAAAGTAGGCACTTTATCTCAGTGCATTTACAAAAAAAAAATGCTACAGAAGAGAAGCATACAATGCTCAGAAGTCAGAAAGAAGAGTGAGCCAGAAGAACAGAAGAAGAGATCCTAGGACCTGTAGAACCCAAGTAATCCGCCAGAGTGTGAAAGTGCAAAACTCAAAGGAGAGAAAACATGGAGTAGAATTTGGATAAAAGACCCCTGCAATTGAAAAACTCATAGAACCAGCTTTCCAATGATATATGGTGAGCCCAAAAAGGAGTTCGGATGAGCGAGATATGGCTCCTAGAAGGCAAAAAATAAACATCACCTTTGATAGCAAAAAACACTATCAAAATAGCAAAGCCAAGAACTCTAACCTCCATAATCAGAAAGAGCTCAGAAAGAGCTTTTCAATGATATAAAGAAGTCCAAAAAATACTCTGTATGCCCATGATATTGCAAAAAAGGCCCAGTTACCCCTAAAAATAGAGCCCTAAAAAAAACATGCAAGTTTTTTTTAAAAAAAATTTAAAAAGCATGTCTGCTGATGTCATGCTGACATCAACAAAGGGCCTGGGGGCTGAATCAGTAAGCCCCTTAGTCACATGGATGACTAGGGGTTCAGAGCTGGGTGCTGGGGCCAAGGACCTGGTCTCCCATAGGACCGTAGCTCAGTGGAAGGGGGCCGGCGGAGCTGGGTGGCGGCGGGCGGTGGAGTTGGGCCGGCAGGCTGCGGATGATGGTGGGGCCACGGGTGGGCAGAGCTGGGCCAGCGGCGGTCGAGGAGTGGAGGCTGCGGTGGCTCTACAGAGGGCAGTGGCTCTGTGGAGGCTGCAGGGTGGCACTCGGGTGGCCGCTGGGCTGCGCCCGGGTGGCCGCCCCTCAAAAAGAATTTTTTAATAATTTTTTTTTGCAGGCAAAAAAGAAACAAAAAATAACATCTTGCTTCTGAATCACTTCAACAAAACATGAACAACGAGTAGCAAGATGGCTCTGATACCATGTTAGATTAGGTGAAAAACTAATCTCCCAAGAACACCTGCATGCATAACCCTATCACATGGAAGAAGCAAAGCACAGAAGGCAAGAAAAATCTATGGAGGCCAAAAGGCTAGAGACATCATATGCACAATCAAAAAACAATCTATTATGAATAATGCATTGAGTTGCTAAAAAATACAAAGAGGGAATCCTTATAAAAGGATACCGAAACCCTAAAGGAGAAAACCCTAAAGATTAATAATATGCCTAAGTCTAACTTAAGTGTAGAGAATAATAGACTAATAATTAAATTAATTAATTATTAGCTATAATATGACTACTCTAACAAATATCTTTCCTCTAAATGATATAATCAAGTCGGCCTCTTAGAACCACCTTGAAATAATATCAGAGAAACCATAACAAATTCCAATAACCATTCAGTTGGCTCTACTAAGCATGAAACACATTCTGGGACCTATCCAATAAGATAATTATAGATGCATGCTACACACTGTTGGGTCTACTAAAACAATTGGATCTTTCTCCTCAAGCTGAATTACTTCATGTGCTCTTAACCGAACATCACTAACTCTTCTCTAAGCTTAAATCCAAGGGCACATACCCAAATGATAGGTGCAACTCCAGAACCAATAAAATCTTTGTCGGCTCTTCTAAATAAGCATAGGAAACTGCTACTAGTGAATAGCGACTGCATAACTTCTCTTCTACAGATCATCAGACTCTGCATCCATGAATGCAACATTACTAACATGTCTCCATCATATATCCAAAGGCACAAGGCTCCATGATAACTATATGGACAACCATACACTAAACATTGCCTATTACTCTATCAGGAACACTACTGACACAAGTTGCTATATAACTATCTATACTAATAGTTAACACTATGTCCATGATGTCATATAGATAACATGTCCATGCTACATATAATTGAAGCTTACTGCATAAGTCATCCACGCATGCTACTTACCATATGTTGTCAGCAATGACAAACATACAGTCAGTACTGGCCTACTAGAAAATCTCCAACAATTCTAAGGATTGCCAAATCAGTCAACCGTTTAATGAGAATTGGCTACAATTGTGTAAAAAGTTGTTCTGAGGTTGGAGATTGCTAAATTAGTGAACCGTTCAATGAGAATTAGCTATAATCCTGTAACAAGCCATTTTGAGCTTACAGATCACTGAAATAATGAATCATTCAATGATAATTAGCTACAATCATGTAACAAGCCATTCTAAGCTTACAGATCACTGAATCGGTTAACTGTTTGATGAGAATGAACTAAAATTACATAAAAGATCATTCTAAGGATGTAGATCACCAAATTGGTCAAGCATTTGATGAGAATCAACTACAATCATGTAACAATTCATTATGAGCTTGCAAATAGATGAATTAGTAAACTGTTCGATGAGAATGAGCTATAATCATGTAACACGCTATTATGAGGTTGCAGATCACCAAATCATTGAACCATTTTGAGGTTGTAGATCACCAAATCAGTCAACTGTTTGATAAGAATCAACTACAATCGCATAAAAGATAATTTAGAGGTTATAGATCACCGAATCGGTCAACCATTTGATGAGAATCAACTACAATCACTTAACAAATCATTATGAGGTTGCAAATAGTTGAATTGGTCAACCGTTTGATGAGAATCAACTACAATCATGTAACATGCTATTCTGAGGTTGCATATCACTGAATCAGAGAACCATTTGATGAGAATCAACTACAATCACGTAAATAACCATTTTGAGTTTATAAATCATCAAATTGGTCAACCATTTAGTAAGAATCATCTACAATCACATAAAAGATCATTCTGAGTTTGTAGACCATCGAATCGATCAATTGTTTAATCAGAATCAGCTACAATCACGTAACAAGTCATTCTAAGGTTACATATCACCGAATCGGTCAACCATTTGCTTAGAATCAACTAAAATTGAGCAACAAGTTGTTCTAAGGTTGGAGTTCACTGAATCAGTGAGCTGTTTGATGAGAATCAGCTCCAATCACGTAACAAGCCATTATGAGCTTATAGATCACTAAATTAGTGAATCGTTTGATGAGAATCAACTACAATCATGTAATAAGCCATTCTAAGCTTATAGATCATTGAGTCAATCAACCCTTTGATGAGAATTAACTACAATTACATAAAAAATCCTTCTAAGGTTATAGATCATTGAACCAGTCAACCATTTGATGAGAGTCAGCTACAATCATGTAACAAGTTGTTGTGAGGTTGCAAATCATTGAATCAGTCAACCATTCAATGAGAATCAACTACAATTGCGTAACATGCCATTCTAACATTACAAATCACCAAATCGGTAAATTGTTTGATGAGAATCATCTAGAATCATGTAAGAAGCCATTCTAAGGTTACAGATCACTGAATCAATCAACCGTTTGATGAGAATCAACTACAATCATATAAAAAATTATTCTCAGGTTGTAGATCACCGAATCGGTCAACCATTCGATGAGAATGATCTATAATCATAGAACAAGTTATTTTGAGGTTCCATATCACCGAATCGGTCAACCTTTGATGAGAATCAACTACAATCGCATAAAATGCCATTCTAAGGTTGTAGATTAGCGAATCGGTGAATTGTTCAATGAGATTGAGCTAAAATCATGTAAAAGGCCATTCTAAGCTTAGATCACTGAATCAGTCAATTGTTAAATGAGAATTAACTACAATCACATAAAAGATTGTTCTGAGTTTGTAGATCACTGAATCGGTCAACCTTTTGATGAGAATTAGCTACAATTACGTAACAAGTCCTTTTGAGGTTGTAGATCACTGAATTAGTCACCTGTTCGATGAGAATCAACTACAATCATGTAATAAGCCATTCTGAGATTACAGATCACCAAATTGGTCAACCATATGATGAGAATCAACTACAATCATATAAAAGATCATTATGAGGTTGTGGATCATCAAATTGGTCAACCATTTGATGACAATTAGCTACAATCATGTAACAAGTCATTCTGAGGTTTCAAATCATTGAATCAATCAACCATTCAATGAGAATCATCTACAAACACATAACACACCATTTTGAGCTTACAAATAACCAAATCGATCAACCTTTCGATGAGAATCAACTACAATCACATAAAAGATCATTCTGAGGTTGTAGATCACCGAATAGGTCAACCATTTGATGGAATCAACTACAATCGCATAACAAGTCAGTTTGAGGTTGTAGATCACCGAATCAGTCAACCATTCCATGAGAATCAACTTCAATTGCATAAAATATTGTTCTGAGGTTGTAGATCACTGAATCGGTCAACCATTTGATGTGAATGAGTGACATTCATGTAACAGGTCATTTTTAGGTTGAAGATCACCAAATCGGTCAACCATTCAATGAGAATCAGCTACAATCGCATAATAAGGTGTTCTAAGGTTGCATATCACCAAATCAGTGAACTATTCAATGAGAATCAAGCATAATGACATAACAATCCATTATGAGCTTACAGATTACCCAATCAGTGAACCATTCAATGAGAATTAGCTACAATCACGTAACAAGCCATTATGAGCTTACAGATCACTGAATCGGTCAACTGCTCGATGAGAATCAACTACAATCGTATAAAAGATTGTTCTAAGGTTGTAGATCACCTAATCTGTCAACCGTTCGATGAGAATCAACTACAATCATGTAACAAATCATTCTAAGGTTGCAAATCATCAAATCAGTTAACCGCTTGATGAGAATTAGCTATAATAAGGTAACAAGCCATTCTAAGCTTATAGATAATCGAATCGGTCAACCGTTCAATGAGAATCAACTATAATCACATAAAAGATCATTCTGATGTTGTTGATCACCAAATCAGTCAACCATTCAATACGAATCAACTACAATTGTGTAACAACTCATTATGAGGTTGTAGATCACCGAATTGGTCAACCATTTGATGATAATTAGCTACAATCGCATAACATGCCATTCTATGGTAGCAGATCACCAAATCGGTGAACTGTTTGATAAGAATCAACTACAATCATGTAACAAGCCATTCTGAGGTTACAAATCATCGAATCAGTCAACCGTTTGATGAGAATCAACTATAATCACATAAAAGATTATTTTGAGGTTGTAGATCACTGAATCGGTAAGAATCAACTATAATTGTCTAACAAGTCATTCTGAGGTTGTAGATCACTGAATCGGCCAACTTTTTGATGAGAATTAGCTACAATTGTTTAACAAGTTTATCTGAGGTTGCAGATTACCAAATTGGTGAACCGTTTGATGAGAATCAGCTACAATCACATAACAAGCCATTCAAAGCTTATAGATAACCGAACCAGTGAACCATTTGATGAGAATTAACTACAATCACATAAGAAGCCATTATGAGCTTACAAATCACCAAATTGGTCAATCATTTGATGATAATCAACTACAATCACATAAAAGATAGTTCTCAGGTTGTAGATAACCGAATCGGTCAACCATTTGATGAGAATCAACTACAATCATGTAACAAGTCATTCTAAGGTTGCAAATCACCAAATCGGTCAACTATTTGATGAAAATCATCTACAATCGAGTAATACACCAATTTGAGGTTGCAGATAGCCGAATCAGTGAACTGTTTGATGAGAATCAACTACAATCATGTAACAAGCCAATTTGAGCTTACAGATCACCGAAATGATTAACATTTCAATAAGAATCAACTACAATCGGATAAAAAATTATTCTTAGGTAACAAGTCATTATGAGGTTGCATATCGCCGAGTTGGTGAACCATTCAATGAGAATCAACTACAATCATGTTGCCATTCTGAGCCTACAGATCATCGAATCGGTCAACCATTCGATGAGAATCAACTATAGTCGTATAAAAGATCATTTTGATGTTGTAGATCACTGAATCGATTAACCGTTTGATGAGAATCAGCTACAATCATGTAACAAGTCATTTTGGAAATGTAGATTTTTAAATCTGTCAACCATTCGATGAGAATCAGCTATCGGTGAAATGTGTGATGAGAATTAGCTACAATCATGTAACAAGCCATTCTAAGTTGACAAATCATAGAATCAGAGAACCGTTCGATGAGAATTGGCTACAATCATGTAACAAGATATCCTAAGCTTACAGATCACTGAATCTATCAATCGTTTGATGAGAATAAATTACAATCACATAAAAGATCATTCTAAGGTTGTAGATCATCGAATTAGTCAACTATTTGATGAGACTCAGCTACAATCGCGTAACATGCCATTCCAAGTTTGCAAATTTTTGAATCGGTGAACCATTTGATGAGAATCAGCTAGAATCACGTAACAAGCCATTCTGAGCTTAGAAATCACCAAATCAGTCAATCATTTGATGGGAATAAACTACAATTGCATAAAAGATCATTTTGAGGTTGCAAATCACCGAATCAGTCAACTATTTGATGAGAATGAGCCACAATCATGGAACAAGTCATTCTTAGGTTACATATCACCAAATTGGTCAACCGTTCGATAAGAATTAGCTACAATCACGTAACAAGTTGTTTTGAGGTTGTAGATTGCCGAATTGGTGAGCCTTTCAATGAGAATCAGCTACAATCACATAATAAGCCATTGTGAGCTTACAGATCACCGAATCGGTGAGCCATTCGATGAGAATCAGCTACAATCACATAACAATCTATTCTAAGCTTACAAATCATTGAATCGGTCAACTGTTCAATGAGAATCAACTATAATCACATAAATTATCATTCTGAGGTTGTAGATAACTGAATTGGTCAACCATTCGATGTGAATCAGCTACAATTGCGTAACAAGTCATTCTAAGGTTGTAGATCACCGATTCGATCAACCATTCGATGAGAATTAGCTACAATCACGTAACACACCATTCTCAAGTTATAGATTACCGAATCAGTGAATTGTTCGATGAGAATCAGCTACAATTAGGTAACAAACCATTATGAGGTTATAGATCACCAAATCGATCAACCGTTCGATGAAAATCAACTAAAATTGCATAAAAGATCATTTTGAGGTTCTAGATCATCTAATCGGTCAACCATTTGATGAGAATCAGTTACAATCATGTAACAAGTCATTCTAAGGTTGCAAATCACCAAATCGGTCAACCATTCGATGAGAATCAACTAAAATCATGTAATATGCCAATTTGAGGTTACATATTACCGAATCGGTAAACCATTTGATGAGAATGAGCTATAATCATGTAACAAGCCATTATGAGCTTACAGATCACCGAATCAGTCAACTGTTTGATGAGAATCAACTACAATCGCATAAAAGATCATTCTTAGGTTATAGATCATTGAATCGATTTACCATTCGATGAGAATTAGCTACAATCATGTAATAAGACATTTTGAGGTTATATATCACTAAATCAATCAACCATTTGATGAGAATCTTCTACAATCATGTAATAAGTTATTTTGAGGTTGTAGGTTGCCAAATCGGTGAACTGTTCGATGAGAATTAGCTACAATCATGTAATACACTATTCCAAGTTTGCAGATCATCAAATCGGTGAATCATTTAATGAGAATCAGCTACAATCACATAACAAGCCATTCTAAGCTTACAAATAACTGAATCAGTCAATGATTCAATGAGAATCAACTACAATCACATAAAAGATCATTCTCAGGTTGTTAATCACCGAATCAATCAATCGATCAATGAGAATGAGCTACAATCACATAACAAGTCATTCTAAGGTTACAGATCACTGAATTGATCAATCACTCAATGAGAATCAACTAGAATCACGTTACAAGTTATTTTGAGGTTTCAGATTGCCAAATCGGTGAACCATTTGATGAGAATCAGTTACAATCCGTAACAAGTCATTCTGAGGTTGTAGATCACTGAATCGGTCATTTGTTCGATGAGAATCAAATACAATCTTGTAACACACCATTCTGAGGTTGAAAATCACCGAATTGGTGAACCATTTGATGAGAATCAGCTACAATTACATAACCAGCCATTTTGAGCTTACAGATCATCGAATCGGTCAATTGTTTGATGAGAATCAACTACAACCGCATAAAAGATCATTTTGAATGTGTAGATCATCGAAACAATCAACCATTCGATGAGAATTAGCTACAATTGTATAACAAGTTGTTCTAACATTGCAAATAGCTAAATCGGTGAACCGTTTGATGAGAATCAACTACAATCATGTAACACACCATTGTAAGGTTGTAGATTCTCGAATTGGTGAAGCTTTTGATGAGAGTAATCTACAATTACGTAACAAGCCAATCTGAGCTTAAAGATCACTGAATCAGTCAACTATTTGATGAAAATAAACTACAATCACATAAAAGATCATTTTGAGGTTATAGATCACCAAATCGGTCAACTGTTTGATGAGAATAAGCTACAATCATGGTAACAAGTCATTATTGTGTGTGTGAATTTTGTACCTAGCTGTAGACACAACACTTCAATAAAACATTAGAGGTTAGTAAAAACCAAAATCGTGCAATGAAATGGAAACTAAACTAACTAGGTGATTTACTGCCTTCTAGTAGGTGTGAGTATGATACTCTCAGATCAGACAGAGACCAGTGACAATGCAACACCTAAACGAAGGATTTGAATGCAAAATATGAAAGACTATGAATGCAGATTAAGCTATATTTTTGGTATTTTCTGTGCAATAATATGAATGAAAATTTGTATGAAGCTAAGCTATAATGTATGAAAATTGGAATGCAGATTTGATCTAAGAATGCTATTAATGAGTATGAAACTATGATATGGAACTATGTAAAAGCTAATGATCAACTATGAAAGATCTCACAACTCGCCTGTCACAAATGCTCAATCCTTCAATCACCAATTTGCCAGAGTAATTGTGCAAACTTGAGTGCCATAATTATGAAGAGCAAAGCCTTGATTTTATAGAAATCTAGGGCTTTGAGGATGCAAGAGAAAAGCCATAAATCACTCTTGATAAACTCAGGTTGATTTTTGAGTTATTAGGAAATTAAGAATAATTAACTCACAAAAATCATGCAAAAATCATGCAAGAATAACTTTTTAACTCAAATCAGAAGTTTAGATCAGCTTTGAACTCAAAATAGAATGTTGAGTTTCCAAAAGTTAACAACTTGCATTGATTTCCTGATTTTGAGTTTAACTGCTCTTTGAATGTGCACAATTAATTATGAATTAATTAAATAAATAAAGTAATTTATCCTCAACTTAATTGATTTTTGAATTAAAATAATTGATTTATGGGTTAGTCAATTATTAAATCAAACTCTTATTCAAAAACTATATCATTAAATTTGACAATTGACTTTAATTAATTAAATAGGAATTTAATCAATTAGTCATAAGATTTTTGATTTATTGTCAGAATTAAATAATACAATTAAGGAATAATTATAATTAAATGTAATTAAAAAATTAAGTGGTAGTATTAAATCTAATTAATTAAATATTCAGAATATTCAATTAATCAAACTTTAGGATAAATAAGATTTATCCCCAAATAATAATTAAATTAAAGATAATTAGGATAAATAGGAATATTACATGGAATATTCCCCAATGCAAAATTTAGGATAAAATCAATTAGGATTTGATGATGTGCAGATGTGCCTTAGGTTAGGACTTTAATGTTGATTTCATTTGAATTGTAGATGTAGGAGGTTAATGAACCTATAGCCCATTTTTGGGGTATTACATTTTGCCCTTCTTTGAATCACTGTGCAAAGCGCAGTGGTTCAAAGAATAATCTATGTCTGATCTTTGTATGAAACTGATTTGATTTGAGAGGTTAACCGATTCTGAGACATAAACCAATTGAAAGATTGGAAAAAAGAGATACCAACCCAGGCCTAGAATGACCAAGAATTGAGATGATGCTAGCTATATCAACAATGAACCGATGATTATGAAAAAGTGCCAAAATGCCTGATTTTGAACCTTATGATTGTGAAGAAGTGAGTGACCGATTCCAGACCTCAATGTCCTTGTATGAATCATATTGGTATCACATCCTAAACCCATCAGTTACGAAGAACCAAGGAAATAACGCTAATGAATCGATAGTTACGAAAAGTTGATATAGTTTACAAGATAGATTTAGGATACCAGATTGATATAGATTTTCCCCAAGTGACGAGGACTTTAGATGAATCAACAACTAGACATGGTTGTTGTCTTGATTACTGAGAGAAAGATTTGATTGAAAGAATTGAGATTTACAGACTTTGAATGATGTGCAATACCATGCCCCCTTCAGGATTAAAATTGAAATTTGACAAGAAAAGTCAGTGTTATAGTTTAGAAGCATGTTAATTGATTTGAGAATTGGTTATACATGTTTGAGAATGCGTTCTGCATCGTTTGGAGGTCCAGAAGACCAAGTTTGACTTGGTTAAACCATGAGTTGACCATAGTTGACCAAGTTAAAATTTTGATAGTTTGATGTAACATAGTCAGTTAAGTTGAATACTGGATTTCTTTGATGATTGAAGGTTGATTATGTAAGCAGTCAGACATCCTAGTTCTGAAATTTTTAAATTGTGATTTTGACATAGTAAATAATCTCAAATTTCAATTTTGATCCCGAAAATGGGTTCAAAATGTCAAAATTAGCCAAGGGTGCAATTTTCATGAAAAATGGAGCACTTTTGAAAATTAGGTTAAAAGCTATATAAAGGCTAGAAGGGTCATTTTCAATTCATTTTCACCGTTGACTTTTGAAAACCTTATGGAGCCCTCTAAGTGAAAAAATGGTAGAAATGAAGGTACATGTGTCTTCTCACCATTTTGAGCACAGTCAGAGGTATCAGAGACCTTGACAATATGGACATCCGGTAGGTGGACCTCTATGCTTCTTTGAAAATTCAATTTTTCTTTGTTTATAGCATTTTTAGCATATTTTTCATACATTTGCAATTTTTAATTTTTGCATGCACGAAAAATCATACGACTTTTCTTCTGGGCTTGTATGAATTTTCAATTCTAGTTAGGTTGTCATATCATTATCCCCCAAGACTCATATGAGAGGGACCTAAGAGTCATACGATGTTTCATCGGGTCCCTCCTAACTCGTACAAGAAGATATACAATATCGTATCATCATTGTTTGTCGTATGGTAACCAATGAAAACTTGTACTAGTTTTACTACCAGTCTGCTTTGTTGTTTGGAAAATAGTGAGCCCAAAACTCATTTCTAGGGAAAAATTTTGAATTTTCTGATCTTTTAACTTGATTACTGAGTCCTTGATCTACCTTCTGAAATAGAAAATTGTTCAATTCTTATATTTGTAGCCTATTTTTCAACCAAAGTACTGATAGGATTCCTTGTTTCTGTGCCGTGTAGGTCACATATCTTGATGTTCATGTACATATCTCACATCTAGCCACTCAAAGAATCTATGTTTCCTTGCCTGATCCTATGAGAGTTCCTCTTGCTTCATGCGGATTTGAGTATCTGATCCATTTACTTGAGATTAGGGTAAATCATGGACTCTTGACTACATTGATAGAGAGATTTCATTATGAGACCCAGACATTCCACCTGTCGACTGGGGTGATCACTATGACACCAGAGGATGTATACCAGATACTACACATTCCCTTCCATTCAGGTCAGTGTCTAGCTTATGTGAGTTCGGGGAACTCTAGATTACTAGCATTCAGACATCTTTTCAGAGATGACACTCAGTTGACTGGTTCTATTTCCTGGGAGACCTTGGTACAACACTATGGTTACTCCCATAGATTAGAGTGCATCCTTTGTTAGAAAGTAAAGTCCACCAAGATAACTAAGGGGGGGGGGGGTGAATCAGTTATCAGATAATTATAACTTTTATCAACTTCAACAACATTAAACCATGTAAGCAATATAATTACCAACCATAGAAAGATTTTCATACACAATAACACAATGACACAAGATATGTTGACTAGGGAACCTCTTGATCAAAGAGTAAACCCCGGTGGGAATGATTCCCACAAAAGATGCACTAATATGAATATTCTTTGTGAAAGGATGGACTCTGTTATGAGTCTTATGAAATACATTCAGTACATATGAATCCTTGTTAGGAGATTTTGAATCCTTGTTAAAAGATTCTAACCCTGTTAAAAGTTATGGAAGATAGAAGGACCCACTGCCCAAATAGCTTTAGGGTAAGATCACTGAACACAATGCCCAAATAATATTTGTATTACTCAATAGAATAATATGTTACTTCTTCTCTGACTATGCCAAACCGCACTCATTGTTACACTAGATCTGAATTTTAGATCTCTGTACTTCGCAGGTCTTCCTTCACAATTCACTTTCACATTTAGCTCTTTTCTTCACTTCATATTCATACACTACTATCCTCTTCTACATACAAGGAAAAAAATTCCTTCCTTTATACCACGCTCAAATAATTACAAATGAGTCGGCATACAATTACAAAATAAAAGTTTCCACATGCCACATCAAAATTACACAAAACTGTCAGCTTCCAAATATAATAAATCTTCATTTGAGTGACCTCAAAGTTTGTGCTATAAGCCACATCACTATCAATGTGTCTTTAACTTCCCTTTAACTGTGAAAAACTAGATTCCATCCCGATTAGGAGATATCATCTGATTTTCACAAACCGCTACTCAGGAACACTGCCTGAATACTGCTTCCACCAAAATGCTCATAACTTCCATGAATAAAAGAATTACTATTTGTGCTCTTAACCATAGACATATAACATATCAAAGAGTATATCCTTAACATCACATATCTCCAACTTTAATAATCCATGTGCACTAATTCAAACTCTGTCTACTTCTCTGCAAGTCTCCAGAAGATCACTGTGTTGACATCAATGATAATCATAGTCATGAATGCAACAACAACTGCTATAGAATGACTACCAAGCATTCATTCCTAACAATTTCCCCCATTTGCATTGATGGAAACAAATAAAAAAACATCCAATATTCTAAAAATCCAATACTACAACACTACTGCTTCAAATCCTCTTCATCAATCAAATCTTGCTTCATTTTCTTATTCAGATAGTACAAATAGATTTTTTCATGTACACTTCTCCCCCATTGACATCAATGATAGAAATTTGATCACTATGTCAACAACAACTCCAATGTCAAAAGACACTATTCAAAAAATACATTCACTAGAGTCCTCATGACTCAGCTCAGATACACATACTCCCCCATAGAGGAAGTACCAACATCCAATCCAGAAGAAAGATAAGGCTCATATACCACTGGACGGATGCAACCAACTGCATCACTTCTCAAAAGTAGGCTGGGGCATAACCCCAAGCATACCTCTTAGATACTCAAATGTATCCTTAGGCAAAGGCTTTGTAAATATATCTACTATCTACTCCTTTGTACTTATGTACTCAAGTTTGACTTCTTTCTTAGAAAATTTCTCTCTTACAACATGATACTTGATCTCTATATGCTTTGTCTTAGAGTGTAATACAGGATTCTTAGACACACTAATTGCACTGGTGTTGTCACAATGTATGATAATAGGTTCAACAAACTTTATTCCAATATCCTTCAGCATTTTTTTCATCCAAATTATCTGGTTACAATTGTTTGATGCTGCTACATATCCTGCTTTTGCTGTGCTCTATGAGATACAATTCTACTTCTTGCTTAACCAAGAAACCAATCTTCCTCCAAGGAAAAATGCTCCACCACTGGTGCTTTTCTTATCATCAACACTACCTCCCCAATCAACATTTGTATATGCACATAGGGTAAAATCATCAGATTTTTCATACCATAATCCATAGTCCATTGTGCCTCTTAAATATCTCAGTATCCGCTTTACTGTTGCATAATATGATTCTCTAGGTTCAGCTTGAAATCTTGCTACAATTCCAACTGAATGTGCTATATCAGGTCTTATATGTGTTAAATGCTACAATCCTCCAATCATGGATCTGTAATTCTTCTGCTCTACTGTAGGAGTGTCATCTGTGCTAGATAACTTATGTCCAGTTACCATAGGTGTTCCAATTGGTTTACAATTCTCCATTCCAAATATTTTCAACAAGTCATTCAGGTACTTTTTCTGACTTACAAAGATACCATCATTGTTTTGTATTATCTGTAATCCCAATAAGTATTTCATTTCACCAATCATACTCATTTCAAATTCAGTCTTCATTTCATCAGCAAATTTGTCACTAGCTTCATCTTCTCCTCCAAAAATAATGTCATCAACAAAAATAACTATAACCAACAGACCATTTTCAATTTTTTTTGTGTACAGATTACTATCAGCTATTCCTTTTGTAAATCCCAACTTTAACAAATACTTGTCCAATCTTGCATACCAAGTTCTAGGTGCTTGTTTTAGTCCATATAAAACTTTCTTCAGTTTACATACCATGTCTCCTACTTGAGTCAAAGGAAAACCTTCAGGTTTCTCAATGTAGACTTCTTCCAATTCTCCATTTAGAAATGCTGACTTCACATCCATCTATTATACTTTAAATTTCTTGTAAGCTGCATAGGCCAAAAACATTCTTACTACTTCAATTCTTGCAATAGGTGCAAAGGTTTCTTCATAGTCAATTCCTTCTTGGTGTGAGTATCCCTTACATACCAATCTTGCTTTATTTCTTACTACTTCTTGTTTATTCATCTTGTTTTTGAATACCCATTTAGTTCCAATAACATTCTTGTCTTTAGGTCTAGGGACCAATTCTCATGTCTTGTTCTTTTCAATCTGATCTAGTTCTTCTTTCATAGCATTAGTCCAACTTTCATCTTCACAAGCTTCACAAGTAGTTTTAGGTTCAATTTGAGAAATCAAACATAATTGTTCTTGTACCTTATTCTAAGCTAGAACTCCTCTTTTGATGCTTCCAATAATTTTTCCAATAGGATGATTCTTTAACAAACTCTTGCTAGGTGTCACTATCTCAGATCTCACTTCAGGTGCAGGCTCTTCAATGACTTCACTGTGGCTTTCATTCAACAAATCACTGTTAGTTTCATAAAATAATTTAGTAGATCCAGTGTTAGGTTTAGGATGAGATTCTTCATCTGATTCATAATCAAACATTCTTTCTTGAATTTTGAACTTTTCATCAACTTTAACATTTGCGCTTTCAACAATAGTCTTAGTTCTTTTATTGTAACATCTATAGAATTTTCTTTTCAAGGAATATCCAAGAAATATACCTTCATCACTTCTAGGATCAAACTTTCCAATATCATCATCTCTCTTTATATAACATTTCCTTCCAAAAATTCTAAAATACTTAACTGAGGGTGCATGTCCAAACCATAATTCATAAGGTGTCTTGTCTGTGTCTACTCTGATTTGTACTTTGCTCATTGTATACACTACTGTGTTCACTGCTTCTCTCTAGAATATCTTTGCCAAATCATTCTCAAATAACATAGCTCTTGTTGCTTCAGTCACTGATTTGTTCCTTCTTTCTACAATACCATTTTATTCAGGTGTTCTAGGGGCTGAGAACTGTCTCTTAATGCCATTTTCTTCACAAAAGGTGTTAAACTCTCTAAAAGTAAATTCTCCACCTCTATCAAATCTCAAACATTTAATCTTCATTCTAGATCCATTCTCAACTTTATTCTTAACAATCTTAAACTTATCAAATGCTTCATATTTTTCTTTAAGAAATGCAATCCACATCATTCTTGTAAAATCATCAACAAGAATCATAAAATACCTTTCTCCATAGAATCCTCTAGTCCTAGTAGGACCGCTCAAATCTGTATGAACAATTTCCAACTTTTCTGTAGATGTAAACTTCTTAATGGGAAAAGAACTTCTTTTTGGTTTAGCCATCACACATTCTTTGCAAATCATGTTAGTAGACTTCATAATTTTAGGCAAATCTCTTACTACAAGTGTAGTACTTACTTTTACAATGTTGTCAAAGTTTATACGAAAAAACCTTCTATGCCATAACCAACTTTCATCAATTTTAGTAATCAAACATGTCATCTCAGTAGGATTCAATTGAAATACATTACCTTTGATTCTAGATCTAGTTTCAATTAGATTTTCATCTTTATCCTTTATCACACAAGTTTTCTCAATAAACCAAACTTGATATCCCTTATCAACTAACTATCCAACACTTAAAAGATTATGTTTCAATCCATCCAAAAAATAAACATCATCAGTATTAGTCTTTCCATCAAGAGTAATAGATCCTATACCTTTAATCAAACAAGGTGCATTATTTCCAACTCTAACAACTCCTCCATCATATTCATTTAACTTTATGAACTTTTTCATGTCTCCAATCATATGATGTGGACAACCATTGTCTATAATCCAATCAGCTTTCTTTTCAACTTGAGAAACTAAGGCTTTTTCTTCCTTGACATCAGTTTCAAAATTTTCTTCTTTAATTTCTACAAATCCTATGTCATCATTATTCTCATTATCACTTTCACTTAAGGTTCTCTCTATACTAGCTTCAAGATCTTCATCATTAGCATAATAACATTCCTTAGATCTTCTAGCTTCAAGATCTTCATCATTAGCATAATAACATTCCTTAGATCATCTAGGTTTGAAATTGTTTCTATACTTTTTAACTCTCTTAGGACATTTAGATGCAAAATGACCATATTCTTGACAAGTCCAACATTAAAATTTTTTATTACCATCTGGTTCTCTCTTCAGAAGCAAGGCAATACCTTCTTCAATCTTCTTATCTTCTTCATTTCAAGATTTGCTGCTGCCATCATAATCTTCACTCATACTGATGCTTCTTGACAAAGTAGGGTGAACACTAAGAGCTCTGAATGCTATCTCCATTCTAGGTAAGTCTCCTGATAACCTCAGGTTCATCTCTGCTGCTTCCAATCTTCCAAGAAGAGTCTCTCTTATAAATTTTATAGTACAAGGTATTACTTGTTCAATCATCTAAGTTGTCTACTTAAATATAGGAGTCAATGTCCTTAGAATTTTCCATATCACTTCATTCTCTATCTTTGTTCCTCCACAAGATTTTATACCTATAACAATTTATGACATTCTACCAATATAGCTTCTAACAGATTCATCTTCCAACATTCTTATATCTTCAAATGCACATATCCAATTATGTAATCTAACTCTTTTTGCATGTTCACCACCTTCAAAAGTAGAGTGTAAAGCTTTCCAAATTTCATGAGATTTTTTCAAACATTTTACCTGACTGTACTCATTCTTCAGAAGTTTTGTCAAAAGTGCTTCTCTTGCAAGCATGTTACACATGAATAGATCTCTCTCATCAGCAGTACATGTTTCAAAATTGTCCTCTTTAATGATAGTCTTATCATTCTTTGTAATCAACCAATAACCTAGTCCTAAACATAGTAGGCATGTCTTCATCTTTTCTTTCTAGCTATCAAAATTTACTCCATCAAACTTAGGGCTTTCTTTCTTGAAAATTTCCATGGATCTTCTTAAGTTGTTAAACTTCTTTTTCAAAGATCTGCCACTCTGATACCAATTGTTAGAAAGTAAAGTCCACCATGATAACTAAGAGGGGGGGGGGGGGGTGAATTAGTTATCAGATAATTATAACTCTTATCAACTTTAACAACATTAAACCATGTAAGCAATATAATTACCAACCATAGAAAGATATTCATACACAATAACACAATGACACAAGATATGTTAACTAGGGAACCTCTTGATCAAAGAGTAAACCCCGGTGGGAATGATGCCCACAAAAGATGCACTAATATGAATATTCCTTGTGAAAGGATGGACTCTGTTAGGAGTCTTATGAAATACATTCAGTACATATGAATCCCTATTAGGAGATTTTGAATCCTTGTTAAAAGATTCTAACCCTATTAAGAGTTATGGAAGACAGAAGGACCCACTGCCCAAATAGCTTCAAGGTAAGATCACTGAACACACTGTCCAAATAATCTTTTTATTACTCAATATAATAATATGTTACCTCTTCTCTGACTATGCCAAACTGCACTCACTGTTACACTAGATCTCAATTTTAGATCTCTGTACTTTGCATGTCTTCCTTCACAATTAGCTTTCACATTTAGCTCTTTTCTTCACTTAATATTCATACACTACTATCCTCTTCTACATACAACAAGGAAACATATTCCTTCCTTTATACCACACTCAAATAATTACAAATGAGTTGGCATACAATTAAAAAATAAAAGTTTCCACACGCTACATCAAAATTACACAAATTTGTCAGCTTCCAAATACAATAAATCTTCATTCAAGTGACCTCAAAGTTTGTGCTATCATCCACATCACTATAAATGTGTCTTCAACTTTTCTTTAACTATGTAAAACTAGATTCCATCCTGATTAGGTGATATCATCCGATTTCCACAAACCGCAACTCAGGAACACTGCCTGAATACTTCTTCCACCAAAATGCTCATAACTTCCATGAATAAAAGAATTACTATCTATGCTCTTAACCATAGACATATAACATATCAAAGAGTATATCCTCAAATTCACATAGCTCTAACTATGATAACTCACGTGTGCTAATTAAAACTCTGTCTGCTTCTATGCAAGTCTCCAGAAGATCACTGTGTTGACATAAATGAAAATCATAGTCATGAATGCAACAACAACTACTATAGAATGACTACCAAGCATTCATTCCTAACATCCTTGTTGGGATGATAGGATGTATTATCATGTCTGACCATCAGTAGAATGGTCTTCTGATGGGCTGGGCCCTAGTGGTTGCACATCTGATGGTGACTCCTTTCGAGTTAGCCTGGGGTCAGTGTCTTCTAGCCCACATGTTCTTCAAGATGCACAAGGTAGTGTATCAGGAGAGAAAATATTTTTTTACTGGTGCTTTAGTTTTACAGATCTAGGCATGGGAGTATATCCCAATTTTGAGACCAGTGTGTTAGTCACAGAGGTAGCCGCAGGAGCCTGTGATTTATATTTATGCTGGATATGTCATATAGGGTCACATGGGTCATGTAGAGTACTGGAGATAGTGTCTTGATGACATGAAATTTGTATGATGGAGGCCCTATGTAGATATTGAGCCTTGGCCTACTGCACAAGAGTAGTTTAGTTTCTTCTTTCAGAGCTGGGTGTTGATAGGATGATCGTCCTCTATATTGGAGAGATTTATAATTACTAGGGTGTGGTGATAGTATGGACAAGTGCAGTATGCACCTTAGGATTATGCCATGTCTTCTTGAATAGCCCATGAGCTTGAACTTGGATGGACCCTGAGGATTTCTTATGCCTTGTGTTCACAAGAGTATAGTGGTATTATTGGTAGAGGCTGGGAGTACAGACCATAGGTTGTTGATGCCAGAGTGATAGATGGTTTTATTGCATGGCTCATTGATCATCTAGTCTATAGATTCTCTGACCCCACAGAGCTGATACCTTCCATGGAGGAGGTGATGGATGTTACTGGAGCTCTGATGAGATAGGGTTTGAGACCCACATAGGTTCCAATTGCACACCCCACACCTCCAAGACTGAGAGTGATGGCTCCCCCATAGAGACCATCAAGATAGATGAGGCCCCCTCATCCCACTATTTCCACAGTAGGTAGGCCTACAGGTGCATAGAGATGGACTAGGGGAGAGGGTAGTACTTTAGGTAGTGTTGGTACTATTAAGGAGGTACTTGCAGCTGAGCAGGTTGTAGGTGGTGATGTTAGAAATAGAAATACTAAGAGGGGGGGTGAATCAATATTTCACAAACTTTTACTTTTGCCCACTTATGGATATAACAGATTACTTTAGTGCATGCAAAGCATAAGAAATTAAATAGCATACATAACAGTAAATGTAAAGAACTCAAAACACATGATATGTTCTCAAGGAAACCCTAGCCAAGGGAAAACCCTGGTGGGGATGGTACCCACAAAGATCCACTAATCAAAAGATATCCGGTTAAGGATGTTGACCCTGTTAGGAGCTTATTACAATCATATAGTGTATTAGTCCTAGTTAAGGGACTATAGGCCTTGTTAGAAGCCTCAACCCTGTTAGGAGTTGTAGATACAAAACTTGATTACCAGATGAGCTCACTCCCCAAACAAGTAATACAAATTTTTACTGATTACATTATGGTACTGCTTACAACTTCTCATCAACAACTTTTGTTGCTATCACAATTTACATATATTACATGTTACATTTCAAGTATGCTCGTTACATCTTCATTTATACAAGATACAAACATAATATCTTTCTCTTGTTGGCTTGCATATCTTTATCCAAGAGTAAACATCTAGGATGTTATCTCTTTATAATATTAAGTCATTATTTTGACAAGAAAAATAATCCCTTAATTCATTTACTAGTTCTGTCTTCAAAACTACACTGTCAGCTATACTCTATCATCGATAAAATAGTCATAACTTTGTTCGTACTATCCATACTCTTTTGCACACTAAGATTGGGTATCCTTGGACACCATAGAGTCTATGTTCAAGTGTGCAAACTTTGATCATGCTCCAGTGAATGTCGCCAAAACAAACTGTATCGGGTGCTCTGTCAAAATCACTGTTTCATACTTAGACAATTTTAGTCTGTGACCTTCCATACTTACTTTTCAGCTTATGCGCTCTTCATAGGGAACATATGTTTCCATAATGACAACATTCATGTACATACCTTAGCCAAATTTCCAACAATCTCCCCCTTTGTCATTGGTGGCAACATATGAGAAAATTGGCTAAGTGTACAATTCAAAAATCTCAAAATTGCATAAAAAATATGGCCATAGTATAAAATAAGTATACTATCCTTATATCTCCACAAAATGTATATAATAATGTATAACACTTCATAATACTCCATAGAACTCACCCTATGAGTATCCTTCCTTATCATATATAGACAATTTTCTAAGTATCTCTCCCCCTTTGACAACAATGACAAAATAAAGGGTGGAAAGGGATATACAAAAATTGTGTCAAAACTTTTACCTTACTATCTTATTGCAAAGCCGGTAGGCTTGCAACACAATCTGAAAAATCTATCTTCCAAGTCTCAAAATCTTTCTCCCATGCCTTCTTTATTGATTCTACTACATTGAGTAAAGTACTCAATCGGTATGCTGCAATCTGACAAGCTTGGAGGGACTCAAAATTGAATTTCTGAAATGTTGTCTTAGCAATAAGACATTCATCTAGCTACTCTTCGATTATGGTCAACTTGATTGAGACATGCTCTCTCAAGATGTTTATTCTGATAGATTTCTTATTTTTCTCATCATTTAAAATCCTTATTTCATCACATAATTTTCTAATCTTATTCTCAACTATTCTGATCTTCATGTTTAGGCTGGCCAAAGAGTTTGTTTCTACAAAAATCTCATCTTGCTTCTCTTTTATCTTCTTTTCTTCTTCAATTAAAATATTTTTAGACTTTGTACACTGAATGTACAAACACTTTCCAGTCTCAAGATGTTTCCTTAAGTCCTTAATGTGTCTATCAAGGCTGTCAATGTCATTCTTGATATTCAGACTTATGTTTTGCAACATCTTAGCTTCATAAGCTGCCCGAGCCTTAACCTTAGCAATATTAGTTAAATTAGTGAATTCAACATCAAAAGATTTAATTACCATCTTTTCTCTTTCAAGTGGATCTGAATCAAAGACTTTTGTAGATATGACATTTTGTAACTTCTCAATCAAGTCTTTCAGACTACCTTCCAAATTCTTAACTTTCTTATTCTTTCCAATAATTTTGTTTAAAGAGGTGATCAACTCTATTTGATCATCGTCATCAACTTCCTTGCTCAAATCTTCAATCAATGTTTCTATTCCTTTCTCCTTTCCAGTCTTAGGATTAAGATTGATGTCTTCTTGTGTTCTAGTAGGTGTAGGGGCCTTTGTTTCCATTTGCACTTCAGTATGTGTAGTCTCTATTTCAATAGTCTTTTCTTGCTCTCCCAAATCCAAATTATCAACAATGTTATCCAAACTGTTGAGTACCACATCAACTGAATCTAAAGTAACTTTAGTTCCTTCAATGTCCATAGACTCTGTGCCAATGTTTATTGAAGAAGAGGGAATATCTTCAACTCTAACTACCTCTGCTGTTGCCTTTGCTTGTTCTAAACTCTATTTCTCTGCTGGTTTTGCAACTGATTGATCTTTACTATCTTTTCCTACTACCAAGTTAGCTAGCACTTGCACAACTGCCTATTCAGTTTCAGTCTTTACTTTCTCATATTGTCCTCCCATTATTTGTATAATTCTTCTTTTGGTTCTCAATAGGGTCTCAAGTGGCTTGAGGATCTGTTTAAGATGGTCATCATCTCTTATTTCATAGAACTATCTAATCACATTCTCTCTCATTTTGGTATCTTCTTCTTGTGCTCTCATCTTTCTTCTCACAAGTTTGTTGTACAAATCTTCTAGTATCTTTCCATGAATAATATCAAATTTCTTGTTAGACAAAATCATATGTGTAACCATTGCATTCTCGAGATTCAATCTGTCAGAGGATCCATATAAATCATAGTATTTATTCATTTTGGTAAAGTCTCCATGCTGCATTATATCTTCATTAAATCTTTCTATCCTTGGTTTCCATGATTTCTTCTTTGCTGTCACTTCATCATCTTTTATTTCTACAACTCTTCTAGGTATTGGTGGAACAATTGTTTTCTATCTTTTACCCGATCCTGAAGCACTTGCCTTCATTCTTTTGCTTGATGCTAAAGAAAAGGGTTTCTTTATCTGATTGATTCCTTGTTCCTTCTCAGGTTCTTCAACCTTTACCTTTACTTGAATAGGTTCTACACTTGATGCCAAAGGTGGGACTGATAATATCTCACTTTGCCTTATTGCTTCTGCAGTCTTCTTTGCAATATCAAATTCCTGCTCACTCATACCTGATTCTTTTAGAATTTTCTTTATTGTAGACTCCACTCTCTTCTTTGATTTTTTCTCTTCCTTAAGTGACTTTGCTGAACCAAAGTTTTCATCATATGTTCCAAATCTATTTCCGTGAGCATCAATTTTACTTTTCAACAATCTACTAACATAACCTTCTATTTCAACTTCAGAGATTTCATAGCCAAGAGGGTCTATGAATTCATGTCTAGGTTCTACTGCGTCAATGTAAGTGAAATTAGTATCAACCATAAAACATATATCATCTTTGTATTTCTCAACTAGGGATGGAGGAATTCTTGATCTATTTATCACAATTATCTGAAAAGTTTTCAATACTAACTTTCAAGAGGATACCAATTTTGATCTAGGTGCAGAGGTTAGACACTGTAAGGCATAGAGAGAAGAGACCACAGAGGAGCCTACTGTAGATACTAATGTGCTAGCTATAGACGCTGATCCTAGTGTTCCACTGACTACATAGGAGATTGTGAGGAGACTCAAATTATAGGTTTGGGACCTGAAGGTTCACAATGCTCATTGGGAGGAGAGGTTTCTAGAGGTAGATAGACAATGTACTGAGCTTTGGGGTGAGGTGCAGAGATACAGGTAGAGGTTATTCATCAGACCTCCAGATATGCCTATTATGTTTCTGCATACTATGTTGCGATACCACTTGCTTAGAGAATTCCTTTGTACTCTCAGTATATGATAGCATCAAAGGGAGAGAGAGCACCTAGAGTCGAGGTAGTTCCAGATGCACCTTCACCACCTCCACTAGATGGAGAGGATCATGTGAACAATTGATCTGTCATGATATTCTGATATTTTTGTTGCTCTTTTGATATTGTTCTGAGTTCTGATAGCTCACATGAGCTCATTCTTTTGTACATTGTGCCAGTAGTGCACCCTTGACTATTTTGAGTTTTATGATATATATATGAGATTGAGATTTTTGGTTGTGACTTCATTTGTACTTGTCATGTTTTTGATGTATGATGATATCATGTGATGTAAATGCTATGAGTAGAGTAGAATGTATGTATGGATTCATGCAATGCAATGATTTTCTTTCATATGTATGAATGTTATGCAAATGTACTTGATTATGGAAAGTGTATGTATGGAAATGTATGTAATGAAATAGATGGAATGAATGATTATGAATATGTAATGTAAGTTAATGACAAACATGATATGTTTTACAGGTATTGATGAAGACAAGTACTCAGTCTTATGTCAAAAGGATGTTTAACCTAGGATTGTGACTACTTGCGTTCCTATGAGAAGACCTTCGTATGAAATTAAACTCTTCATTTTTAGTTTAAGTATAGTTTTTAGAAGGATTGTTGAAGATTTTCAAGCAATTTGTGAGATCATGCAATCATGAAAAGTGTAAAATGACATGCAAAATGAAATGCAACCTAAGACCTAGGACCTAGTCACTGATCATGTGTCGGTCATTCGTCATCATTGAGTTTTTTTTAGGTAACTAGATAAATCAATACAATGCCCACTAGTTAGGAAACTATAGACATATGAATATCAATTTGTATGCTCAAGAATAAATACAATGCCCACTGGTCATACAACCATGGACATATGAATATTGATTTTGTTTTCAGAATGTCGGATTAGATATAAGAACCAAGGCACAAATGCTAGGATGACCTGAATATCATGTCCTTTCTGATATAGCAATTTGTATAAGCATCAAAACATAGACATTGTGATGACCAAAATATGCCTTGCATAAAAAACACATCAAGCAGTCAAGAGATCATTCTAAATCTAGTGTGAATTACCCGTAGTGACCCTTTATCATTCACATCCTTAGGCAAGATTGTGCTTCATATTAGGAGACATAACTCACTCAAAAAGACAATAGTTAGATCAAAATTCCTTGGATTTTTTGGGTATTAATGGTCAAGGTACTCATGGCCATCCAATTCAAGATAGAGGCTCTTACAGATGGACACCATTTCAATCTAGAATTTCCAAAGTTGTTAGATTTTCACATACAAGCAGAAGACAAAGAAAAGATTATGCCCCCAGTCATCACTATCTAAATCCTATAAAGGACATCATCAAAGAGCTCAAAGGACACAATATGCAAAAATCTCAATGCGAATCAATAAGCATACAAGGAGATAAAAGCATGCAAAAGCATAGATTGTTTTCAGTTTTTAGTTTGATTGCATTTGTTGTAGATGCAAAATCCTTTTTGGAGATGAGACTAAATCAAATGAAGCTACAAAGGACTCTGACTGGATATGACTCATCTGAGGTATACTGGATACCATAGGATATAACATTGATTTCCCCCAAGTGTTAGGCATTGATAGGATACAGATGCGCGAGCTGATTGGTGTACAGACCGACTTATTGAAAACATGAATGCAAAAACAAACTAGGAGATATGTACAAACTAAAGCAAGACTGAAAGCTGGGAAAGACCAAGATTGCACTGATAGATAGAGTGTTTTGAACAAGTGGCACCTGTTTGCCAGGTTTTCACCATCTTGGTAGAGATTCTATTTTTGCTACCAAGGCGTCTGTTTCTAGGTTTTCACCAAGGCACTTTTTCTTTTTCTCATTTTTTTGTATTTTTTATTTTTTCAATTTTTTTGTAATTTTGATTTTTTTGTGAATCATCAAGGCAACCATTACTAGGTTTTCACCAAGATGTTCATTTTTTAAGGACTTTTTCCAATTATTATGATTTTTTTTTTAGGACATTTTACCATAGACTGAATGCCTTAGGCGTAGAATTTCTTTAGATGGAGAATGTTGATTGGTTCTCAGATTTGTTCTCCTTTAGTCATTGAGAGTTGAAAGGCTCCTGAGCCAAAAGTAGCAGTGATAAAAAAGGGACCCAGCGAGTTAGGTTCAAACTTCCCCTTGCATTCTCGATGTGATTGATTTTTAGGATTCTCTCTCAAGACTAGATCGCCAACCTGAAATTCTCTATGTTTGACTTTCTTGTTGTAGCCTCTAGACATTCTCTTTTGATACACTCTGAGATGATCATATGCTACTTGTCTGCGCTCATCTAGTAGTTCAAGTTCTTGCAACCTAGACACTCTTTAGTCATCATCAATTACTAGACCATGCATTCTAATTCTTAGTGATGGGATTTCAACCTCAATAGGCAGTACCGCTTCAGACCCATAAAATAAAGTGAATGGTGTAGCCCTAGTAGGCATTCTGATACTTTTCCTATAGGCCCAAAGAGTTGGATTGATCATGAGATGCCAGTCTCTTCCTATTTTATTAACTGTATGATGCAAGATTTTCAATAGATTCTTGTTTGAAGCCTCTGCTTGTCTATTCCCTTGAGGATAGTAGATAGATGACCAATGTTGTGTAATCTTGAATTTGGCACATAAATCATCCAAGTCTTTGTTCTTAAATTATCCACCATTATATGTGACTATAGAATGTGGAATACCATACAAACATATGATGTAGTTCAAGATGAAAATAGATATTTTTTTCCAGTTGCTTGTGTCAAAGGGATTGCTTCTACCCATTTTGTAAAATAATCTGTAGCTGTGATTATATGGGTATGTCCATTAGAAGAATGAGGATGTATGGCTCCTATAAGATCAAATGACCATTGATGAAAATGCCATTGTGTAGTGAAGGGGATTAGATCTCTCCCTAGAGCATGAATTAAGTTGCCATGCACTTGGCACTTTTGATAGTTCTTAGCAAACTTGATAGCCTCTTTCTCCATTTCTAGCCAATAGTACCCAACCCTAATAAGTTTTTGGGCTAGTGTTAAACCATTTGAGTCCAACCCACAAATACCATGATGGACTTCCTCTAATGCACATTGAGACTCTTCCCATTCTAAACATCTAAGTAGCGTACCATCTAGACCTCATTTGTATAGATTGTGACCAACTATGACATATCAGGAGGCATTTAGCATAAGGTATCTCTTTTCATGGCAGTTAAAGGTATCGGAAATGATTTGGTCTTTGAGATAGGAGAATAGGTTTTTATAGCAGGATGAATCATGACCTACAATAGTGCAAATCATGCAGGTTTCAGGGGAGTCATATGCAGGATAAGATAGTGCTTCCACCAGGAACTCATAGCGTAGCTCATGTTCAGGCTACTACAATAAAGTAGATAGTGTTGCCATTGCATCGGCAACCCTATTCTCTATTCTAGGTATTTTCTCAAATGTGATAGATATGAAATATTTCTTTAGATCATCTACCATTCTCTTGTATGGAACAAGCTTTTCATCCTTTGTTTGGTACACATCATTGACTTGGTGTATTACAAGTTGTGAGTCTCCATGAATGTGTAATTCTGTTACCCTAAACTCAATTGCTATTTTCATACCATTCAAAAGGGCTTCATATTCAAAAATATTGTTTGTGCAAGGAAACTTGATGCAAAATGCTTTTGGGATTGAGTATCCTTGAGGAGTTATGAACAATATACCTGCTCCATATCCATTTTGTGTATAGGAGCCATCAAAGAATAATTTCCATTCTCTAGAAGAAAGATTCATGATAGAGGAATTTGGAAATTCCATTTGCATAGGAGTATTGTCAAACATAGGTGCATCAGCCAATTGATCAGCAATTACCTATCCTTTTATAGCTTTTCTTTCAACATATTCGATGTCAAATTCACTTAAGAGCATGACCCATTTGGCTAATCTACCCGTGAGGGAATATTTGCTCAATAAGCATTTCAATGGATCGATCTTAGCTACCAATTGAGTGGTATGAGCTAACATGTAGTGTCTCAGTTTCTATGATGCAAGGATCACAGCTAGACAAGCTTTTTCAATCATAGAATAGTTCTTTTCATATGCCACCAATGTTCTACTAATATAGTATATAGCTCTTTTCTTCTTGTTATCATCATGCTGTGCAAGCAATGCCCCCAGTGATGTATCTGTAGCAGAGACATATAAGATCAAAGGCTTCCGTTGAATGGGAGGCATCAAGATAGGAGGATTTGATAGATATTTCTTGATATGATTAAAATTCCTTTCAAATTCCTTGCTCCATGAAAAGGTCACACCTTTATGTAATGTCTTTGTAAAAGGTTGTGATATGTCTGCTAGCTGAGATATGAAGCATCTAATAGATTGAACTCTCCTTTGCAATGTTCTCATTTGACTGATACTCTTGGGAGGTTGCATCTCCATGATAGCTTTAAATTTAGCGAGATCAACTTCAATTCCTTTCTTTGGAACAATGTAGCCTAAGAGCTTTCCAGAAGTGACACTTCTTAGGATTTAGTCTGAGACTAAATTTTTCCATTCTGTCTAGTATCTTGCTCAAGTCATTTAGATGTTCAGATCTAATCATAGATTTTGCTAAGGTATCATCAACATAATCTTCCATAGTCCTATGCATCATGTCATGAAAAATAGAAGTCATAGCTCTTTGATATGTAGCACCAGCATTTTTAAGCCCAAATGGCATGACATTCCAGCAGAAGGTACCCCATGCACATGTGAAAGCAGTTTTCTCTTGATCCTCTAGAGCAATTTTTATTTGATTATATCTAGAAAAACCATCTGTTAAAGAATACATCTCAAAGCTCGCAGTCATGTCCACTATCATATCAATGTTAGGTAATGGAAAATCATCCTTAGG
The DNA here is from genome assembly GCA_027943335.1 of Chamaecyparis obtusa. Taxonomy (NCBI): domain Eukaryota; kingdom Viridiplantae; phylum Streptophyta; class Pinopsida; order Cupressales; family Cupressaceae; genus Chamaecyparis; species Chamaecyparis obtusa. The sequence goes on from BSBK01003610.1 coordinate 334,618, forward strand.
GCACGCTTTTTTTACATCTCTAAAATCTATGCATACTCTTATTGATTTGTCTAGTTTTGAAATAGGTACAATATTAGAGATCCATTCTACATAATCAATAACTCAAATAAATCTGGCTTTTAGGAGCTTCTCTAATTCAGCTTTGACCAAGAGTGCAACGTGTGGATGCATCTTTCTCAATTTTTTCTTAATAGGTTTAACATTTGGAGCTATAGATAAATGGTGCATTATAAGATCATGTTCCAATCCTGGCATATCTGAATATTTCCATGCAAATTTGATCTTCTTTTCTATGAGGAATGTTGTAAATTTTTGCTTCTCTTCTTCTAATAAAGATTGTGCTACATGGATCAACTAGGGTTCCTCTACTATTCCCAAGTTGATAGATTGAGTGGGCTCGATTAGAACTAGAGATTTGTCCTATAAATAACTCAGAAGGATATCAAATATCTCATCCTTAGGCACCTCAGAGAGGTTTTCACCTTTGGATACATCTTTTATTTTTACTTTTGTAGGTTCTGAGACTACCACAAAGTGGTTTTCACCCTCAGAACTCCTTTTCTTTTTCTTTTTATTCTTATTTTTTTGACTAAGATACTTGATGTCCAACTTTATTACGCTAACGCTCGATTCACTAATTGAAGTCCTCATAGGCTCAACTGCATTGAGGTAGAAAGAAAGGGCATAGTCATTGGGAAAGGTATAAATACCTTGGTTCAAGTCTGTGGATGTTAGGTCAAGAAGGTCAGGGTGTTGGATAGTCAAAGTAGTGAAAGATTGGGAAAGAGTGTTTATGGATATGGATCTGTCATCATTAGTCCTAACCCAATGCTTGAGTTCAAATGTGATATTACAACTTAAGACATTCAATTCATGAATAGGGTCAATGTCATTGTAGAAGTCCACTTCAACCATCAGTGGACCAAACTCAATAAGTTCATCATTTCACTCTAGACTTACGTTGGGTTTAGATGCATATTGGTGAATAAATTCAACATAATTTTCTATAATAAGTTCATCTAGTTCTGGAATGAATCCCCATTCATAGTCATTTGATTCATCTTCTGTTTCTTCATCTAGACCTCTAGGAAATCTAAGAACATGAGTAAATTTAGGATGAATACCCCAAGAAGGGTTTCCCTTAGATTCTGATTTGAATTCATACTCATGGGAATCTATCTTAGAATAACTATCACCTTCCTCTTTGTCTATTTGATTGCCTTCGAGATTAGGTGGTTCTTGTGTTGCAACTATCTCTTGCTCTATAGTAGGTTCTTATGTTTCTACTACATTAATTCTTTTTATTGGATCATCTTTAGCTTCAAGGAGGTCTTTTATTTCTTTAGGAAAATGCTCATAGGGAATGAGATCTTTAGTGGTGTCTGAATCATCACTATCAAATTGTTCTGTTGTTTCTCCCTTTAGTTGATTCACTACGGAGGGCTCAATCTATTCTAAAAAATGTCAGGAGTTCTTGCTAAGGTAGAAAGGATTCTTTGTGTATCCTAGACCTATTGTATTCTTGTTTTCTCAGCCACAATGATCAAGAGGTGACATAAGACCCTTACCCTGTAGTCCTAGAGGTCCTTTTGCTTTATATCCCATTTTTGTGATCAATTTGTCCCCTGGGCCATATGACTTAGAAGGGATATCTGGTATTTTAGCATCATATTTTTGAACCACTTGAGATTTAGGTTCATCTTTGTATAGCCATGTGAGCACAACTTCATCTTCTTCAAACTCTTGTTTAGATACTTGTTCTACAACAAAATTTTCTTTATATGCTTCAAGAGGTTCTTTAGACTCCTTTTTAGACTATTTTAGAGTTTGTCCATAAGACTTAGGAGAGATAGCGAGAGATGTCAAAGATAAGACTGGCTCTATAGTATATTCTCCCATACCATTGTCTTTGATCTTAACCTCTTTAGCAATGTCTTCCATCTTGGATGTGGATGCTACATCTATTTTCTTAGTGGAAGATTCTCTATTATTGGGAACAAGTTTGTTAGCACTCTCTTTCAAGGTATTGGAAGTTGTATATAGATCAGCTAGAATCGTCACCTCTACTCCTTCATAAGGAAATTTCAAAGGTATGTAGAGGGAATAAATTTCATTTCATGTATCCAGGGTCTCCCTAGAAGGATATTGTAAGCCAAAGGTAGATCAAGAACTTGACATATAGTATCTCTGATGACAGGACCTACTTTGATAGGTAAGACAATAGTTCCCTCAGAAGATCTTTCTTGCTCATCATATGCTTTGATAGTTATCTTCTTCATAGGATCAATGGCCATTTTTGAAAATCCCAATTGTGTAATCAAGCTAAAAGAACAAATGTTTAGGCTAGCACCCCCATCTATCAACACACATTTGACACGAAAATTTTGGATCAAGACTTCAATATGAAAGGGCTGGTTATGTGGATGACTCAAGGAGTTATCATCTTCCTTTGAAAAGAAAAGTACTATGGAGATGTAAGATGACAAACCATAGTCTGGAATCTATCTAAATCAAGGTCATCAAGAACATTGGATTCGAGTAGAGCTTTGTCTAGAATGGCTCTATGAGCTGAAGATATTCGGAGCAACTCAAACATGGAGATTTTAGCATTTGTGTGCTGGAGTTGTTGAATAATACTATATGAAGTAGGCCTCATGTCTTTAGGATTTGAAGATTTAGATGTAGCCTTCTATTTAGAAGTAGATGAAAGATTGAAAGGCACCTTAGGGACATTGGATGAATCTGGTATTTGTCCTTCTAGGTGTGCCTGAGCTTGTGATTGAGTAATTGCATTAGCTGATTGATTTTCTCTATCTCTTCTTACAATTGTAATGACATTGCAACGCTCAGATAGACATGGTTCAACCATATTGATGACAAAGTTGTTTCCAGAGTATGCATAATTGACTTTAGCACCCATATTAGGTTGAGAAGAAGAATCTTCTTTACCATGTTTATGAAATGGTTCTATGAATGCTGTATGATCATTATTACTCTTATGATCATCAATTGTGATATCTCCATTATCAATTTTGTCTTGTATGATGTGTTTCAAGCGGACGTAGTTATTAGTCTTATGACCTTTATTGTGATGGAATTCATAGAAATCATTCTCTCTCCATCATTTTAGTTTAGATTTAGGATCAAAGAATTTCATCTCAGGCAAGTAGATGATTTTATTTGCCAATAGATTTTTCATGGCAAATTCCAAGGATTCTCCAAGAGAAGTGAATTTGCAATTAGGATCTGTAGCCCAAGGTTTGTAATCAGATGAATTTTTATTGGACTCTGTTGCTTTAGCTTTGGAAGCTTTGATGGCTTGGGTACCAATAGTGAGATTGAAAGTAGGTGCCTTAGATGGGGCATGGATATTATAAACAATGCCATCTATAACAATGCCTTTATTCTTGTTCTAGTTTTTGTTCTTGTCCTTAGGACTAGATCCAGATTCATACTTGTCTTTTTGAAGTGTGATGTCTCCTTTTTTCACAAGTACTTTCTCAATTTTGATCGCATTATCTACCATCTTGTCAAAAGATGTATGATTTTGCATTTGTAAAGGGTAGTTGATTTCTAGAACAAGATTGTTGATGAAGATTTTCAACTTCTCATTTTCAGGAATGGGTCTAGCATATAGAGAAAATTTCTTCCTCCACCTCTTGAGAAATATCAGGAATGGTTCTCCTGGATACTGTTTTAGATTGCAGATGTCAATCATGGTGACCAGATGTTGAATATTGTAGGAGTATTATTGATAGAATACTTTGATTAACTCCTCAAAATTTTTGATAGTAGGAGGCATTCTAGAGAACCAATGAATGGATGCTCCTCCTAGAGATAGAGGGAAAAGACACATTAAGTAGGTTGGTTTGTGCATAAACACCATAGATTGAGTACAAAATTCTCTGACATGATCTTGAGGGTCAGAGTTTCCATCATACTTATCATATTTAGGCATCTCCACTCTTTTAGGGAATGGTGGCATGTACAAGTCTTTATCAAATGGAAAAGGACATAGAGCCTCCATGGAGAACTCTTTAGGTTCCTTTTCTTTTTCAAGTTTGTTAAGTTTGACTTGCATGGCATGCATCTATTTCATCATAGCCATGATAGGATTTTCTTCCTCATGTGTAATGATATCTTCCACATTAAATTTTGGAGGAAGTTTAGCTTTTTGATGAGCTAAATCTAGAAAGTATGCTTCTCTATCTTCTTTCAAGAAATGCTTCATCATCCTTTTGAAGTTATCATCATTTTGATATTGAGCAATTTCAGAAGGTGTAGGTTCTTGATCCATACTGTGTTGAGATTGGTGTCCTTAAGACCCATGATGTGTCCCTCTGTGAGACATGTTAGGAGTTTTAGGGCTCCCTAGATTAGATCAAGGAAGGGTTTGTTGATTACCTTCGTGAGTTGATGGATGGGGTATGTAACTAGTTTTCAATCAAAAATTGCCAAGATCATTGTCTTTGTAAAGACTAGAATTATAGAGTTGTTCAAGAGTTGGTGCCTGGAGAGTATTCAAAGGTATTGTGTGGGATACCTCTCTAGATTTCTTGTGTGACGAAGCTCTGGTTTCCACCATTAACCTTGGGTGAAGGAAAAGAATAAGATGAAGACAACTAAAGAATGAATTGATTCAAGAAGATTGAATGATGTAGCCCTATCAAGATTGAAGTGATTAAAGATTAGATCGGACATAAATGAAGGATACTATGCCATAGTAGTGTGGGTAGATGCCCAACAGATGGTGGGCACTAGCTCACAACACTTAGCCGTTTAGCAAGAAGACTAAATTTGAAGATAATGTTGACAAGGTTTTGACACAAGATGAAAAAGACTCAAATCAATAACTCAGAAGGCAAGATTAGACTCAAAGGCCCACTTGAGGAAAATGAATGAATTTTTTCTAGTTTCTTCTCTATTCTTGACACAGTGATTTGTCCAACAGATCTAGAAATAGGTTGCAAAAAATAAATTTCTGACAAATCTGACCACTTTTTAGCAATTTTTCTCAAATGAATTTCTGCAGGATCATACGACAGTGGGTATGCTATGAAATGACAATTGAAAAACTCTTACGATAGTTGCAAAACTTACACAATAATTGATAGCAAATTTTTGACTTTTGTTTTTGACTGGTGGCAAAAATTGTACGACACTATACAAGCTATCATACAACAATACAAGGGTTCTGAAATGACAATTTCAAAAACTCGTACGACTTTCTGACCTGATGGGATGACTTTTGACTCCAGAAAGGATTTTTACTTTAGATTTTGCAAATTTTTGGCTTTCAATTTTAGATTGTTCACAAATTTTTCTGTCCAAGTTTGAAGATTATTATGAGATCATTCATTTTTAGTAACCAAATAGATAAACAAGCATGCAAAATAGAAAGCAAGTGATTCCAAGCACATCTAAAAACAATGAACAGGGGACAAAGAAACCCTGCACATGAATAATCAAGTGAATAAATGTACTAATCCCTAGGAGTGCTAATTGTGTATGTTCCAAAAGGTTTTTCAATAACACACATATTCCTAGAAAAATGAAAATTTGGCCTCACTAGGGTTTGTAGTAATGGTTTGACTCTACAACTTTTGTGATCTCAAGAGGGTGAACTCCAATCCAGGTGCACTGGGGTTTTGACACAGTCTAAGAAATTAATCAATTAGGAGCTGCGAGGGAGATCTGAAAGCCCAACAAGAGACCACACCTATGAAGATTTCCTCCACAAGGACATTTATATAGCGACTGCTACTACCATGATGAAAATGGCTATTATCACTTGAGGTTCCATCCATGTGGTTGACCCAATTAAGGGAATGTCCACTATAGTTAACCCTCTCTAAAGGTGACTCACAAAAGATACCACATGGAGACTGGCTCCAAATTCAAGGATTTGAGTTTCTAATACTACCAAAAAAGGGAGTAGAGCATAGTCCTCTAGCCTTTTCACTTTTAACCAAAACAAAGTAGATAGATTAATCTGACATGCTAAGACCAAGATTATCTCACAAAGATCTATGATGTCAACCACTTATGATCTATCAACCCCTCCAGAGAGAGAATGTATCAATCAAAAGTTGAAGACACATGAATCTAGTAGAATGTGAGACTCTCTTAGTAACCTCCCTACCTACAAGGGGATCCATCATCAAGAAGAGCTTCGCATGCATGAACAAGTAGAAGAAGCCCACTCTCTTGAGATCATCCACAAATAGTGTTCATAGGGCCTATTTACTATGTGTAACAAATATGCAGAAAGCAAATCTATGTTCATTTTATAGCCCAAAATGAAGTCTGTGATATGAAAGCAAGAAAATCACACAAGCCTGACATGTGAGAGTTCATTTTAATCCAAATCAAAATGTTATCAACTTGAGAAGAATACCTAAATTCCTCGCAACATGCTTAGTAGATTTTTACCTATTTTAGCAATTTAGTTGCACTTTTTCCAATTAGATTCAACAAGTATTAGTCAAAAACAAAAGATTTCAATTGTTAGGGTTAGCTGTTATTCCAAATCTGAAAAAATGCCAAAAATGCTGAAATGACAATTGAATTCTAGAGTCAAAACTTGAACGACAGTTGGTTACCTCCTAGATGATAGTCTGGAAACTTGTATGACTGTGGGTGTCTTCTCATATGACAATTGAGCTTCCAAACAATAGTGTGTACTCTCTGATATGAGCCTTGAAATCTGAACCTATCATACGACAGTGGGTACCTCCTGAAACAACTTTCTGACAAAAGTCACACGAAAAATGTATAGACAGAAAATAAAAATCATAGTTTTAACCAAAAAATGACAAGAAATTGATAGAAATGTGTAGAAATGTGATGGAAACCTATTTCAAGGCCCCACGGTGGGTGCTAGAAATGTGTGTGTGAATTTTGTACCTAGCTATAGACACAACACTTTAGTAAAACATTAGAGGTTAGCAAAAACCAAAATCATGTAATGAAATGGAAACTAAACTAACCAGGTGATTTACTACCTTCTAGTAGGTGTGAGTATGATACTCTCAGATCAGATTGAGACCAGTGACAATGCAACACCTAAATGAAGGATTTGATTGCAAAATATGAAAGACTATGAATGTAGATTAAGCTATATTTTTGGTATTTTTTGTACAATAATATGAATGGAAATCTGTATGAAGCTAAGCTATAATGTATGAAAATTGGAATGCAAATTTGATCTAAGAATGCTATTAATAAGTATGAAACTATGATATGGAACTATGTAAAAGCTAATGATCAACTATGAAAGATCTCACAAATCGCCTGTCGCCTAAAAATCCAAGGCTTTGAGGATGCAAGAGAAAAGCCATAGATCACTCTTGATATACTCAGGTTGATTTTTGAGTTATCAAGAAATTAAGAATAATTAACTTACAAAAATCATGCAAAAATCATGCAAGAATAGCTTTTTAACTCAAATCAGAAGTTTAGATCAGCTTTGAACTCAAAATAGAATGTCGACTTTCCAAAAGTTAACAACTTGCATTAATTTCTTGATTTTGAGTTTAACTTCTCTTTGAATGTGCACAATTAATTATGAATTAAATAAATAAATAAAGTGATTTATCCTCAACTAACTAATTTTTGAATTAAAAAAATTGATTTATGGGTTAGTCAATTATTATATCAAACTCTTATTCAAAAACTATATCATTAAATTTGTCAATTGACTTTAATCTAATTAAACAATTAAGTGGCAGTATTAAATCTAATTAATTAAATATTCAGAATATTCAATTAATCAAACTTTAGGATAAATAGGATTTATCACCAAATAATAATTAAATTAAAGATAATTAGGATAAATAGGAATATTACTAGGAATATTCCCCGATGCAGAATTTAGGATAAAATCAATTAGGATTCAGTGATGTGCAGATGTGCCTTAGGTTAGGACTTTAATGTTGATTTCATTCGAATTGTAGATGTAGGAGGTTAATGAACCTATAGCCCATTTTTGGGGTATTACAATTATGAGGTTGCATATCGCCAAATCGGTCAACTGTTTGATGAGAATCAACTACAATTACTTAACAAGCTATTTTGATGTTGTAGATCATTGAATCGATGAACTATTTGATGAGAATTAGCTACAATCACATAAAAAACCATTCTAAGATTATAGATCATCGAATCGGTGAACCGTTTGATGAGAATCAACTACAATCACATAACAAGCCATACTGAGTTGATAGATCACTGAATCGGTCAACCGTTTGATGAGAATAAACTACAATCACATAAAATATCATTTTGAGGTTGTAAACGATCAACCATTCAATGAGAATCAACTACAATCACATAAAATGCCATTTTGAGGTTAAAGATCACCGAATCAGTGAACCATTCAATGAGAATCAACTACAATCATGTAACTAGCCATTTTGAGCTTATAGATAACTGAATCAATCAATCGTTTGATGAGAATCAGCTACAATTGCATAAAAGGTAGTTCTGAGGCTATAGATCATTGAATCGGTCAACCATTTGATGAGGATCATCTACAATTGCATAACAAATCATTCTGAGGTTGTAGATCATCGAATCGGTCAACCGTTCGATGAGAATCAACTACAATTGCATAAGACACCATTCTAAGGTTGCAGATTAGTGAATTGGTGAATCATTCGATGAGAATCAACTACAATCACGTAACAAGCCCTTCTAAGCTTATAGATCACTGAATTGGTCAACCATTTGATGAGAATTAACCACAATCACATAAAAGATCATTCTGAGGTTGTAGATCACCGAATTGGTCAATAGTTCAATGAGAATTAGCTACAATTGTGTAACAAGTCATTTTGAGGTTGTAGATCATTGAATCGGTCAATCATTTGATGAAAATCAACTACAATTATGTAACAAGTTATTTTGAGGTTATTGATTTCCGAAATGGTGAACTGTTCGATGAGAATCAGTTACAATAACATAACAAGCCATTCTGAGCTTACAGATCATCAAATCGGTGAACTGTTTGATGAGAATTGGTTACAATCATGTGACAAGTCATTATGAGCTTATAGATCACCAAATTAGTCAAACATTCATGAGAATCAACTATATTCACATAAAAGATCATTCTGAGGTTGTAAATCATGGAATCGGTCAATGGTTCGATGAGAATCAGTTCGCATAACAAGTTTTTCTAAGGTTGTAAATCCCTGAATTGATCAACTATTTGATGAGAATTAGCTACAGTCTCGTAACATGCCATTCTGAGGTTGTGGATTGCCATATTGGTGAGCCATTCGATGAGAATTAGCTACAATCATGTAACAAGCCATTTTGAGCTTACAAATCACAGAATCGGTCAACCATTCGATGAGAATCAACTACAATCACATACAATATTGTTCTAAGGTTGTAGATCACTGAATCGGTAAACCATTCGATGAGAATCAACTATAATCACGTAACAAGTCATTCTGAGGTTGCAAATCACCAAATCGGTCAACCATTTGATGAGAATCAACTATAATCACATAACATACCATTCTAAGAATGCAGGTCACCAGTTTGGTGAACTATTTGATGAGAATCATCTATAATCACGTAACAAGGCATTCTAAGCTTATAGATCAATGAATTGGTGAATCATTCGATGAGAATTAGCTACAATCACATAACAAGCCATTCTGAGCTTATAGATAACTGAATCAGTCAACAGTTCAATGAGAATTAAGTATAATCACATAAAAGATCATTCTAATGTTGTAGATCACCGAATCAGTCAACCATTCAATGAGAAACAACTACAATTGCATAACATGCCATTCTAAGGTTACAGATTGCCAAATCGGTGAACTATTCAATGAGAATCAACTACAATCATGTAACAAGCCATTATAAGCTTACAGATCACTAAATAGATCAATCATTCGATGAGAATCAACTACAATCACATAAAAGATCATCCTGAGGTTGTAGATCACCAAATCAATCAACTATTCGATGAGGATCAACTACAATCATGTAAAAAGTTGTTCTGAGGTTACAAATCACCAAATCGGTCAATTATTCAATGAGAATTAGCTACAATTGCATAAGAAACTATTCAGAGGTTGCAGATCATCAAATTGGTGAATCATTTGATGAGAATCAACTATAATCACGTAACAAGCCATTCTGAGCTTATAGATCATTGAATCAATGAATCATTCAATGAGAATTAGCTACAATCACATAATGAGCCATTATGATCTTACAGATCACTGAATCAGTCATCCGTTCGATGAGAATTAACTATAATCATATTAAAGATCATTTTGGGGTTGTAGATCACCGAATTGGTCAACTGTTCGATGAGAATTAGCTACAATCGCATAACAAGTCATTATGTGGTTGCAGATCGCCAAATTGGTCAACTATTTGATGAGATTCAGCTAAAATCACATAACATGCTATTCTGAGGTTATAGATCACTAAATCCTTGAACCGGTTGATGAGAATTAGCTACAATCACATAACAAGCCATTCTGAGCTTACACATCACTAAATCAGTCAACCGTTCAATGAGAATCACTACAATTGCATAAAAGATCATTATGAGGTTGTAGATCAGTGAATCAATTAGCCATTCGATGAGAATCAACTATAATCTTGAAACAAGTCATTCTGAGGTTGTAGATCACTGAATCGGTCAACCATTTGATGAGAATCAACTACAATCATGTAATACACCATTTTGAGGTTGTAGATCACCAAATGAGTGAACCATTCAATGAGAATCAGCTAAAATCATGTAACAAGCCATTCTGAGCTTACAGATCACTGAATCGTTCAACCATTCGATGAGAATAAACTACAATCACATAAAAGATCATTTTGAGGTTGTAGATCACCGAATCGGTCAACAGTTTGATGAGAATTAGCTACAATCACATTACACACCATTATGAGGTTGTATATCACTCAGTCATAGAACCATTTGATGAAAATTAGCTACAATCCTGTAACAAGCCTTTCTGAGCTTATAAATCACCGAATTGATCAACCGTTTGATTAGAATCAACTACAATCACATAAAAGATAGTTCTAAGGTTATAGATCACTAAATCGGTCAACCATTCGATGAGAATCAGCTATAATCACATCTAAGTCATTCCGAGGTTGCAAATTGCCGAATCAGTCAGCTTTTTGATGAGAATCAGCTACAATTGTGTAACATGCTATTCTAAATTAGAGATCACCGAATCGGTGAACCATTCGATGAGAATCAGCTACAATTATGCAACAAGCCACTCTAAGCTTATAGATCACAAAATCGGTCAACCGTTCAATGAGAATCAACTACAATCATGTAACAAGCCATTCTAAGCTTACAAATCACTGAATCAGTAAACCATTCACTGAAAATCAAATACAATCGCATAAAAGATCATTCTGAAGTTTTAGATCATCGAATCGGTCAACCATTTGATGAGAATCAACTACAATTGTGTAACAAGTCATTCTAAGGTTGTGGATCACCAAATAAATCAACTATTCGATGAGAATCAACTACAATCACGTAACATGTCATTTTGAGGTTGTAGATCACTGAATCGGTGAATTGTTCGATGAGAATCAACTACAATCACGTAATAAGGCATTCTAAGCTTATAGATCACTGAATCAATCGACCATTTGATGAGAATCAACTATAATCACATATAAGATCATTCTAAGGGTGTAGATCACCGAATCAATCAACCATTTGATGAGAATCAACTACAATCACATAATAAGTCATTCTGAGGTTGTAAATAGCCAAATCAGTCAACCATTCAATGAGAATCAACTACAATAGCATAACATGCAATTCTGAGGTTGTAGATCACCGAATCGGTGAACTGTTTGATGAGAATCAACTACAATCACGTAACAAGCCATCCTGAGCTTACAGATCACCAAAATTGTCAATCGTTTGATGAGAATAAACTACAATCACATAAAAGATCATTTTGAGGTTGTAGATCACCGAATCGGTCAACCCTTTGATGAGAATCAACTACAATCATGTAACAAGTTATTCTAAGGTTGCACACCACAAAATAAGTCAACCCATCGATGAAAATTAGCTACAATCATGTAACAAACCATTTTGAGCTTCCAAATCACTGAATCGGTGAATTGTTTGATGAGAATTAGTTACAATCATGTAACGAGCCATACAGAGCTTACAGATCATCGAATTGGTCAACTGTTCAATGAGAATCAACTACAATCACAAAAAAGATCATTCAAAGGTTGTAGATCCCCGAATCGATCAACCATTCGATGAGAATCATCTACAATCATGTAACAAGTCATTGTGAGGTTGGAAATCACTGAATTGGTCAATCATTTGATGAGGATCTGCTACAATCACATAACATGCCATTCTAAGGTTGCAAATTGCTGAATCGGTTAATGATTCGATGGGAATCATCTACATTAACATAACAAGCCATTTTGAGCTTACAGATCACCAAATCGGTCAACCATTCGATGAGAATCAGCTACAATCCAAGTCGTTCTGAGGTTGCAAAGTGTTGAATTGATGAGTCATTCGATGAGAATCAGCTACAATCATGTAACAAGTGATTCTGAGCTTACAGATCACTGAATCAGTCAACCGTTCGATGAGAATCAACTACAATTATATAAAAGATCATTCTGAGAGTGTAGATCACTGAATCGGTCAACCGTTCGATGAGAATTAACTACAATCGCATAACATGCCATTTTGAGGTTGCAAATTGCCGAATCGGTGAACCGTTCGATGAGAATCAGCTCCAATCATGTAACAAGCCATTCTGAGCTTACAAATCTCCAAATCGGTCAACCATTCATTGAGAATTAGATACAATGCAAGTTGTTCTAAGGTTGGAGAGCACCAAATAGGTGAATCATTCGATGAGAATCAGCTACAATCATGTAAAAAGCCATTCTAAGCTTACATATCACCGAATCAGTGAACCATTCGGTGAGAATCAACTACAATTGCATAAAAGATCATTCTGAGTGTGTAGATCACCGAATCAATCAACCGTTCGATGAGAATCAACTACAATCATGTAACAAGTCATTATGAGGTTGCAAATTGCTAAATAGGTCAACTGTTCGATGAGAATCAACTACAATTGTGTAACACACCATTCTTAGGTTGCAGATGACCGAATCGGTGAACCGTTCAATGAGAATGAGCTACAATCATGTAACAAGCCATTTTGAGCTTATAGATCATTGAATCGATAAACTATTTGCTGAGAATTAACTACAATCACATAAAAGATCATTCTAAGGTTGTAGATCACTGTGTCAATCAATTGTTTGATAAGAATCAACAACAATCATGTAACAAGTCATTCTGAGGTTGTAGATCATCAAATCACTCAATCGTTTGATGAGAATCAACTACAATCATGTAACAAGTTGTTTTGAGGTTACAGATCACCAAATCGGTGAACCATTTGATGAGAATCAACTACAATAATGTAATAAGCCATTCTGAGCTTACAAATCACTGAATCAGTGAACTGTTTGATTCAAATTAGCCAAAATCATGTAACAAGCCATTCTTAGCTTACAAATCATCGAATCGGTCAATCGTTTGATGAGAATCAAATACAATTGTAAAAAAGATCATTATGAGGTTGTAGATCATTGAATCGGTCAACCATTCGATTAGAATAAGATACAATCACGTAACAAGTCATTCTAAGGTTGAAAATTGCTGAATCGGTCAACCATTCGATAAGAATCAGCTATAATCATGTAACACACCATTCTAAGGTTACAAATCACTGAATTGATGAATCATTCAATGAGAATCAGCTACAATCAAGTAACAAGCCATTTTGAGTTTACAGATCACCAAATCAGTCAACCGTTTGATGAGAATCAACTATAATTGCATAAAAGATTATTTTGAGGTTGTAGATCATTTAATCGGTCAACCGTTCAATGTGAATTAGCTACAATCACATAACAACTCATTCTAAGGTTGCAAATCCCTGAATCAGTCAATCATTCGATGAGAATCAACTATGATCACATAACAAGTTGTTATGAGGTTTCAGATCGCCGAATCGGTGAAGTGTTTGATGAGAATTAACCACAATCATGTAACAAGCCATTCTGAGTTTACAGATCACCGAATTGGTGAACCATTCGATGAGAATCAACTAAAATTGCGTAACAAGTCATTTTGAGGTTGTAAATCATTGATTCAGTCAATCGTTTGATGAAAACCACCTATAATCGCATCACAAGTCATTCTAAGGTTGCAAATCATTGAATCGGTCAACTGTTCGATGAGAATCAGCTGCAATCATGTAGCACACCATTTTAAGGTTGCAAACCACTGAATCAGTGAACCATTCGATGAGAATCAGCTACAATCATGTAACAAGCCATTCTAAGCTTAAAGATCACTAAATCAGTCAACTATTCTATGAGAATCAACTGCAATCGCATAAAAGATCATTCTAAGGTTGTAGATCACCGAATCGGTCAACCATTCGATGAGAATCAGCTACAATCATGTAACAAGTTGTTTTAAGGTTGTAGATTGCCAAATCAGTCAACCATTTGATGAGAATCAACTACAATTGTGTAACAAGTTGTTTTGAGGTTGTAGATCGCCGAATTAGTCAACTGTTTGATGAGAATCAACTACAATCGTGTAACAAGTTATTCTGAGGTTGCAAGTTCGCTGAATCGGTGAACCGTTTGATGAGAATCAACTACAATCATGTAACAAGCCATTCTAAGCTTACAGATCACTGAATCGGTAAACCGTTCAATGAGAATCAGCTATAATCATGTAACAAGCCATTTTGAGATTATAGATCACTAAATTGGTTAACCATTTGATGAGAATCAACTCCAATCGCATAAAAGATCATTATAAGGTTGTAGATCACAAAATCGGTCTATATACACTAAAAAGTGACTTCATTAATTAATTAAATATTTATTATTTAATTAATATTGACTTGATGAATTAATTAAATATTTATTATTTAATTAATTCATCAAGTCAATATTAATTAGATAAATTATTCAATTTATTTAATAAACTCACTATAGTCTAATTCTCTATCCTAAGTCTTCTAAATAGTCTTATTAAAAGTGATTCAATCAATTATACACTCACTAAATATGACTAAGTCCTAGTCCACTTCATCTACCTAGTCACCTGAACATCACCTTGGCTAAAATAATTAATTATTATTAATTATTAAATATTCATTTATCCTCACCCACACATGTCCTATCTTTAAGGGATATGTGGCCTCATAAGACTTGGTCTCATGACCACATGTCTTCCCCTACACTAAGTCAAGAAGCTATCCCTATTCCTAAGGAGCTTCTCAAGCCACCCCTGAGGGTCAAAGGTGACTCATGGGACACTTTTACAAAGAGTCCTCATGAGGAAAAAGTCCTTCCCTCTTCCTCTCAATGGTCTTTGTGAGACACTTGACATGTGTCTTTCCCTTCCACATTCTTCTCTTTCATGTCAATGTGAGAGGAACATCATCCCTATTCTTCCTCTCACATTCCAACTCCATCCGCCTTTCTCTCAACTCCTTCAACCAAGTCAATCTTAGCCCTAGGATCTTCCACCTTTTAATCTCCACCGTAGGATTGTGCCATCTAGGCTTGGATCCTCCAAAACTCTATAAAAGGAGCCTCGTTTTCTCTTTGTGAGCTACTAGTGAATAGGAAATCAAGCAATCAAGTATTCTAGAGATCAAGAGCATTCAAGCATTAAAGAGCATTCAAGCATCCAAGTTATCCTCAAATCATTTCCATTTCATCCATAATTAGTTTGCATAATCAAGCTTAGGCCATTTTGCACTCATTCACAGAAATCTCCACACTTTCGTGACATCTTGGGAAAGGAGCTTCAAATTGGAAAATTTGAGAGCTCAACCAATCTAAGAAATCAAGGCTAGGAGAGCAATGGAGACAAGCTACAGGGTAGGTGAATGTAAATCTTTATTTTAGTTTCATTTTATTGTAATCTTCATTGTGTTTGCATTAGATTGATTTATTAGCTTAGATTAGTTAATATATCATTTCTAGTATTAGTATAACTTATTTGCATACATTTTTGGCACCCACTGTGGGGCCTACCCACATTTTTAATATTTTGTTTTTAGTTTTTCATGTGTAGATTTTCTACAGGTCACTTATGTGCATTCATACTTGACTTTTGTGCATACATCAATTTCTGTTGCGCATCCATTCTTCTAGTCACAGACACTTCCATTTTTTGTCTTTTGCATTATTTCTGCGCATTCATTCATTATATCAATGCTTCCATAACTTCCTACTACACATCCGTTAAAGTTGCGCATCCATATCATCATTCTGCATAAACATACCATTCTGCTTTTCATTTACTATTCATGCGCTTTCATTTCTTGTCCTTGCACATTTATAATCTATTTCTACGCATTTATCTTTCCAGTTGTTAAAATTCAATTTTCTAGTCATTTTGTTTTTAGCTAACCATTTTAACAGGGTTTTGTAGGTCGTAAATCTGAAGACCCCATTGTTAAATTTCTGACAGTTTATTTGTAGTTTTCTAGGGGTTTGCAAAATAAACTATAACCTCATTTGGGCTTTAAAATATGACATGTTTTTCAAATTTGTGTGTCTTCTTTAGAATAGATTATTTGTTTGTTGTCTTGCTTTTAGAAGCTATTTGTAATCCCAAAATTATAACAATGTATCCTCTCCCATTGCCATTCATGGATCTTGGGTGTAAGAGAAATTGTTATAATTTTTAGAGGGTGGTCTTTGGTGGGAAAAGAGGTACTCACCCCAAGGAATGACCCAATTGGTAACAGGCTAATGCCAAGCCCTTCCAAACCAGTATATAAAAAATGCCAGTGTGATTAGTCTCACATTGGACAGGTGTGAATTCATTATGGCAACCAAAATCTCCTCCAATACCCTAGTGGTGCGTTAAAGTCCCTACATTGTAAAGGTGAAAGCCTTGCTTTGAAAGGATTGGGAGAGCCCCCTTAATTGGGAAAATGACTTGATCACAACCACTTGAACGGATTTCCTTAATAAAATATTTTGTAAAGTGGCCAAAAACCTTCTATTTGCTGGCTCAAGGGGTCACCCAAGCCCGTGAAGACACCCCACATTACTTATGGTTCATAGTAGAGATAATAGTTCTTTGGGAAGTAATAACCCATTGAATTTGAAACTTTGTGCCAGAGAAGTGAGTTCACCATAAGGAGGAGCCCGTGCCTCCAAGTTCCTTGGCTATCCACTATGGATTTGCATGGCTAGATTTTATTATCCTAGTCGGGATTCAACATATACTGTCCTTGCCAACCTTAGGATTGTAAGTGTGTTTGTGCATTCATATTAGAACAAATTAGATGAAAATCATTTATGTCTTGTGTGTGTGTGTTTATGCATTTTACTTTGCCAAAAAAATCATCAGAAAAACCAAAAAATTCAAACTTTCAAGCCAAAATCATCATAAAACAAAAACATGCACATTTGTCACATATTGTTACGCATTTGTTCAATCCTCCTGCGCATCTCTTAAAATTTGTTGCATTTTTGTTCCTGTCATAACGCATCTGTCCAAAACTTCTGTGCATTTATTAGATCTTGCTGCGCATTTATTCGACTATCCTGCGCATTTGTTGCTGTGCATTTACAACAAAGCATTTCTACAGACTTTGAAAAATTCATAATCACTTTTTTAGATACCCATTTTAGTTTTCAGTATGATTTTGGAAACACATTCAACTTACACAGACCTTTGATCTTTAGTTTGACCATTTTTATCATTTTTCATCATCTTTCTATCATCACAAATCCTCATAATCATTCCAAATCTTCCAATTTTTCATTTAAGTGTTGAAACATCACTTTACTTATTAGATTTTAGCCTTTGTGAGTTTTTATCATATCAGGATTTATCATCCTTAATCCAAACTTACCTAGGTTATTATCTTTTGATTCTCTTTGTCATATCATGGTGAGATCCATACCTCCTATTGACCTAGATTCTCAAGTTGTCCTATCTACTTCAGCACTTTTCAATCTCTTTTTCACATCTTTTCTATCAAATACATTCCAAATCTTTCATCAAATCTTCCATCTCAACATCATCTTTAACATTTTATGGTCCAAACTCGATCTCAAAAACTCAAACAAATAGTTGATCTAGAATCTATAGACAAGATGGAAGGAAACAATAGAAATGAGGAAAAAACTTGGTCATCTAGACTTCCTAAGAAAACTTCACTTTTTACATCAGATGAGGAACCCACAGATCAAGAGTTAAAAGATGCTATGTAAGATGCTAAATTCTACAATGTCATGGAAAGACTCCTAGACATGGATAAAGAGATGTATTTCCTCATGCTTGCTCAATAAGGGGCAAAATTACCAAGTGATTTTGATGTCTCCACTCTTAGAGAACCACCTATTACAAACAATCAAGAAATCCCTAGTGGTTCTCAAGAAACACATACTCATGGAGCAAAGGAAACCAATCAGCAAACCAATGCTTCCAAAACCAATCAGCAAACCAATGCTTCCCAAAATAATCAGCAAACCAATGCTTCCAAAACAATAAAAAAACCAATGCTTCCCAAAACACTCAACAACATAGTGTTTCCCAAAACACTCAAGGACACACATTATCTTTGGATCCTATTCTACAACAAATCCAGATGCTTCAACAAAAAATCCGTGACATTCAAACTAGATCATCAGCCAAGAAGTACTCCTTAGATGATATATGTCCTTATCCTTTTGATAATAATTTAACAATGATTCCATTCCCTCCTCATTTTGAGGTACGTAAATTTGACAAATATAAAGGGAATTTGGATCCATAAGACCATATTCATGAGTTTTGTGCTGCTTGCATCGAAGTCGCTCATAATGACACTTATCTTATGCGACTATTTCCATGTAGTTTGGGAGGACAAGCCATGGAATGGTTCTCTAAAGTACCCCCAAGCATCAAATCTTTCAATGAGCTTATTGACAAATTTGTGACTTATTACTCATATAACATCAAACATGAAGTCACTATGCTTGATATTTACAATACACATCAAAATAATTGAGAACCCTTCCTTACTTTTTTGCAAAGATGGTGTCAATTATTTTCCAAGTACCCACGAACAATTCTTGAACTAGAAAAGATGGATATCTTTGTGCATAACCTTACACCAGAAATGAGCTATAGGTTGCAATTGCAATGTCCTCCAAACTTTAACAAACTCATAGAAAATGGAATCAAAATTGAGGAAGCTATGGTTAGAAAAGGTGAGATTAAGCTTATTCTAAAGACAATGTTGGATATTCAAATTCCAATCCAAACAACAATAACAATGACAAGTCCAAATTCTGGAACAAAAATAAGAATATTGTCAATGATGGGATTGTTGATAATCACAATGTTAAACCAACACAACCTCTTTTGAATATCACAAGCAAGGCCAATGCTACTCAACCTACTCGCAATAATCAATCTACACCTCAAAACAACAACAACAATTCATCAAATTCAAAATTACCTTTTATGCAACCTAGAAGAACTTTTAATCCTTTAGGTGAATCTCTTGAATCTGAATTAAGGAAGTTGATCACAAAGAAACTCATTACACTTCCTAAAACTAGATATTTCGAACCTAAAGTGAAACCTTCTTGGTGGAATGACAACGATAATTGTGAATTTCATAGAAGGAAAGGTCACAAAACCAATGATTGCTAGAGACTTAAACATGCGATACAAGACTTGATTAAAAGTGGTGAAATAAGTGTTGATGGACATACCTCAAACAAGTCAAATATGACTTTTAAAGATCCACTTCCTGAACATGAGAAAGGAAGTTCTTCCAATAATAAAGGTGATAATCAAGCCAACTACAATGTTGCATCCTATAAGTACATTGGTAACATTTCCAAATGCCATCCTTCTCAATACTATGCCAATGTGATTACTATAAAAGACAAATCCAAAAGTCAACCAGTCAATGTTACTACTCAAGCTCAATCCAAGGTTACTCTCCAAGGTGTCTCATCCAAACCTACCACTTCACAAAATAAGCTTGTCTATGTTCCAAAGTCCACGCCTAATGTTTCTAATCAATACAATCTTTTGGATCAACTAAAGAAAACACCAGCCCAAATATCCATACTAGAACTTTTGCATCTGTCACCATCTCATAAGGATATTCTTGAGAAAGCTCTCTTAGAAACCCATGTTCCTACAAATCTAGATCAAGCCCAATTTCAAGCTATGGTGGGACATTTGACAACTCCACATTACCTTTCTTTTACTGAGCATGATGATCTAGCCATTAATCAACCACATAATTCTCCTCTCCATATAGAAGTCCTTGTACAAAGTGACAAAATCAAGAGAGTACTAATAGATGGAGGAGCTGCCTTGAATATATGCACTTTGAAATTAGTCCTTGCATTGGGATTTTCTAAAAATGTTGTAGATCCAAATAAGAAAATCACAATCAAAGCTTATGATGAATAGGAGAGGTCATCCAAGGGATCTATTGTTCTTCCCATCAGAGTAGGTCCCGTAGTCAAAGATGTGCCTTGTCAAGTTCTTGACATGGATCTAGCTTATAACATCCTTTTGGGGAGACCTTGGATTCATTCTATGCAAGTTGTGTCCTCAACTTATCATCAGTGTTTGAAGTTTCCCCATAATGGTCAAGAAAAAACTATCAAAGGAGATTCAAACCCTTTCCAATATTGTAGCACTGTGAAGACAACACCTAACTCTTTGGTACCTTATAATCATGTTGGATCTTCTACAACCACACCTATTGATCCAAGTGATGTAGCATCAACTTCTAAATCTAATGGGACCAAGATAGACATACAAGAATGAAGTATGGGAGAATACACTTTGGGTCAAGCTCTTTGTATCACAAAGTTACCTTTATCTCCCAGATCATATGGAAAATCCTTGATTACCAAACAATAATTAGAACCCCCTTCTACACTTATTTATGACACATTTATAAGTGGGGGCACCATATCAAAAGAAGCAACTGAGCATAATGCTAACCATTTTCTTAAACCACACAAGAATGAGGAAGATGTAAAACATGAAAATATATCACCTGATGTATATGGTAAAGGGTATTTTTTCTACAAAAGATGGGATACCAAGGTAATGGACCTATAGGGTTACACAGAGAGGGTGTTATAAAACCAATTTTGTAAAATCCAAATTACCAAAGAGACACTATAGGATTGGGATACAAAGGAGAAGGGCCAAAAGAACCTAAAGGCAAAGCAATGGTTACACCTTTCCATGAGACATCTAAAGCACCTGCCTTACAGTTCTGAAAACATGGCATTTATGTGGATCCAAAAAAGAAGAGAATAGCAATAGAACTCATAAATAGACTTAGGGATCATGATGATGACTCTAACTCTAATGAATATGAATGGGATTCATTATCTGACTATACTGAAGAGATAGGAATTGATCTTGTTCATACCTATAGTGGTGTTTACCATGAGGGGGAAAGTTTGAGGACTGAATCACTAGAATTAGTTCCACTTGATACTACTTTTGATGATAGTGAGGAAAGAGAGAATTATCCCATGATAGATAATTCGGAGGAGAGTATGGAGATAGACCTCACTGATATGATCATAAACCTTGACAATGTTTCTATAAATACCATTTCAACCTTTGAAACTGACCTGAATGAGCTAATACGCCTTGTACATCTTGAACTTATAGATTGGGATTCTCCTGATCATCCAAAACTTGATTTCTTTCATAATGATGATGCAATCATTAACTATCTCAAAATCAGGGATCATTTACCAGCAGGGGATCATAAGTTATGATTTCTGATAGAACTCAATGACATGGCTTACTTTGGAGAGAGTGCCAATCCTTTTAGTCATAAGCATATAAAAATAATCAACAAATCTAATGGTGAAAACCACTCAGTGGCAGTGTTAGATCCAAAAATAGTAAAAAGAAAAGACGTATCTGAAGGTGAAAATCTCTCTGAGGTGCCTGACGATGGAAGGATCGAAACTCTTCCCAATTATCTATATCAAGAGAAATCTTCCATCCCTATAGAACCAAAATTACCTCTTAACATTGGCACAGAGGAGTCTTCATGCATTCTCAAAGTAGCAGCATCCTTGACAAAATTAGAAAAGGAAGCTTTTGCAAAGTTTTTCTGAGAGAGACAAATTAACTTTGCCTAGTCCTATGTTGATATGCCTAGATTGGACCCTAATCTAATTATGCTTCATTTATCTATTGCACCAGGTATTAAGCTAGTTAAGTAGAAGCTCCGAAAGATGCATCCACATATTGCATTAATGGTTAAAGCAGAATTGAAGAAGCTCTTAGATGTTGGATTCATTCCTGCCATTGATTATGCTAAATGGATTTCAAATATTGTCCTAGTCTCAAAACTAGACAAGTCTATCCGAATCTGTATTGAATTTTGAGATCTCAATAAAGCTTATCCTAAAGATGATTTTCCATTGCCCAATATTGATATTATAGTTGATTTGATGGCTAGACATGAAATCTTATCTTTGATGGATGGTTTTTCTAGCTACAACCAGATCAAGATCACACTAGAAGACTAGGAAAAGATTGCTTTTACTTGTCCTTGGGGTACATATTGTTGGAATGTGATACCTTTTGGGTTTAAGAATGCTAGTTCCACTTATCAAAGGGCTATGACCACAATTTTCCATGACATGATGCATACTATCATGGAAGATTATGTTGATGATATTCTAGCAAAATCCAAAAATAGAGATGGTCATTTAAGAGTGCTGGATAGAATCTTCACTCGGATAGAAAAGTATTAGATTAGGCTCAATCCAAAGAAGTGTGCATTTGGGGTCACCTCAAGGAAACTATTAGGTTACATTGTCTTAGCCAAAGGTATAGATGTTGATCCAGAAAAGGTTAAGGCAATCATGGAGATGGCTTCCCCCACAAATATCAGTCAGTTAAGATCCTTACAAGGATGTCTACTATTAGGCCATTTTTCTGTCATACCAAAAATCCTGTGAAAATGGACTCTTCCCTACAAATGTTTTTGTAAAATGTCCTACCTTATGTTCTTCATGTTGTCACCTTGCTCTAGCCCAGATTGCATGTGCTGAATTGCAAAATCCAGAAAGATATTCAAATTCTAAAGTCTACAGGAAACAAATTTCAAAATCTACCACAGTGTCGAAAACCCACAGTATTTTTGAAAATCCATGATGTTTTTAGTCTGTGTGAAAACCTTCATTATTTTCGACCTTATGTCTTTCCACTTTTGTGCACTTGTCCTTTGGTGCCAAAAACCTTGTGTGTTTTTGACCTCATAGTTTCCTGTTTGTTGGCATTCTCTAACTGCACAAGTGCGATGGATGGTGGGCCCGGGTCTTCAAAGGGTTTCAAATTGATTGGGTGTCGCATGATCACATGTTATAAATTTTTGACATGTGACCATGTGACCGATTGACACATGTGCCAGTGGGCCCGTCGGCTAGGGTCTGACAGATGTTTAACGGGCGACAAAGATCAGTGGTTGTCGCTATACCGCGAGCAAAAGTGCAAGCCTTTTAATCTCCATGCTTTAACGAGAGCCATTGATGCGATAGGAAGGTGGTACGCATGGTGGGCCTGGTATTTCTTAAGTGGAGTAATAATGCAGATGAGATCTATGGTTGCCACATGATCGTGAGGAATATTCCTCCCCCATGTGATCATGCACCCACAGTTCGATCTTCCCAAAAGGTAAGGCTTTTCTTGGCGGTGGGTCCCATGTCAGGTGACTCAGTGGTTGCAGTAACTGGTGATATGATAGGTGGCATCAAGCGGACCCAAGTGGGGTCTGAGGTTTGGCAGAGTGGATAAATATCTGGCAGTGCTGACAAAATTTAATGTGTTCGTACGTTCGCGCAATAAAAAGTTGATTCGCTAGTTTGTTTGGTGATTCAACAAATAGTGGTCATGCAATTGCTAAGTTTTTAGCAATGGTGGACAGTGTTTCACGAATTGGCAAAAGTTCTTCGGTCACTAGTTTTATAGATAGGTGGGGCCGGTGTTTTTTAGTGACATGGGCTTTTCCGATTGGCCAGTGGGTGACAGGGTGGTAGTCTTTTGGCCTTGTCGCATGTTCGCAGGGGCCACTTTCTGGCTATGCAATCATGCGACAACTGTAGAAATGTGTCATCATTGCAGACTTGCAGGGTTGTGAAGGTAATGTAGTCAAGGACTTTGCAGTGGGGTTTGTGACCATTGACCGCGGCTAGGAGACTATGGTCGCATGATCGCAAGGGTGAGTTGGGAGCCTTGCGATCATGTGACCAAGCATAATTTAAAACTCAAATTTCTATGGTGATGAAGTTGATGACTATGTGATTGCATGACTAAGGGAAAATAGTTAAGGAACATAACGCCCATGAAATGAAAAGTAGCCATTTGATTTCAAATTTGAATTTTCTGAGGTTTTCCAGTGATAGAAAGGACTGAATTTCAATGCAGAAGTGATTGGAACTGGTAAGAAGTAATTTGTTTGCCATTGCAGTGTGGTCCAGGGTGTGATGATCATTTGCAAGGATCTATACCATGTAAGGAATGAATAAGGAATGGCTCAAGGTGTGTTGCAGGGTGGTTGATTTGACTTGTTCTCTTGGCAGATTTGTGATCTTCTGTATACTGATTTGAGAATTATCATAATTATAGATCATCTTTGATCTGTTTCTCTAAGATTCTTTGGTTTCCTACCCCTACAATATATTCTTGATTGGTTCTGATTGGTTGGGTGGTTGAAATCTTAACCCTGGTTACCCATAGCTTATTGCATCCTACTATTTGGGATTCCAAGGTAACCAGTGGTATAAATTGTAGGTTGTTCAATTTTGTAAGGGTTCCTTCTTCTGCAAATTTTTGAGGAGAATTGTTTCCAGTGAAGGGTTTTGTCCTATAGATTTTCTCCTTCTCTTTGCATATAGGGTGTTGTTCTTCCATGGCTGGTTCTGAGAACACAATACATATTGTAACAGATTTGTCTTATGTATGAGAATTTAATATACACTTACTGTTACTGAGCTATCTCCATTTGAATTTTGGATTCATTAATCATACATCAAGGGTGTCTGGTTTTTCTATTTGCACTGCCTATGTGCTTGCAAGTGGAGTTGTCTCCATAGGGATAACTGGTTCAGGGTTAGTATTCATACATGTATGAGCTAAAATATCAAGGATAGGTCATGCTTGTCTTCCAGTGGATGCTGGTTAATGTATTGTCTATTCATAGGTCTCTTCTAAGGGGAGGGTCAAAATCCTTTGATGGGTAATAACATATTTGAATACATAGGTGGGAACTAAGTTGAGGTTTGGTCATGGTGTGTGATTGATGCTAGGCATCAACACATTGAGTATATTGTTTCCTTATTTCATAGCTGTCCCTTGCAATACTATGTTTGACTCTATGGCCCATTGGATAAGGCACCGGTCTATCAAAGATTTAGGGTATCTCAGGGGTCCCTTCAACCCATCTTTAAAATAATTTCCCTTCAGCTCCACCCTTTCCCTTTCTTGTTGTTAGGATAGGTCTCTAGCTTTTAGTCTCATTCCATGCAAGTAGGGCTATTGCATGAGATTTTCTATCATTAGGGTACATGATACCTATAGGAGATTGATTGCTATTCCACATTAATCTATCTGCAAGCCTTTGGTTTGTCATGAGGTGTCTTGAATGTGTAGATAAGGCAATACCCACCTGAGTGAATGTGGAGCTCAAAGAAGGAGTATTTTTCTCTATCCTCATCAATTGGTTTGTTTTTCTTGTCAAGCTTGAGTGCCTAACCTATGTTTTAAGCCCAACCATTTGATTCGAGTTTGGTCCTGTAAGGAAAAGATCCAACAAGATGGCAACTCTGCTGGGAAGAACAAAGAAAAGGAAAAATATCTGTTAGGATCTCTGGTTATGGTTATATTATAAATTCAAAATCTTTATTAACCAAATTGATTTGCCCATCTGAGTCACCAACAAGGTGGCGACTCCACTGGGGAGAGTCTAGAACAGAATCTAAAGTAAAAACAAAGCATTTTAAAAATTTTCTCACCCAGTTGTGAGTGGCAACTCTGATTTTCTATGTTTGATCAGTACACTCCCTGATAAACAGTGAGTTACTTGGAGTTTTGTATTGGTTGGGAGTGAGTCTACATTGCAAAGTTACCTGATGAAGCTTCAAGGTGAGCTCAAGATCTGCCCTACCTTCCAGTCAAAAAGGTCTTCTACTGCAAGACTCCCACGTACTTCTCAAGTTTTAAATGTTCCTTATAAAGTGATCAAGCACTAAAAGAAGGATAAGGTGTGAGTAGAGGTTAGCATACTTCAAGTTTTCAGTTGTAGTTTGGCAAAATTATATGGAAGTATTGCATTAAGTTTAATGGATGAGTTGAATAAGGAGCTGGCTTTCCTTGAGGAGGGCATCCTTAGGGATTGCATAAAGTTGGTAAGATTGAAAGTGGGAAGTAGAAATGATTTATCCATATCCTTGTTCTATGATAGATTTTGTGAAGTATATGATGAGCTTCCTGAGGATGTTGAGTTTCCTGAATTTGAGTTCATTGATTTATTCTTGGAGCTTTGTTTTCATGAGTCAACTAGTTGGTCAGATGCTTTTTGGGAAGAATATTATATATGTGTTAGAGATTGGATACTTAGTGATGATAGCCTTGGGCTTAAGGATGCACTTAGGGTCATGTCCTTAAGTGCTGATGTTGAGAGTGATGAAGACAGTGAGGGTGTGGTGTCTTCATATGAGTCAAATGCAACATGGGAAGAGGAAAGTGATGATGGAAGTGAACATTCTTTGGATAGTGAAGATGCTGAGGATGATTCATCCTCAAGGTATGAAGATAAAGAAAAAATAATTAAATGTGATATCAGTGAGTCTTCGTATGGTTCTATTTTTTCTTCATGTGATGGGTCTCCATGGGGATGAAATGGGTAGTGAATTTAAAGTGTTTTCTAACACTTTATATGATGAAGAATTTGACTATTAGCCCATTTTTTGTCATGATGTTCAACATGGTGCATTGCATGGAGTTATCAATCCATTGTTTGAAGAACATGTGGAGGTCTCATATTTAGTTGAATGAGGATGCCCATTTTCCATTTGTGGGTATCAATCTGACTATTCATTTGAGGTCCAGCCGGTTACACCTATGGAAATGCAAAGATAGGGTCTAGATGAGGCCTTTCAGCAGGCAGAGTATGAGTTCTTTGTGTTTCCAATCGATGGTATACATGAATCAGTGGAGAAGAATAGGTTCTTATCTGATGGTGCTATTCATGGGTATACTGAATTGTATCTTCATAGTGAGCAAGATGGAGAGAGTGCAAAAATTTTTTACATGCACTGTGAAGAAAACTACTTTGTTCTTCCTGATATGCTAGTTGAACATGTTGACAAGCCTATGGAGACAAATGAAAACAAAATGTTTGGTGTGCCTCATGAAGGAAGAAATGAAAATTAGATTTTTGACAGAGGCAGGAATTAACTCATGTTTGTTGCTACAGGTTTTTGTAAAAAATGTACATTCTATAAATATCTTTCCCTTTCCTGTTGTGTGTTTCTTTTCTCAGTTCAGTTGCCAGTTTTTGAGTTCCTTATTTTTGTCCAGTGGATGGTCTACTCTCCCAAAAATCCTAAATTCTTTCATGGGCACAAGTTACCCATCGTCCCCAGACAGAGCCACTATTAGGCCATTTTTTTGTCATAGCAAAAATCCTGTGAAAATGGCCTCTTCCCTACAAATGTTTTTTTAAAATGTCCTACCATGTGTTCTTCATGTTGTCACCTTGCTCTAGCCTAGATTGCACATGCTGAATTGTAAAATCTAGAAAGATATTCAAATTCTAAGGTCTATAGGAAATAAATTTCAAAATCTACCACAGTGTCGAAAACCCATAGTATTTTTGAAAATCCATGATGTTTTCGGTCTGTGTGAAAACCTTCATTATTTTTGACCTTATGTCTTCCCACTTTTGTGCACTTATCTTTTGGTGCCAGAAACCTTGTGTGTTTTCAACCTCATAGTTTCCTGTTTGTTGGCATTCTCTAACTGCACAAGTGTGATGGATGGTGGGCTCAGGTCTTCAAAGGGTTTCAAATTGATTGGGTGTCACATGATCACATGTCAAAAATTTCTGACATGCGAGCATGTGACCGATTGACACATGTCCTAGCGGGCCCCTTAGCTAGGGTCTGATAGATGTTTAATGGGTGACAAATATCAGTGGTTGTCGCTATACCATGAGAAAAAGTGCAAGCCTTTTAATCTCTACACTTTAACAAGAGCCATTGATGCAGTAGGAAGGTGGATACACGTGGTGGGCTCGGTATTTCTTAAGCAAAGTAACAATGCAGATGAGATCTATGGTTGCCACATGATCGTGAGGAATATTCCTCCCCCATGCGATCATGCACCCACCGTCCGATCTTCCCAAAAGGTAAGGCTTTTCTTGGTTGTGGGTCCTGTGTCAGGTGACTCAACAGTTACAGTGAATGGTCAAATGATAGGTGGCATCAAGCAAACCTAGGTGGGGTCTGAGGTTTGGTGGAGTGGATAAAGATCTGGCGGTGCCGACAAAAGTCAATGTGTTTGCACATTCGTGCAATAAAAAGGTGATTCGCTAGTTTGTTTGGCGATTCAGTGAATAGTGGTCACGCGATCACTAAGTTTTTTAGCGATGGTGGATAGTGTTTCATGAACTAGTGAAAGTTCCTCAGTTGCCAGTTCACCAGATAGGTGGGGCTGGTGTTTTTCAGTGACATGGGCTTTTCCGATTGGCCAGCAGGTGAGAGGGTGGCAATCTTTTGGCTTTGTCTCATGTTCACAGGGGCCACTTTCCAGCTATGCGATCATGCAACAACTATAGAAATGTGTCATCATTATGGACTTGCGGGGTTGTGAAGGTAATGTAGCCAAGGACTTTGCAGCAGGGTTTGTGACCATTGACCGCAGCTAGGAGACTGTGATTGCATGATCGCAAGGGTGAATTGGGAGCCTTGTGATCATGTGACCAAGCATAATTTGAAACCTAAATTCCTATGGTGGTGAAGTTGATGACCGTGTGATTGCCTAACTAAGTGAAAATAGTTAAGGAACATAAAGCTCATGAAATGCAAAGTAGCCATTTGATTTCAAATTTGAATTTTTTGAGGTTTTCCAGCCATAGAAAGGACTGAATTTCAATGCAGAAGTGATTAGAATTGGTAAGAAGTAATTTGTTTGTCATTGCAGTGTGGCCCAGGGTGTGATGATCATTTGCAGGGATCTGTACCATGTAAGGAATGAATAAGGAATGGCTCAAGGTGTGTTGCAAGGTGGTTGATTTGACTTGTTCTCTTGGTGGATTTGTGATCTTTTGTATACTGATCTGAAAATTATCATAATTGGAGATCATCTTTGATCTGTTTCTCTGAGATTGCTTGGTTTCCTACCCCTGCAATATATTCTTGATTGGTTCTGATTGGTTGGGTGGTTGAAATCTTAACCTTGGTTACCCGTAGCTTATTGCATCCTACTATTTGGGATTCCAAGGTAACCAGTGGTATAAATTATAGGTTGTTCAATTTTGTAAGGGTTCCTTCTTCTACAAATTTTTGAGGAGAATTGTTTCCAGTGAAGGGTTCTGTCTTGTAGATTTTCTCATTCTCTCTGCATATAGGGTGTTCTTCTTCCATTGCTGGTTCTGAGAACACAATACATATTGTAAAAAATTTATCTTATGTATGAGAATTTAATATACTCTTACTATTACCAAGCTATCTCCATTTGAATTCTGGATTCATTAATCATACATCAAGGGTGTCTGGTTTTTCTATTTGCACTGCCTATGTGCTTGCAAGTGGAATTGTCTTCATAGGGATAACTGGTTCAGGGTTAGTATTCATAAATGTATGAGCTAAAATATCAAGGATAGGTCGTGCTTGTCTTCCAGTGGATGCTGGTTAATGAATTGTCTATTCATAGGTCTCTTCTAAGGGGAGGGTCAAAATCCTTTGATGGGTAATAACATATTTGAATACATAGGTGGGAACTAAGTTGAGGTTTGGTCATGGTGTGTGATTAATGTTAGGCATCAACACATTGAGTATATTGTTTCCTTGTTTCATAGATGTCCCTTGCAATACTATGTTTGACTCTATGGCCTATTGGATAAGGCACTGGTCTATCAGAGATTTAGGGTATCTTAGGGGTCCCTTCAACCCATCTTTAAAATAATTTCCCTTTAGCTCCACCCTTTCCATTTCTTGTTGTTAGGATAGGTCTCTAGCTTTTAGTCTCATTCCATGCAAGTAGGGCTATTGCATGATATTTTCAATCATTAGGGTAGACGATACCTATAGGAGATTGATTGCTATTCCACATTAATCTATCTGTAGGCCTTTGGTTTGTCATGAGGTGTCTTGAATGTGCAGATAAGGCAATACCCACCTAAGTGAATGTGGAGCTCAAAGAAGGAGTATTTCTCTCTATCCTCATCAATTGGTTTGTTTTTCTTGTCAAGCTTGAGTGCCTAACCTATGTTTTAAGCCCAACCATTTGATTCAAGTTTGGTCCTGCAAGGAAAAGATCCAACATCTCCAATCAATCAAAACATTTGTTTCACAACTAACAGACATAAGTCATCCTTTTCAACATGTATTACATACAAAAATGTTATTCAAATGGGATGATAAGTGTGAGGAAGCCATCACTAAAATAAAGAAATATTTGGCAAATCCTCCTACTCTTATGTCAAAAATTCCATGCAAGCCACTTTTTCTCTACATTTCAGCTACAAAAGTCTCACTTGGTGCTCTTTTGGCCTAATAGGATCAAGAAGGAAAAGAAAAAGCTATATATTATATCAGTCACACTCTTGTGGGATATGAACTAAACTATTCTCCAATTGAAAGAGCATGTCTAGCAGTTGTCTTTGCTTCACAAAAATGGTGACATTATATGTTGTCTCATTCTATCAAGCTTGTTGCAAAGATTGATCCTTTGAAATATCTTTTGAGAAAGACAACATTAATAGGAAGACTAGCTAAGTGGGTTATGTTGCTTAGTGAATTTGACATTGAGTATGTGGATAGGAAGGCTATTAAAGGGTAAGTGATTGTAGATCAATTAGTTGAGGCACCATTGACAGATGATCAACCTATACATACAGAGTTTCCAAATGCACACATCCTAACATTATCCACACAAACATGGAAGCTGTACTTTGATGGATCCTATACTCAATAGGGTTCAGGAGATGGGGTCCTATTTGTCACACCGCAAGGATACACGATCCTGAAGTCTTACAAGCTAGTTTTCCCTTACACAAATAATGTAGCTGAATATGAAGCCTTAATGATTGGGTTAAAGATGGCTCTACAATGGAAAGTCACTGAATTAAATGTCTACATATATTCTCAGTTGATTATTAATCAAGTTAATGATGAATATCAAACCAAGGATGACAAGTAGTTACCATATAAACGTATGGTGGATGAATTTAAGCAATATTTCTCAATCATCACCTTTGAGCAGATTCCAAGGCATGATAACAAGGCAATAGACACAATGGCTATAATTGCTTCTTTATTTGATGTAGAGGATAAAAAGGCCCATTTTGAGTTTTTAGTGGAATCCTTGACTTATCCCACATACGATGATCTTGATACAAGTATTATATGTCATCTTATTGGAGAAGACTCCCCGATTTATGGAAAAATATATTCCTATCTAAAATATGATATCCTACCACCTGACCTATCCTAGAACAAAAAATGAACCTTTTTATACCAAGCCTCCCACTATCTCCTAATATTTGGCACCCTATATTGGCGAGGTCTTGACGGTACTCTCTTACGATGTCTTGAACATGATGAAGCTCAAACTACCTTATGAGACATACATGAGGGTATTTGTGGGATACATTTGAGTGGTCCTTCCTTGGATAAGAATCTCATGCGTATGGGTTACTATTGGCCTACTATGGAAGATGATTCCTTTCAATTTTCTAGAAAACATAAGAAATGTCAGTTCCATGGGAATCTCATTCATGCACTAGCACATCAGTTACATCCTTTTACAACAACATTTCCATTCAGTTAGTGGGGACTTGACCTTGTGAGTGTAATACACCCTCCATCTTCCAATGGCCATAAGTACATTATCACTACAACAAAGTATTTTACTAAGTGGATTAAAGCTATTCCCTTAATCACTACCACTGGCAAGAAAATCTCCATGTTTATCCTTAATTATATCATTTGTGGATATGATATCCCTATGCATCTTATTACTGATCATGGGAAATAGTTTCAAAACTAGGACATGGATGAATTATATGAGAAATTAAACATCACACACCATTATTCCACCATTTATTATCCCCAGGGTAATGGCCAAGTTGAGGCATCTAATAAAACCATTTTCAAGATCCTTCAAAAGACTATCAATGATGTTGGTCATGACTGGCATGTCCAATTGAATCCTACCTTATGGGCTTACCACACTTCCATTCATACTCCCACTGGAGCCATACCGTATTCCCTTGTCTATGATTCTAAAGCTGTTCTACCCCTCGAGGTTGAGTTACCTTCTCTTCATGTATCCATCAAAGATTTAATTCTAGATGAAGAGTATAGGGTTGCACGTCTCATTGATTTAGAATTGCTAGATGAATGTTGTCAATGAGCCTTTGATCATTTGAAAGTCTATCAATAGAGGATGTCTTTTTAGTACAACAATAAAGTGAAACCTAGAGACTTTCAGATGAGTGACCTAGTCCTTCGTGAGAATCCTAAAAATCAGCAACATCATGAGAAGAAGGCCAAGTTTGAACCCAACTGGTTAGGTCCTTTTGTAATTATAGTAGTCTATGGCTCCAGGGCTTATCAGTTGTCTAGTCTGATGGAGATATTTTGGATGATCCTCTTAACAACATGCACCTCAAGAAGTTCTATGCTTGAAATCCCAATGCAATGGGTAAATATATAGTATGTATATAGATAAAATTATAAACCAAAACCAAAAAAAGAAAAAAAATATCAAAAATACAAAAAAATAAAAAAAATAAAAAAAAAGTGCAATAAAAGCATGTGGTGAAAACCTGGAAACAGGTGCCATGTGCAACAAGTTAGCTCCTCTCTCTATTAGAATTCTACTTGCATGTCTACTCATTGTATATATCCATAATAAAATGACTAGTTAGTCACCTTTTTTTCCATGTATATATCATAATAAAATGGCCAGTTCAGATCACTATCCACTGTATATATCTATAATAAAACCCCACCATAGCTTGGTCTATTATCTTGGTCTTCATCACTAGTCATGTCATGTCCTTATTCATCCATAATAAGTTAGTCCATCACCTATGCTGGGGACATGTCCTTGACCTAGTTTGGGAAGTGGATCTATGATAGTCATGACTCTTAGAGGACGAAATGGAGTACTTTCATCAGACAAGCAAATGCAATCAAATGTTCTTACACAATGATATCCTCATCATGACTTATAATCTATGATTTATCCTTTGAAACACGACCGCTTATCTATACATTTGACATGGCTATACATCAATCAAATCAATCAATACACCTAAACACCATCTTTTGGCAAAGAAATGTATATTCATGGCAAGCATGTTAGACTGATTTATTGAAGATTATGCATTCATATATATATTTTATTGTTATCATGTTTCCTATGCTATTCTGGAATATCTTTGACATGAGTTTGACACTCCCATATGTCATTGATTATAATGGCCTAGATGGGGCATGATATTTTCTTTAATTGTTGTTTGTGGGATATTTTCTGATGAAGTCAAAGGAACAAGTCATTGGGGTGGCTGTGCGTAAGTGCCTTCATCAGTTTAATAGTATTGACAACATACAAATCATGTTGTTCTGAAAATGCTATTAATGGTGATACGCCACACATACCTCGAATCCAAATATTTATTCCTTGATGGAGGGGAGAATATTCCTTGTCTGTTATGCAAATGAAACTCAAGTCATCTTGGTTCAATTATACCTAGATGCTTGTCAAGTTTTCTATATTAAACTCCATGCAAGAAGTGCTCAGGTCATCCTGGTTTAATTATACCATGATTCTTGCATTTCCTTGCAACATAACGAGCTCAATGATGAAAATCAAATTCCAATTATTATGAAGTTCTAAGATGTTTCATAAAGTTGTGGAGATATTCATTTTATCTTGTATTACACTTAGCCAATTCATGTTGCATATTAGTGCTCCTTTTATAGGGATTTGTAGGTTATCTTTCTTATTAGGTCTCCTATTCTCTTTGTCCATTCTTCTTGTGTTGGACACATTATTTTTTAAGTTGAGGACATTTGGGTAAAAAAAAATCTAAACCTTTCATCTTGCATTTTAGAATTTTTTTGCATATTCTATCTTCATTATCACACTTCATCATTTTGCATAGTTTATTAGGCATGTGTAATTTTTCTTAGGACTGTTCATTTGTCTATAGCCATTTGTATATCTAACATTGCATGCTTTGATCATTTCACATAAAATCTTATCATAGCTATCATCTTTTAGGTTATTACATTTTTATCTATCATGTTTTAGGTTATTACATTTTTTCATATTAGGTACACTTTTATTCATCTCATATAATATCATTTGAATCATATCATTTAATTGTTATCCATTACATTCATTCCTATATGTTCATTTATTATCCAATATTTACATTGTCATACTCATCATTGTTTATCTATCATTGTATTTTTAACACATAACATTAAATAATTAATCATTTAGGAACTGCATTTATATAAGTATCATCATTGCATGCTAGACCATACATCGTTATGCATCCAAAAGAGAGTAAACCATTTTCATTATAGATCATAATTACTATGCATATCAAAGAAAATCATCACATCCTACATCTGTCAGTATGCACATGTATATATAATCATCAGAGAAAATCATAATAGAATTGCATCATCATGCATAAATAATCCATCATATAGAGTCCATATAAAACAAATAAAATGTCCAAATGTCCAATGATATCTCATAAATGATAATGTGTCCAAGTGTGTCCATCAAGTCATAAACATAATGAAATACTGATACAATGATGCTACAAATATAAAAGTGCATACAATATGTCTATGATCCACTACCTTTGGACTCAGTCTGTCACTGTCTATGTGATGCAATAAGTCCTAGAGCTGCCGGATTTCCTAAACTTGAAGGTCCTCTAGGAGGATGTGATGATACCCCTCCACTACCGGTTGGTCCCTACCTCTGATAAACAAATTTCCTAACTATAAAAGAGCTATCTCTAAAGCTCCCAATCCACTAATCACTAGGTATAGTGATCAGGATTAAAGTGGGAAAATACTAAAATTTAATTTTTCCAAAATTTCATATGTTTTAGTAAATTGCAATTTTGAGGGTCTTCGGTGCATTTCTGGGCAAATATGCTGCCTGGAAACATGATGGAGCATGGATGTTTCCAAAATTTCGTTCAAGATTATTTGAATACCTTTCCAATGCATCAAACGGTTTGTAATTCGGAGCTAGGATGAGAAAGTTATGCCTTCTCCAAGTGGACCTAAATTTTATATTTAGTTTTTTGATAAATTTTGATAGTTTTAATAGTTTAATTGTAATAAACATTATTATGACTCTTCATTTCAATTCCAAGGGATTTGTGTGACCCTTGGGATCCATCCAACTTGTATAAACTCTAATTTTGAATAGAATGGAGATAGTTTTTGGTTTGCAATCTTGTTGTTCTCAATTTTCGTGTTGAATTCTACAATACTGTAGGTATCACACCAGGTATTGTAATCTAGTTTTCATAAATCAGATCATATAGCCTATCTATAGGCATCATTCCAGTAGGTGATCTCCCTACTAGCTTGTACCATCACATGAAGATTGTCTACATGGGGTCCTAAGTCCTCTATCCTTTGTAGCTCATCCAATAGAGCCTCATCCTCACCTAGTCACTCTATAGTGATGTCTTTCTCATGCCTGATCATGACATTCTCACTCTCCAATCTCTCTACCTATCTCTCTAGTCTAGGGACATGGTCTTCCTATGCCTATGTCATTGCTAGTCTAACTAGAAATGAATCAATGTCTAGGTCCTCCTCCTCAGTAGCATCCCTTTGTAGGTAGGGATCCTATCCACCAATGTTCATCTCTGCCTGCTCACCCTGGGCATCCACATCTGGCATCTACATGTCCTATCCCGCTATATCTAGCATATGCTCATCCTGTATATCATCCTATACAAATCCACCCTGTACAACTCTCTTCTTGCCAAGAATATCATCTACATCATCCTATCTTGGTACCTATGCCTATATCATGGGATCCACCTATACCAGGGAACCTACTAGTTTCTATGTAGGAGCAACTACTGGTATCTATCCTACAACACCTATGGCACCCTATGTTGGAACTTGTCCTTGTACTTGAATCACAGGGGGTGGCATCAATCCCCACGGTCGCACACCTCTACTTCTCATCCAAGGCCCCACTCTATCTCCCCTACCTCCAATATGTCCACCATCATCTCTACCATCACCTCTACATCTCCCTTGGCCTCTCCTATCCTGACCTCATCACCTATCTCAGCATCTCCCTACACCATCCCTCTTTGGTGGCCTCTTTGTGGGATCGATCAACCTTGGGAATGGGTGCTCCCTCAAGTGCCTCTCATAGTCTATTGTCATCCCTAGGTCTACAAACCCCTGTCTCATGGACCATGCCTGAAATGGCATGTCTAAGAAATCCTACTGTGTAATCTCAAATGACACCATAGGACTCCAATTTCATCTCTCTTGATGCATCCATGTGAAATTAGTCACTCCCTACATCCTGCCAAACTGTCGCAAGACTCAGGTATCTCTCAATGATGTAAGGCATCCTCCCTATCAACCACTAGAAATCAAAATAGTATCCAAGTTGGTGCTTGTCCTCCCATGGCTCACATCCTAGGTAGGGTCTCCAAATCACTAAATCTATGGTGCCCAATGTATATCACCAAAACTCCAACCATCCTAGCTTATGCTGAGTCTAGATGGATACATACAAAAATATGTATGGATGCCCTATGCCGTAAAACCACATAGCTACTGGCCATGTGACCGCAATATGCTCCCATGCCCACACATGGAGCAATGTGATGCTAGTTGATAAAGATGCACATCTATGGTATACCAATCAATGTAAATCATGATACAAATGCGGTAGAAGACACACCCCCCCAAGAAAAATAGTTCCCCTCATCCATCATTCTCTAAAGAGTTTGGCCCCAACCAACTACAAAACTGTGTGATCTCTGATCTGGACACACGTAGCCTTTGATCACTCCAGCTATAAAAATAGGAAGTGGCTTGTAAAAGTTGATCATGTCCTCCCAACTATTCTATCTCATTAATGTCATCATCCCTGAACACTGCTCTCCACTCTATCAGCCCACTATGTTGATCATATTGCACTAACTCTCTAGTGATAGGTAGGTGAAGGATGAGATAAACATCCTCTAATGTGACCTTCATCTCTCCTATGGGGAGATGGAAGGTACTCATCTCCAAGTTCCATCTCTTAGAAAGAGTAGTCATCATACTCAAATTTTCCTGAATCTCAGGTGTATAGATAATGTGGTACAATCCAGTCACCCCAATCAATAGCCTATTAGTCTTTGACAATATTGGTCTCAGATTCTAAGTCAATGGGTATCTCTCCTGTGACATTAGAGTATCTATAATATCCTCCTATCAAAATCATCACATAATCACACAATCATATTTCGATCAAACTGATCTATCTATCTATCCTATCCTATCAAATCAAATACATGTTTATTACATGTCTCAACAGATGATTTTATCAATTATCTACCATTAGGAAGGTTAACTAGCGATCATGCTATGATGTTGCCTATCATGACACAAATTGATCAAACTACAATGCTGATAGATCAAATTGGCTTATCAAAATCAATTTTGACCTAATTAACTTTCCAAATTATCCAAATTATACAATCTAACATAAATGCGCAACACAAAAAAATGCTTGTGTAGAAACCCCCTTTACTTGTGTAGATTTAAACAAATGTGCAATACCCCTAAACAAATGTGTAGTAACTATGTTTGCACATTTTTATTTCATAGATGTGTAGTCAATTTTTCTTCTACCACAAATGCCTAGCTGCCCTACACATATGCACAAAACCAGCTATTTGCTATGCAAATGTGGCTAGTTACTACACATACATGCATCGCAACTGTGCATTTGTTTTTTAGCCAAGAAAAAATAAATTACTATCCTAAATCTATGGTTGAATCTATTCTACACATGCTACAAATCTATTGAAACATGAAGAAAATCACAAATTGACAAAGTAGGATGAGTCACCTACTAGCTCTCCTGAATCGGTGGCCTCTGGAAGTGTCTGACTCTCTTAAATCAGTGGTTTGACAGTAGGAATGACATCTTTGTATCTTTTCTCTTCTCTCTCTCAAGCAACAATCTAGAAATGACAAGTGTGCATAATGACCCTATTGTGGACCCCTTAGCCCTATATATAGCCTATGGACCCATTTTTGCTTGAAGTGTGGACCCTGCCTATCCATTTCTTTTCGATTCATACCATTTTTCACCCATCTTTCTCCCATTTATTTCATGAGATTGATTTCCAAACCAGATACATTAAAAAAAACACAACAAATCACATAATTTTTTGTCAATCAATCTCTCGAGGAGGCATTGTCTAGGGCAGGGGCAAAAATGTTGGATGCTGGAATTTTTTCTTTGAATCAATGTGACCAACACATTATTTCAAAGAGGGGCAAAATGAATACACTAAAAAGTGACTTCATTAATTAATTAAATATTTATCATTTAATTAATATTGACTTGATGAATTAATTAAATATTTATTATTTAATTAATATTTATTCCTCTATTTATTAGATAAATTATTCAATTTATTTAATAAATTCACTGTAGTCTAATTCTCTATCCCAAGTCCTCTAAATAGTCTTATTAAAAGTGATTTAATCAATTATACACTCACTAAATATGACTATGTCCTAGTCCACTTCATCTACCTAGTCACCTGACACATCACCTTGGCTAAAATAATTAATTATTATTAATTATTAAATATTCATTTATCCTCACCACACATGTCCTATCTTTAAGGGCTAGGTGGCCTCATAAGACTTGGTCTCATGACCACATGTCTTCCCCTACACTAAGTCAAGAAGCTATCCCTATTCCTAAGGAGCTTCTCAAGCCACCTCTAAGGGTCAAAGGTGACTCATGGGACACTTGTACAAAGAGTCCTCATGAGTAAAAAGTCCTTCCCTCTTCCTCTCAATGGTTTTTGTGGGACACTTGACATATGTCTTTCCCTTCCACCTTCTCTTTCATGTCAATGTGAGAGGAACATCATTCCTATTCTTCCTCTCACATTCCAACTACATCCCTCTTTCTCTCAGCTCCTTCAACCAAGTCAATCTTAGCCCTAGGATCTTCCACCTTTTAATCTCCACCATAGGATTGTGCCACCTAGGCTTGGATCCTCCAAAACTCTATAAAAGGAGCCTCATTTTCCCTTTGTGAGCTAATAGTGAATAGGCAATGAAGCAATCAAGCATTCTAGAGATCAAGAGCATTCAAGCATTCTAGAGCATTCAAGCATCCAAGTTATCCTCACATCATTTCCATTTCATCCATAATTAGTTTGCATAATCAAGCTTAGGCCATTTCACACTCATATTTCACACAAATCTCCACACTTTGGTGATATCTTGGGCAAAGAGCTTCAAATTGGAAAATCTAAGAGCTCAACCAATCTAAGAAATCAAGGCTAGGAGAGAAATGGAGACAAGCTATAGGGTAGGTGAATGTAAATCTTTATTTTAGTTTCATTTTATTGTAATCTTCATTGTGTTTGCATTAGGTTGATTTATTAGCCTAGATTAGTTAATATATCATTTCTAATATTATTATAACTTATTTGCATATAGAGTTAACCATTCATTGAGAATCAGCTACAATCACATAACAAGTCATTCTAAGGTTGCAAATAGTTGAGTCGGTCAACCATTTGATAAGAATAAGCTAAAATTGCATAACACACTATTTTGAGGTAATAGATCACTAAATCGGTGCACTATTTGATGAGAATCACCTAGAATCATGTAACAAGTCATTCTAAGATTATAGATCACCAAATTAGTCAAATGTTCAATAAGAATCAACTACAATCAGATAAAAGATTGTTCTAAAGTTGTAGATCACCCAATCGATCAACTGTTCGATGAGAATCAACAATAATCATGTAACAAGTCATTCTGAGGTTGTAGATCACCAAATCGGTCAACTGTTTGATGAGAATCAACTATAATCACATAACATTCCATTCTGAGGTTGCAGATTGTTGAATCAGTGAAACGTTTGATGAGAATTAGTTAGAATAATGTAACAAGCCATTCTAAGCTTATAGATCACTGGATCGGTCAACCGTTAAATGAGAATCAACTACAATCACATAAAAGATCATTCTGAGGTTGTAGATGACCGAATCGGTCAACTGTTTGATGAGAATCAGCTAAAATTGGGTAACAAGTCCTTCTAAGGTTATAGATTGTTGAATCAGTCACCCATCTAATGAGAATTAGCTACAATCATGTAACAAGTTATTCTAATATTGTAGACTACCAAATTGGTGAACTATTTGATGAGAATCAGCTACAATAATGTAACAAGCCATTCTAAGCTTACAGATCACCGAATCGATGAACCATTTGATGAGAATCAACTACAATCATGTAACAAGCCAGTCTAAGTGTACAGATCATTGAATCAGTTAACCATTCAATGAGAATCAACTACAATTGCATAAAAGATCATTGTAAGGTTGTAGATCACCGAATTGGTCAACCGTTCGATGAGAATCAACTACAATCATGTAACAAGTCATTTATATGATGCAGATTGATGAATCAGTGAACTGTTCAATGAGAATCATCCATAATTACGTAAAATGTCATTGTGAGGTTACAGATCACCGAATCGGTGAACCATTCGATGAGAATCAACTACAATCACATGAAAGATCATTCTTAGGTTTCAGATTACCAAATCAGTCAACCATTCAATGAGAATTAGCTACAATCACGTAACAAGTTGTTCTAAGGTTGTAGATCATTGAATCAGTCAACCATTTGATGAGACTCAGCTACAATTGCATAACAAGTTGTTTTGAGTTTACAGATCATGGAATCAGTGAACTATTCAA
Organism: Chamaecyparis obtusa; assembly: GCA_027943335.1. Classification (NCBI taxonomy): domain Eukaryota; kingdom Viridiplantae; phylum Streptophyta; class Pinopsida; order Cupressales; family Cupressaceae; genus Chamaecyparis; species Chamaecyparis obtusa. The sequence continues at coordinate 375,996 of BSBK01003610.1, forward strand.
TAAGAATCAACTAATATCATGTAACAAGCCATTATGAGCTTATAGATCACCAAATTAGTGAATTATTCGATGAGAATTAGATACAATCATGTAACGAGCCATTCTTCACTTACATATCACTGAATCGGTCAAACATTTGATGAGAGTCAAGTACAATCTCATAAAATATTATTCAGAGGTTGTAGATCACTGAATCAGCTAACCGTTTGATGAGAATCAACAACAATCATATAACAAGTCATTCTAAGGTTGCAAATAGCCAAATTGGTCAACCATTCAATGAGAATCAACTACAATCATATAGCATGCTATTCTAAGGTTGTCAAATGCTAGATTGGTGAACTATTTGATCAGAATCAACTACAATCACATAACAAGCAATTCTAAGCTTATATAGATCATCGAATCGGTCAACTATTCAATGAGAATTAACTACAATCATGTAACATGTCATTTTGAGGTTTTACATCAACAAATCAGTCAACTGTTAGATGAGAATTAGCTACAATCACATAACAAGTTATTCTGAGGTTGCAGGTTGCCGAATCGGTGAACCATTCGATGAGAATCAACTACAATCATGTAACAAGCCATTTTGAGCTTACAAATCACCAGATCGATAAACCATTTGATGAGAATTAGCTACAATCATGTAACAACCCATTCTAAGCTTACATATCACCAAATAGTCAACCCTTTAATGAGAATCAACTACAATTACATAAAAGATCATTATGAGGTTGTAGATCATGGAATCGGTCAACGATTTGATGAGAATCAACTACAATCATGTAACAAGTCATTCTAACGTTGCAAATCAATGAATCTATCAACCATTTGATGAGAATCAGCTACAATCACGTAACAAACCATTTTGAGGTTGTACATCACCATATCAGTGAACCGTTCAATGAGAATCAGATACAATCATATAACAAGCTATTCTGAGCTTACAAATCACTAAATCGGTAACCCATTAAATGAGAATCAACTACAATCACATGAAAGATTGTTCTGAGGTTGTAGATCATTGAATCATTCAACCGTTCGATTAGAATCAACTATAATCATATAACAAGTCATTCTGTATTTGTAGATTGCCGAATTGGTCAACTGTTCGATGAAAATCAAATACAATCAAATAAAAGATCATTTTGAGGTTGTAGATCACTGAATCGGTCAACCGTTTGATGAGAATCAACTAATATCACATTAAACACCTTTTTGAGGTTGCAAATCACTGAATTAGAGAATCATTCAATGAGAATTAGCTATAATCACCTAACACACCATTTTGAGCTTACAAATCACTTAATCAGTCAACCATTCGATGAGAATCAACTACAATCACATAAAACATCATTATGAGGTTGTAGATCAGCAAACTGGTCAACCGTTCGATGAGAATAAACTACAATCATGCAACAAGTCATTTTAAGGTTGGAAATTGCCAAATCGGTCAACCATTCAATGAGAATTAGCTACAATTTTGTAACATTGCATACTGAGGTTGCAGATCACCAAATCGGTGAGCTGTTCGATGAGAATCAACTATAATCATGTACCAACCCATTCAGAGCTTACAAATCACTGAATTGGTCAATTATTTGATGAGAATCAGATACAATCACGTAACAAGCCATTCTGAACTTACACATCATCGAATTGATCAACCATTCGATGAGAATCAACTACAATCACATAAAAGATCATTATGAAGATGTAGATCACTGAATTGGTCATTTGTTCCATGAGAATTAGCTACAATCTCATAACAAGTCATTTTGAGGTTACAAATCACTAAATTGGTCAACCATTTGATGAGAATCAACTAGAATTATGTAACATGCCATTTTAAGGTTGCAGATTACTGAATCTATGAAGTGTTTGATGAGAATTAGTTGCAATCATGTAACAAACCATTCTGAGCTTAAATATCATGGAATAGATCAACCATTCAATGAGAATCAACTATAATCACATAAAAGATTGTTCTGAGGTTGTAGATCACTGAATCGGTCAACCGTTAAATGTGAAGTAGCTACAATTGTGTAACAGCTCATTTTAAGGTTAGAGATCCCCAAATCGGTCAATCATTCGATGAGAATCAACTATAATCACGTAACAAGTTTTTGTGAGGTAGTGGATTACCGAATCGGTGAACCATTTGATGAGAATTAGCCACAATCATGTAACAAGCCATTTTGAGCTTACAGATCATCGAATCGGTGAACCATTCGATGAGAATCAGCTATAATCATGTAACAAGCCATTCTACGCTTACAAATCACCAAATTGGTCAATCATTTGATGAGAATCAATGACAATCACTTAAGATATCATTCTGAGGTTGTAGATCACCAAATCGGTCAACCATTAGATGAGAATTGGCTATAATTGCATAACAAGTTATTCTGAGGTTGTAAATCATTGAATCATTCACCCATTTGACAATAACCAGCTAAAATCATGTAACACACCATTAAATAGTTGCAGATTGCCGAATTGGTGAACCATTCAATGAGAATCAGCTACAATCGCATAAAAAGCCATTCTAAGCTTATAGGTCACCAAATCGGTCAACCGTTTGATGAGAATCAAATACAATGAGCTAAAACATCATTCTAGGGTTGGAGATCACTATATCGGTCAATCATTTGATGAAAATCACCTACAATCACGTAACAAGTCATTTTGAGGTTGTGGATCGCTGAATCGGTCAGCCATTCAATGAGAATCAGCTACAATAATGTAAGATGCCATTTTAAGGTTGAAAATTGCTGAATAAGTGAACCATTTGTTGAGAATCAACTAAAATAACCTAACAAACCATTCTAAGCTTATAGATCACCGAATCAGTCAAATATTTGATGAGAATCAACTACAATTACACAAAAGATCATTTTGAGGTTGTAGATCACCGAATTGGTCAATCGTTCGATGAGAATCAGCTATAATCACATAACAAGTTGTTCTGAGGTTCTAGATCACTGAATCTATGAACCGTTGAATGAGAATCAACTCCAAGGATGTAACAAGACATTTTGAGCTTATAGATCACCGAATTGGTGAACCGTTTGATAAAAATCAGCTATAATCATGTAACAAGTCATTTTGAGCTTACAGATCACTAAATCGGTCAACTATTCAAATGAGAATCAACTACAATCACATAAAAGATCATTCTAAGGTTGTAGATCACCAAATCATTCAACCATTCGATAAGAATCAGCTACAATCATGTAACAAGTCATTCTGAGGTTGCAAATAGCCAAATTGGTCAACCGTTCGATGAGAATCAACTATAATCACATAACATGCTATTCAGAGGTTGCAAAATGCTGAATGAGTGAACTGTTCGATGAGAATCAGCTACACTCATGTAACAAGCTATTCTGAGCTTAGAGATCACCAAATCGGTGAACCGTTCAACGAGAATTAGCTACAATCACATAACAAGGCATTTTGAGCTTACAGATCACTGAATCAGTCAACTGTTTGATGAGAATCAACTACAATTGCATAAAAGATAATTTTGAGGTTTTAGATCACCAAATCGGTCAACTGTTCGATGAGAATAAGCTACAATCACGTAACAAGTCATTTTGAGGTTGAAAATAGCTGAATCGGTCAATCATTCAATGAGAATCAGCTATAGTCATGTAACACACTATTTTGAGGTTGCAGATCATTGAATAAGTGAATTGTTCGATGGGAATCAGCTACAATCATGTAACAAGCCATTCTGAGCTTACAGATCACTGAATCAGTCAACCATTTAATGGGAATTAACTACAATTGAATAAAAGCTTATTCTGAGTTTGTAGATCACCAAATTGGTCAACTATTTAATGAGAATCGGCTACAATAATTACACAAGGGAAGGGTCAAGAGGGGCCAAACAATGGCACACCCTAATGATCCAGCCTACTCAACAACACGTAGAAGCAACCGCAACAAGAACAATGAGAGAGAGAATGCAGGATCAATGATTTATTATTCATTCAACAAATGGATTCATACATGTTGGGCTGTAAGGCCTTCTCGGTTACTGCCAGATATTACAATGAATTAGAGAAGTCCTCAAACATGCGAGGATCTACCAACAATCTCTAATCTTCTATCTTCTTACTTCTAACAAAACTGTCCTCTCAAACTCTAACCAAACAACTACATTTATACAAGAGGCTACCAAACTGAGTTTTCCATTAGATCCACAATCAATAGAGAAATGGTCAGATCTAGGACCACATGCTTCCCAATGATGGATACTAGCATTAAATCTGTGACCCATAATCAATGCATAAGTCGGCCTCAACAGAAACTCAAAATAAACTACTCGGTAAACAAGGATGACCGAGCAATAGAAAAGCATCACCGAGGGCCAGTGAAACAATCGATCACCTAGGAGATAACTGACCCCACTTGGTAACCAAAGGAAACCGACCAACTACTGAACCAATTCGGTCAAAGAAGGAACCAAGCAACACAGACAAACTTCAAAATCTTTTTGGTGACACAGTATTGCCAAGGACCCAAGATGCTCTTGCATCAGACACCCGGGGTTGTTTGAAATGATTCTCCAAATCATGAAACAAGTCTGGTCTGAGCTACATCCAACTTAGACTGTGAAATTCATGAACTATCTTCAATCGATCTATTCTTCCACTTTACTAGATATTCCATATAATTTTTTCCTCTTGTACTTTTTCCAATTCCTTGCTCCAAAATCTGTTCAACTTCCTCTTTCTACTTTTTAGGATATTCTATCAATATTTCCATGTCTTCCTTAGGTTCATGATATTCATACAAATTGATAATGTTGAAAATAGGTGATATGTCCATGTCATCAGGTAACTCAATCTCATATGCATTTCCACTGTCAAATTTCCTCAAAATCTTGCAAGGTCCAAACTTCTTCATCTTTAGCTTCCCATATGTTCCAATAGGAAATCAGCCTTTCTTCAAATGAACCATCACTTCATCACCAATAGCAAAAGTCTTATCTCTCCTTGATCTATCAGCTCTGTCTTTGTATTTCTGATTACTCTCTTCCAGCTTCAACTTCACGTCTTCATGCAATGTCTTCATGTACTCAGCAAATTTTACTCCTGTAGCACTTCTCTTACTTTCATCAGTAATATCCCTTAAATCAAATATACCTCTTGGTTGTATGCCACTCACAATATCAAATGGTGTTTTTCTAGTACTCCTATTCACTGAATTATTGTATGAAAACTTTGCTGTTGCCAACACAGAATCCCAATTACTGGGTGTGTCTCCAACTAAACATCTCAAAAGATTTCCCAAACTTTTGTTCACAACCTCTGTTTGTCCATCAGTTTTTGGGTGAAATGTAGAACTATATTTTAACTTAGTGACAAACTTCTTCCAAAGGGTTTTTCAAAAGTATCCAACAAATTTACTGTCTCGGTCAAAGATAATACTCCTCGATAATCCATGCAATCTGACAATTTCCTTAAAAAAAAGATCTACTACATGTACTACATCTGATGTCTTTCTACAAGGTATAAAATGTGCCATCTTAGAAAATCTATCCACAACAACAAATATAGAGTCATTACCTCTTATTGTCTTTGGTAAGCCAAGAACAAAATACACACTGATATCACTCCAAGGTTTCTTAGGTAGAACAATGGGTGTATACAATCCAGTATTCTGGATTACTCCTTTTGCAACTTGACAAATTCCACAACTTTTCACAAATTTCTAAACATCTTTATACAACTGCGGCCAATAGTATTTCTCCTTAAAAAAATTCCATGTCTTATCAACACCAAAATGTCTGGCCAAACCACTACTATGCTTCTCCTTTATCAAATTGGTTCTCATTACTCCTCTCGGTATACACAACTAAATACCTTTAAACAACATACCTTCTTGAATAAAATATTCATCCCATTTAGTATTTTGTTGATCTTGAATAGGTGCTTTGCACTTTCTCCACGGTTCAGAAAAATCAGGATCAAACTCATAAGAATCTCTCATCTCATCAAAATTGGAAGAACTTCAACTTTCATCTCGGTCATCAAAGATCTTCTTCTACTCAATGCATCAGCAACTCGGTTAGTGACTCCACTCTTATGTTTTATCACAAATGTATAACTCTGCAAATACTCAACCCATTTCATATGTCTCTAATTTAACTTATTCTGACTACCCAAATACTGTAAAGCCTTATGATGTATACAACACAAATTCACTCAGTATCAAATAATGTCTCCATTTCTTCAATGCTTGAATAATAGCATAGAATTCTTGATCATACACATAATAGTTACTTCTAGCATCATTCAAAATTTCACTAAAGAAAGCAATAGGTTTACCTTCTTGACTCAACACAGCTCCAATTACATTTCCACTTGCATCACATTCTACTTGAAATACCTTACTAAAATCAAGCAATGCCAAAATAGGTAATTCAACAACTTTTTGCTTCAAAGTCTCAAAACTTTTATTAGCTCCATGTGTCCACTTGAATTCTCTTTTGTCTCCTCTCATAGTCTCAGTCATAGCATTACAAATTAAACTAAAATTTCTTATGAACTTTCAGTAAAAACTTTCCAAACCATGAAATGATCTTACCTCACTAGCATTCACAGGTGTAGGCCAATTCAAAATAGCTTAAACCTTTTCAAGATCCATTTTTAAACCATCAGCTGAGATCACAAATCCCAAATACACAATCTCCTCTTTCATGAATGAACACTTTTTCAGTTTTATCAGAAACTTTTCTTCTTTCAATCTCTACAAAACTTGTCTAACATGCAACAAATGTTCTTCTCTGGTCTTAATGAATATCATAATTGTTAGAAATAGGGAATACTGAGAGGGGGGGGGTGAATCAGTATTCTATAAACTTTTACTTTTTCCCAATTATGGATATAATGGATTATCTTAACACATGCATAACATAAGAAGCTAAACAACATGCATAGAAATAAAACTAAAGAGCTCATAACACATTATTTTTTCTTGAGGAAACCCTGGCCGAGGGAAAACCCCAGTGGGGATGGTACCCACAAAGATCCACTAATCAAAAGTATCCTATTAAGGATGTTGACCCTGTTAGGAGTCTATTATATGCATATAGTGTCTCAGTCCTAATTAAGGGACTATAGGCCTTGTTAGAAGCCTCAACCCTGTTAGGAGTTGGTAGTACAAAATGTGATTACCAAATGAGCACACTACCCAAACAAGTAATGTACAATATTTATTGATTACAAAATTAGGTCAAGGTACATAACCTTATGCTGCTTGCATCAATATCTTTCGCTTCTCTTTCACTATCGCTATTACATACATTCATTCCTTCATTATTGTTATCCTTCTTACAATTTACAATTACATTTATACAAGTTATTAAGATTAATAACTTTCTAGTTGGCTATCATATTATAAAATAACTTTATCCAAGGGTTAAAATCTAGGATGTTGTCCCTTTATATTATTAAGTCATTATTTTGATAAACAAAATAATCCCTTAACTCTTTACCAATTCTATCTTCATATTATGTCATGTTGGCTTAACAATGTCTTTAGAAAAGCTATCATAATTTCTTCGGTACATTCCATACTGACTTGCACTCTAAGATGAGTCTTCAATAGTCACCATAGAGTTTATGTTTAATTGCACAAGCACTGAACTTACTCTCGTTGACATCGGAAACAAAAACTATCTTTAGGTTCACTGGTAAAAACACATTATCTCATACTTAGAAAATTTCGCATTGCACTCTAACATACTAGCTCTCAGGCCTGTGTGATCTTCATGTAGATCATATGTTTCCATAATGATAACATCTATGTAACCAACTCAGCCAAATTTCCAAAAATCTCTCCCTTTGTCATTGGTGGCAACATATGAGAAAATTGGCTAAGTCTTACAACTTCAAAATCTCAAAATTGTGGCCATAGTATAAAATATATATACTATCCTTATAACTCCAAAAAATCTTATCTCTAATATAGTACTCCCCCTAAGAGTATCAATCCTTATCATTTTCTTATCAATTTTCTGTTATATATCTCTCCTCCTTTGACAACAATGACAAAATAAAGGTAAGGAGGGTTACAAAACTATATTCACAAAAATATTATACCTTAATTCAATATTGCAAAGCTGGTAGGCTTGCAACACAATCTACAAAATCAATCTTTATAGCCTCTAATTCCTTCTCCCATGATTTCTTAATAGAATTTGCCACACTGAGTAGTGTGCATAATCCATAAGATGCTATCTCACATGCTTGGAGATTCTCAAAGCTAAACTTTTGAAAATATGTCTTAGCTGAAAGACATTCTTCCAATTGCCCTTCAATAATACTTAACTTCGTAGAACTGTGCTCTCTTAAAAGAGTGAATCTTTTCATTTTCCTATCCTTTTCATCTTGCAAAATTCTAATTTCATCATATATCTCACAAATTTTCTTCTCAACATTAGATATCTTCACATTGGGGCTTGAAAGAAAGTTAGTTTCATTTTGAATTTCTGCTTCCTTCATCTTCATCTTCTAATCTTCCTCTGCTGTCAAGGTCTCTGATTTTGTACACTGGATGTACAAGGATTTTCCTCTTTCCAAATTCTTTCTCAAGTCCTTTATACAGATATCAAGATTGTTGATATCATTCCTGATATTTTGGCTAATGTCCAAAAGTGTTTTGGCTTCATAGGCTTCTTGAGCTTTCACTTTTGCTATATCAGTTAAATTTGTGAACTCATTGTCAAAAGTGTTCATCACTTTCTTTTCTTTCTCCAGAGGGTCAGCTTCTGCAATTTTTGTAGTTACAACACCTTGTAACTTCTCAGTAAGCTCCTTCAGGCATCCTTCAAGACTTTTTACTTTCTTGTTTTTTCCAATGATTTTGTTTAAGGATGTGATCAATTCCATCTGATCATCATCATCTACTTCCTTTCCCAAATTCTCAATCATAGATCCAATTTGATTCTTCTTTCTAGTCTTAGGAGTAAGACTGATATCTTCTTTAGTGGAAATAGGTACTTGTTTTTCTATCACTTTAGGATCTACAACTGTGGTCTCTTTCTTCTCTTTTCCTTTGGTAGTCTCCTTCTCTTCAAAAGCCAAATTGTCAACAATGTTTTCTAGATTCTTGAATACATTATCATCAGTATCCAAGGTGATCTTATTTCCTTCTACATTCATGACTTCATCTTCAATGTTTATGGCTGGTGGAGAGGGAATGTCCTCTTGTTCTATTTCACCTACTCGCTCTACTACAACTGATGGTTCTCTAGCATTCTCTGACATAACCTTGATGATTGCTTGCTCTATTTCTGCATTAACTTCTTCATATCTACCTCCCATAATCTGAATGGTTCTCTTCTTGGTTCTCAAATGGGTGCTTAAAGATTTCATAATCTAACTAAAGTGTGCTTCATCTTTTACAACACAAAGCTTTCTTACAAGCTTTTCTCTAATAGATGTGTCTTCTTCTAATGCTCTCTTCTTCCTATTCACAAGTTTATTGTACAAATCATCAAGTATCTTACCCTAAATTGTATCAAACTTCTTATTAGACAAAATCATATGCTTTACCACTACATTTTCCAGATTTAATCTCTCTGCATAATCATAGAGATCATAATACTTGTTTATTCTTGTAAAGTCTCCATCTTGAATGATCTGCTCATTAAGCTTCTCAACTCTAGGTTTCCAAGTCTTCTTCTTAATAGAAGTGTCATCATCTTTGATTTCTGCAATTTTCCTTGGAACTGGTTGCACCAAAGTTTTTTGCCTTTTACCTAGTCTAGTAGCACTCTCTTTTACTCTTTTTCTAGGTGTGGAGTAAGTGGATCTAGTGGATATCCTTGCTTCTTGATCCTTCTCAATTTCTTCCACTTTCACCTTAACTTGTGATTCTTCTTACTATGCTGCAATTGATGATAAAGGTGGAACAGACAAAACTTCTTTTTGTCCAATGTCTTTGATTGCTACTGTTGTTTTCTTTGCTACCAAGAATTCATGCTTAGTCATCCCTATATCTTTTAGAATTTTCTTGATAGTACTCTCAACTCTTTTCTTTGATTGCTTCTCTTCAAGTAAGGTCTTTGCAGAGTTGAAGTTCTCCTCAAAGGTTCCAAACCTATTATAGTGAGTGTCCAACTTGCACTTAAGTAACCTACTCACATACTCTTTTGTCTCTACCTCTGATTTCTCATAACCAAGAGCATCTATGAGTTCTATTCTAGGTTCTACTACTTCAATGTAGGTAAAGTCAGTATCAACCATGAAACATATCTTATTTTTATACTTCTCCACAAGAGACTATGGGATCCTTGATTTGCTAGACACTATATCCTGAAATGTCTTGATTACCAATACTGCACTCTCATTCACTTTATCAATAACATGCCTCCTATACACTAGGATAATCCTTTCCATTGTAGTTTGGCCATCATTCTAGTCATTTCCAATGGTGTAAGGAAATCTTCACAATAGATGAAAAAACATATAGGTGATTAAGGATGAGAATCTAAATTGTGTATAATTAGTTTTCTTAATCTTTTCCAAATTCTCAAATAGTTGAATTCTCATAATCTCACACATATCAACTTGTACTTATCAACACACATCAGATAAGCTACACGTATCATTCCAGCTACCATGTCATCCTCTCTCAAGTTTGAACAAAACTTAGTGGTTAGGATCTTACATAAGTATCTGACATCATCTTGTTGAATCTTACTAGTCACAATTCCTCTACCATTATAGGATGAATTTGTGTTATCTATGACTATTTTCCTCATGTTCTTCTCATTTAAAGGAATGGCTCTAGTTTTAGATAGTCCAATAACTTCATGAATCAAATCAACTGTGATATCTATCACTCTATCTTCTAACCAAAACTTCCCATTATGAATTTTGCTTATAATTATCTTAGTACATTCTTCATTATCAAATTCATACTATAATGCATACTTAATGATCTCATTATCTATCAAATGTTGAAATCATTCTTTCAATGTCATGTCTTGATTGTAGATCTTCTGATATTCCTTGGTGAAATCACTATCACTGATAGTCTCTAGTTTACATCCAAGATAACTTCTAACATTCTCTAGATGTAAAACTCCGTTTGGTATGGATGATAAAGCTAACCTAGGATCATCTTCCAAGGGTTCTATTGGTTCCCTTTTCATCTTAGGTCTATTTTTATCTTTGACATTGTGAATTAAAGAAACATCCATGATTTCCTCTAATTCCTTTACTGATTTAAAGATCTGCCAAGTAAAATACCTCGATTTCACAATTTAGGGCTTGCATGGATTTGACACAAAATTCTTCTCCAAATCCTTGCAAAATGCTTCCAATCATTTCTCTTTGATCTCCTTAACACTTGAATTCTCTTTGATGATCAAATAATACTAATCATGACCTTTTATTAATTCAATCACACTTAGATCTGACATCACATTCAATTCTTTTGCCACTTCTTTCCAAAAAGCTGATTTTGCTAACCTACAAAACTTAAAACTTCTTACAATCTCGCAAAACATAATATTTTTCTTTTCTCTCTTAACCATAGCATTAGAACATCATATAATACCTTGCATTAACTGTGCAAGACTCAATTCATCATATATCAACTTCTACACTAATCTAAGTTCATATTCTACTGCAATTTTCATAAATTAAGTACTTTGAGATGGGTCAGGTAAAGATTCATTCTTACCTTTTAATACTTCACCTTCCTGATTACCTTCAGTGTTGAATATGTCTCCTTGATCTATGCTTTTGATAAAATTCACTTCATCTGAATTACTACAACATCCTTTCTAACTGTTACTTGCATCTTCATTTCTTCTTGCATGACTTCTAGGGTTAGGATTGGTATGAAAAACTCTATTTTTCATTCTGCAAAACCTTGCTGTGTGTCCAATCTTGTTGCATATCTGACAAACTATTCCATTGTACCCATATCTTGGTCCAGGCTAATTGATCTGTGATCTACAATTTCTAGCAATGTGTCCAACCTTGTTGCATCTATAACATATTACTCCATTTCTTTTGTTCATATCTTCAGTAGGTTTCTTATCTGCATTGTTAGTATTCCTAAACATTCTACTACTATTATTATACTCAATAAATTTAGGTTTCCTGCATTCAATAGCTCTATGTCCAAAACCATGACAATTCTAACAATAACCATTAAGAGGTTTGAATTGCTTACCTATGCAATCTCTCTTCATATGACCAATAGTATTACAAGCAAAAAATCTACCTTTGAATTCTCTTTGCATACCTTTGGGTGATTCCTCTTGCTTAGGTGATTCTTCTTCCTTAGGTGTATCTTCAGATTTGTTAATCTCATCAGACTTCTTCTCATCTATGCTTTCAAATATTTTCAGATTTGGTTCCTTGCTTTCTTCATTTTCTTTAAAAGTGTTGAATCCAAGACCAGTCTTATCATAGAATGGTTTTTGAGAAGATATTTGTTCATCAATCTTCTCACTAGTTGAATATAGCCTTTCAAGTTGTTGTTTAGATTGATTCAGTTCACCTTTTAGAATTGCATTGTATTTCTCAAGTTCAACATACTGCAAATTGACTTTCTCAAGTTCAAATGTTACTTTACCAATTTTAGATTTTAGTCCTTCATTTTTAGTCTTTAGACTTTCATTCTTAGATTTCAGATTTGCTTCATTCTTGCCATTTCCATCTTTCAAACTAAGCTTTAGATTTTCTATCTTCAGTTCATGCTTAAGGATCTCATTTTCTTTTTCTAAATTGTCATCACAATCTTCAATGAAAACTTTAGATTCCTTTTTAGATTTCAGATCTTCCAACTTGTTTCTCAATTTCTCAATGAGGTTCTTTGCATCATCATATTTTCTTTTCAGAGTATCTCTTTCATCAGTAAGCATATCAAGCTATTCAAGAGCTTCTTCAAGATTCTTTTGTAGTTGATCCATATCCATAGAGATCTTACTCAAGCTGCTAGGCTTTCCTTGAATGATTCTTTTCAGAGTAACTAAGCTCGGATATCAATTGTTAGAAATAGGGAATACTTAGAGGGGGGGGGGGTGAATCAGTATTCTATAAACTTTTACTTTTGCCCGATTATGGATATAACAGATTATATTAACACATGCATAACATAAGAAGCTAAAAAACATGCATAGCAATAAAACTAAAGAAATCATAACACATTATTTGTTCTCAAGGAAACCATGTAATGTCCCCACCAGGGAACCCATAAGGAATCAGGTCTATGACCTAAAATTAAAACTAATTTTTTTTTAACATTCTAACATATCATCATTACCATTCACAAGTACATTCCTTAAGGTTCCCTTAATGAATTCAATTACCATTATCAAGTATTTTATTTTATTACTTAATATAACAAATTCTATTTCCATTTCAACTTCAATTTACATTGATTCCATTTCACATCAAAACCTATTACATTAATGAGCTAGTTGAATTAATTTTCTTTACCAAACTAACATGTAATTTACTTTTAGAAGTGAAAAAAGCACACATTACTTATCTCATCCACTAAGTACATTTATTCTTTCATATTTATTTACTCATTAACATTATCTATGCTCAACTCAATTGCACCATCAAAACTCAATTAAGCTTTTCCATTAAGAGTCCTTAATTTCTATTTTCAATATAATAATAGAAGGAGCATAAAGTACTTAACCATATATTGCTAACAAACATAAACCATTTAATGAATCATTTTTTCCACAAGTTTAACTTCCACAAATTATTAACTATAACCTTATAAATAAAGGATTTATATTAAAACCTAGTTTGAATAACTAGACATTACTCACATTGAACTATACATTTAAGAAATCACATCTCATTACTTCTTTCAATAACATACATGTTTCCTTTTACCTTATTACTTCATATGGAGATACCCTTGAACCCTTAGCATATCTTTTCACTAACCATATATCAAAACAAGTTTCCTTTTAAAGAAGTTTACACCCATAAGTACTTTCTTTACAAAGGTTTGCATAGAACCATTACTTTCAATTTCATTTAAAATTCACAAGAGATATAAGGCAGGAAATTATTCATTGATTTAACCATATTCAATCCATTTTTAGATTCATTATTCTACCCTTCACATATACATAACTTATTTCTTACAATTTTCTTTTACAAACATAATTACAATTACTACACATTGCCTGAAGGCATATAGAAAGATAATTACATCAAGTTTCCCAAGGGCTTACAATACATATTTACATCTTGATAACAAAAGATAGAGATACATGATACAAGAACAAAATATTCACCATTGAACAACTCAAAATCCAAGCCACGACATGAACCACGAACAATACCTCAAAAGAGATTTGCCACCCAACCATGTGAAACTAATAAAGTTCCACCCCCCATGCTAGGAGATAGAACCAAGGTACTCTCAAGACCTTAAGGAAATCTAAGTCGTAATACCAATAAATCCAAGACTCAAAATAAAAAGAATAAGGCACATAAAAATATCATCATATTAAAACAATGAGGTTAAGGTTCTAGGAGACCACCTAAGTGAGTGTCATCACACAACCTATATATTGGGATCCTTCCTGGAAACCATGTAACCTCAGTCCCCCCTTTATGAATAGGGATCCATCCTGGTAGTTATCCTTGGTCCAGGTATTCCAATCAGGTCTCTGTGGCCATTATTATATTTTCTTTCATTATCTTTTGAATCCCCCCTTCTCAGGTTAATTTTTAAGGTTATCACTTTTTACAAACCCACCCATAGGATCATTTGGAAAACACTTTAGGGTTCCAACACCTATGGTGAGCCACTCACTTAGGGTTCCTATCCCCTTACCCTATCACAATCCACAAATACAAGATAACACTTCCAAGTCCTGATTCATAGGTTTAGGAAACTCCCCTGTGTACTCAGGCCCTTAGAACGAGACCTAACCTCAGCCATATACATAACAAGAACCATTGGAATAATGTCTATCACAAGACATCTCAAATAAAAACATAAAACTTTCCACATGCATTAGTACAACTTTCCAAGGCTCATTTATAGGTCTAAGGAACCCTCCCATGCACATAGGCCACCGAGACGAGTCCTAGCCTCATAAACTAAGCTCAAGAATAAGCCAAGTGCAAAAAAACATCATACGTAAACCATATAACCTCAACACAACAAGTAATAAAAATACATAGGATATACAAACTTCCACATGCATAAACACAACATTCCATAACTTGTTTTTTTATAAGTCTAGGAAAAGCTCATGTGCCTGAAATTTGGCTAAGTCTGAAATTTTCAAAAAAGCCAAAATCTAGAATTTGCATCTTAACTCCTATGAAGTTGAAACCTATCCCAATCATCCCAGAAGGTACCTAATTCCTTTATACAAGTATAACTTAAAGTATAAGAAATTAATTATCGTAACTTATACTTTAATGTTATACTTGTATAAATCCTGTAAATATTAAGCCCCTAAAAACTCCAAATGACTCTCTATAAAAACTTGTACAAAAATGTATGTATTCCCATATGGCATTTGATCAAGTGTCATATGGGTATGACTACAATGTCGTACGACACTGCAAGGTACTTCCATAAAATTAAATTTTAAACTTCCTGAAAACACTTCAGAACTGATTTTAACCCATACAAAAATGTATGCATTCCCATATGACTTTTGACCAAGTTTCATACGAGTATGGATACAATGTCATACGACACTGTAGGGCACTTTTATGAAATTAATTCATAATTGCTTGAAAAGACCAAAAAATGACTTTTTAAGGCATGGAGAGTGCCTGGGAAAGGTTCCCTAAGATCAACCTGATGTAGGGACCTCAGTACCACATCCAAAACACATCCTCAACACTACCTAAGTCTCAGATAAGATTAAATCAAATATAAAACATCAATTCACAGAGAAGGCCTACAAAAAGGAAAAATGGAAAAGAAGGACTACAACCTTTCCTAAACCATCCCAAACCTTCCTAAAATTCCCTAAATCATTACATATATCTCAAAAAAAAAAAAAAGGAAGTATCAAAACAAATCCAAAACTCCCAGGAAAGATTTTACTATTAAAAACTATACACACATTTACATAATTTCTTTTCGGCAACACAATAGAAATACACAGACAATATAACACTTAAATTTCCCTCTTTTTTTTCATAGTAAGATATCACATAACAATCAAATAACATAGCACTTAAAAAAACAAGAACACACACAAGAGAATTGGAGAATTCATCCCAGTATAGGCCCTACCTGGGGTCCTACAGATAATTCTCTTCCCTTGGCTAGAGACCTTCTTGGAAATTTGTAAGCCTTGAGTAGATAGCTTCCTGGAAAGCTTCCTCTGGCAATCAAAACCTAGAAATCCAATCCCACTTGTCCTCACCAAATAGAAACTCTCAAACTTACACATCACAAATAAAATTTTGGAAAAATCCATTCAGAGCATTCCAAAAATCTTCCCGAAAAATCCTTTTTTCAAACCACACAAAATTGAAATATTTATCCTCCAACTATGTGGTTGGAGGAGTTGCTTTATAGGAAGCAACTTCTCCAATTTCCATAGTTGGTTGGAAAATAAACAAATCATTCCCATAAGCACTTAACAAAGTTTTAATAAATTTAATTAAAAATAACTTCAAAAGAAATCATAACAAGAATACTCAACAAATAAATTTCAAGAAAACAACATAGCACACCTGGAAACCAAGTAGCCTAACTTCTAGGAGGTCTCGAGTTCAACTCCCTCCTAGATAGCTAGTTTTACTACAAAGAGCATTTATTTTTATTATTACTATTATTAATATTATTTTCACTTTTTATTTAATACACTTCATTGAATTCACTATAAATAACATACCACTAAAACAATCAATAAATCCATACAGATATTATTATTTATATAAGCATGGTTATATACGTGTGCACCCACATATACACATACCTATATAACATACAATCAATGTAACACATATAAAATAAATATATATATACATATACTTACAATGATAAATCTAACTCACATCATAAATCACAAAACAACGTCAAATCATAAATCACAAGACCACATCACATAGTGCATTCGGATCCCCCAACTAGGGTAACCTCCTAAACGGAAATCTAAGTCCATGGTAACCTTGAGAGTAATCTTGGTAATATCTCCACACAACAATAGTTTGAGGATTTTGAAGGTACGCTCAGACCTATGTAGCTAGGTGAAGTCGATGCCTGGTACCTGCATCCTACAACACCAACCAACATTCATACATATATATATAAATAGACAGTGATAAACAAGGATGGAGAGTGTGACATCATGTGGACCTCCTGTAGGAGTAACTACGACTGCCTCCCCTTATCCTGCACTCACATCAGGTAGTAACATCCACAAAGCATGATTGGATTAGTGTGGTTAGTACTAGAATAATCTCTTTTCCATATTGTATAACAAGAATTGCATCATAACATAATCATGTAAATATAAGTCATCTATTAACTTTCACAAACCCATTTAACCTTCAGGCATGTACTCAAAATGTCTCATTATCAAAACAAGATAAACAAATCATATAACCCTAAATGCATTAATCATGTCTAATCCAAAGTAACATTATTAGAGAAGGTAACACATCTAATGCTTAAGTGATTATAATCAATTAAGCTAAGGTACACATAAATAATAATAATGAGCATTTCACATAAAATCAAATAAGTTTATCAGGTGATCCTTTCAGCATTAAGGTCCTAAACTATTGCTGACACACAAGAAAATGTATAGGAACATACCTATGTAATTATTATTATTTCCCATATTAAAATATGATGTTAAGGTGAGTTGGAAGAGGTTTAGTTTAAGAAACCATTTCAAGAAGGACCATTTTCACATATAGCTCTTCCTAATTTCTAGAGAGCATAACCAAGACTTGATAGGGTTGGAGGGGCATTACAAACCTTGGCCAAGGGAAAACCCCAGTGGGGATGGTACCTACAAAGATCTACTAATAAAAAGTATCTTGTTAAGGATGTTGACCCTGTTAGGAGTCTATTACATGCATATAGTGTCTCAGTCCTGATTAAGGGATTATAGGCCTTGTTAGAAGCCTCAACCTTGTTAGGAGTTGGCAGTACAAAATGTGATTACTAGATGAGCCCACTACCCAAACAAGTAATGTATAATATTTACTGATTAAATTAGTAGGTCAACGTACATAACCTTATGCTACTTTCATCAATATCTTTTCACTTCTCTTTCACTATTGCTATTACATACATTCATTCCTTCATTATTGTTATCCTTCTTACAATTTACAATTACATTTATACAAGTTATTAAGATTAATAACTTTCCAGTTGGCTATCATATTACAAAATAAATTTATCCAAGGGTTAACATCTAGGATGTCATCCCTTTATATTGTTATGTCATTATTTTGATAAACAAAATAATCCCTTAACTCTTTACCAATTCTGTCTTCATATTCTGTCCTGTCGGCTTAACATTGTCTTTAAAAAAATTGTCATAACTTCTTCCGTACATGTCATACTAACTTTCACTCTAAGATGAGTCTTCAATAGTCACCATAGAGTCTATGTTCAAGTGTGCAAGCACTTAACTTACTCCAGTTGACATCGCAAACAAAAACTGTCTTCAGGTTCACTGGTAAAAACACACTGTCTCATACTTAGACAATTTTGCATTGCGCTCTGACATACTAGCTCTCTGACCTGTGCGATCTTCATGTAGATCATATGTTTCCATAATGAAAACATTTATGTAACCAACTCAGCTAAATTTCCAACAATAATATCATCAAGATATACAATCACAAACTTACCCAATAATTTCTTCAAAACTTCATTCATCAACCTCATAAAAGTACTCAGTGCATTAGTTAAACCAAAAGGCATGACCAGCCACTCATACAAACCTTCTTTTTTCTTGAAAGAAGTCTTCCATTCATCACCTTCTCTAATTTTGATATGATGATACCCACTTTTCAAATCAATTTTAGTGAAATGCTTTGCTCTAGTCAAACTATCCATTATATCATCCATTCTTGGTATAGGAAACCTATACTTCACTATTATCTTATTGATTTCTCTAGAATCAGTGCACATTCTCCATTCTCCATTCTTCTTTGGTGCCAATACAATAGGTACTATACAAGGACTCAAACTTTCTCTGATCAAACCTTTCTCCAACAACTCTTGAATCTGTCGGTTCAATTCCTAATTCTTGGTAGGTGTCAACCGATGAGGTGCCTTATTTGATAAACTAGGTCTAGGGATTAGATCCATACAATGATCAATGATTCTCTTTGGTGGAAAACCATCAGGTACATTATTAGAAATGATTTCACTATACTCAATGAGTAACTTATCAATCTCCTTAGGAACACTATCCTCTATTTTCTTACTTATTTTGTTAGGGATCACAACAAAACATAAATCACTCTTTTTCAAATCCTTAACAAACATTGTTCCTTCCATCAAGAAAACTTTCACAGATGTGCAAAAATTACTAATAGGTTCTTCCAACAAAGGTAACAAGATTTGTTTCTTTCCATCAGCCACAATAGTATACTTATGCAATCTCCCATCATATATAGCATGTCTATCATATTGCCAAGGTCTACCCAACAAAATATGACAACAATCCATAGGCATGATATCACATGATACCTTATCATGATACTTTCCAATCTTCAAATTTACATAATATTGTTCATTTACCAAGAGTGTATGCTCATCCTTGATCCATGAAATATAATAGGGCTTCGGATGTTCCAACCTTTTCAACTACAATTTTGTGACCATGTCCTTAGATGCCAGATTCTCTAAGCTACCACTATCAATGATTACCTTCCAAACTTTGTTAGAAACTCTACATATAGTCTTGAACAAAATTTTCCTTACCGGATCTTCCTTTTTTCTTTCATTCCATAGTGCTCTTCTTACGATCAAGTTATTTTCCTTCTCAGGTTCATTTGGTGATTCTTCTTGTACCAAAGCATTCCTACTACTACCAGCCTTCTTACTTGCATGTGTACATTCAAAAGATCTATGTCCTTCTTCTCCACAATTGTAACAAGTTCCTCAAAAACTTCCTCTTCTATAACCACCTTGGTAGTTACTGCCTCTACCTCTAGATGAACTTTCACCTTTCCACTCAGTCTTGCCTTTATCCAAACTTGTCTTTTCTAGTTTAGATCTACCATTTTCACCATGGGATCTACCTCTTCCTCTAGGGAATCTACCACCTCTACCTCTTTGTCTCTGCTCATGTCTTTTATTCAATTTCTCCTCGACTTTCAATGAAAATTGATAAGCTTATTCAATATTCTCCAATTTGGCCAAACTAATTTCCTCTTGGATGGAAACTCTCAAACCATTCAGGTATCTAGAAATTCTTTCCATATCATCTTCATCATGTCTAGATCTGATATCTAATCTATAGAATTCTTCAGTATATTCCTTTATTGAGCTATCTTTCTACCTTAGACTTTGCATTGGCCTGACTAGGTTAATCTGATAATCACAAGGTAAGAACTTTCCTTTCAACTTATTCATCATTTTATTCCATACCTTGATTTTATCTTTTCCTTTCCTCTTCCTATCCAGCTACAGATGTTCCAACCATAAGGACGCATGACTTTTCAACTTTGGGCTTGCAATTTTCACCTTCTTGTCTTCAAGTATGTTTTCATACTCAAAATACTTTTCCATCTTAGTGATCCAATGTACTAATTCATCAGAATCCAATTTTCCACCATACTCAGGAGGATTGAAATGTGGTGTAGACTTTAGTCTTTTCAAAGCCTTCAAAAATCTTTCTTCACCCTGATCCATCATAGGTGCAAGTTCTGCATCACCTTGTTCCACCTCAACTTCATCATCACTAACATCCTTGAGATGTCTACCTCTTCTTTGGGCTATTTCAACAGATTCTAATCTAGCAACAATTTTTCTTAACATATCTACCAATCCTGGATCTACATCTCACCTCCCACTAACCATCTTGAAAGTCCTCTACAATTGCAGGTCAAATTGCAATCCACTACTCCACAAAAATTCAACTAGGGCTTCACAAGAAGGAACCTACAAACCTAGATCCAAATCTCACCTCGCTCTAATACCACCTGACGCAAGGGGCAAGTTCAAGAGGGGCAACAATGGCACACCCTAATGATCCAACTTGCTCAACAACACACGGAAACAACCACAACAAGAATAGTGAGAGAGAGAATGCAGGATCAATGATTTATTATTCATTCAACAAATGGATTCATACATGTCAGGCTATAAGGCCTTCCTGGTTACAACCAAATATTATAATAAATAAAAGAAGTCCTCAAATATGCAAGGATCTACCAACAATATCTAATCTTCTATCTTCTTACTTCTAACAAAACTATCCTCTCAAACTCTAACCAAACAACTACATTTATACAAGAGGCTACCGAACTGAGTCGGCCTTCAGATCCATAATCAACAGATTAATGGTTAGATCTAGGACCACATGCTTCCCAATGATGGATACCAGCATTAAATATGTGACTCATAATCAATGCATAAGTCAGCCTCAATAGAAACTCAAAATAAACTACTTGGTAAACAAGGATGACTGAGAAATAGACAAGCATTTCCAAGCACCAATGAAACAACCTACTGCCTAGGAGATAACCGACCACACTTGGTAACCAAAAAAACCAACCAAGTACCGAACCAACTCGGTCAAAGAAGGAATTAAGCAACACAGAAAAACTTCAAAATATTTTTGGTGACACAGGATTTCCAAGGACCCGAGATGCTCCTGCATCAAATCCTATAACAAGTTTTTTTGAGGTTAGAGATCGCCAAATTAGTGAGCCATTTGATGAGAATTAGCTAAAATCACTTAAAAAGCCATTTTGAGCTTATAGATCACTGAATCATTGAACTATTCCATGAGAATTAGCTACAATAATGTAACAAGCCATTCTGAGCTTACAAATCATTGAATCAGTCAGCCATTCGATGAGAATCAAATACAATTGCATAAAATATTGTTTTGAGGTTGTAGATCACCGAATCAGTCAATCGTTTGATGAGAATCAACTACAATCATGTAACAAGTCATTGTGAGATTGTTAATTACCGAATCAATGAACTATTTGATGAGAATCAACTACAATTATGTAACATGCCATTTTGAGGTTGCAGATCACTGAATAAGTGAATTGTTTGATGAGAATCATCTAGAATGACTTAACAAGCCATTTTGAGCTTATAGATCACCGAATCGATCAACCATTTGATGAGAATCAACTAAAATCTCATAAAATATTATTGTGAGGTTGTAGATCACAAAATTGGTCAATTATTTGATGAGAATCAGCTTGTTGGTACTCTAAAATTTGGATTGATTTCAGAGTCAAGTTTCATAAAGTTCTCCAATGCCAAAATTTGTGACCTTCAAAGAGCAATTTAAAAGGACCTAGTTCAAGAGCATATAAAGATGGGCCTGATCAATTTCATGTGATACAACTTGGGGAACAGGATCAACACCTTTCATTTGACATATGCAGTGGGTCCTAGTTCCTAAATTTTAAATCTGAAATGTTTAGGGAGTAGTCGTTTTGACGTGTTCACCTAAATCTGCATTTTTGTCAAAGTGTCAAATCATTGTAGCAGGCCCTATTTGTAGTTGAATATCTTGTGTCCTATTGAGTTTCATGGCTCACCACTTCGAGAATGTTTACAATGTATATCAGAGAGCTTATGTTTCAAAGCTCAATTCTTTTCCAGTCCATTTGATAAGTTTTTGGATCCCCCAAACTTCATCTTCCAGAAATGTCTTGTTTCTCTAATCTGCCCAGTTTTCTAAGCGGCCTTGTTTGACTAGTTATAAATTTTAACTCTGTGACCCAATTGAAAAAATTCCTCTTGTACTATTTTCTAGTGGTCAAATAATTCTTGTGTTTCAATTTTTAGGCCATGATGAATCCGTTTTCCCAGATTGCCAATTTGATTCCGTTTGCAGTTTCTAACATTTTAATGAGGATCAGTTGCACAATTTAGTTGGAGGCCCTGTTTGGATGACTACATTAAGTGCCCTATGATTTGTCAAGATGCACTAGTTGTTGCATCATGTTGTAGGTATGGGAATGAGTCATCTTGCTGATTTTCAGCCCCCCATGTGCCCGTTTGACATGTTTGCCAGGGCCATTCCATTTGTAGATTTCTAGGTTTCTCCAGTAGTGCACAGTTCAGTTTCCTGAGTAGCTCACTTTGGGATCTTGCCATTTGCACCTAGATTGAGGTCAAACATAATTGAATGGTGTTCCATAGTCAAGACATGAAAGTGATTCTCCATGATAAGTTTCAGACTATGACGAATCCGATTGATGACTTTTCTTGATTGATTCCAATCCCAATTTCTATGAATTTGACTATTTTCAGTTCAGGATGTTCCAAGTAGCCATTTTAAGGGATTAATAATTGATAATCGGTTGATTATTCTAAGAATCTGATCATAGAATTCTTTTCTATGTGTGAGAGAGAATCTTTGTCTAGGGTTTCAGACCATAAGATTTCCATTTGATCTGATTTCAAGGCCAGTAAAAAGATGTTCAATAATGATAAAAAGTGTGGATTGAATAATTCTATAAAGTAGTTGCTTTCGAAACTTCACAGCTTTTGAGTAGATGAACACCTCCAATTGAGGATTATTTTTTTGTGATCTTTGTTGATGGTTCTTCTACCAGTTTCAGTGGCTCATCTCCAGTTCACCGTTTGATATTTTTCATTCATCTTTTTTCAAGGCAGTCACCAGTGTTTTCAGTTTGTGATTTACCGGCAGTTTTGAATAGGCATTTTCAACTTTTAAAATCTCTCGCCTCATTCATTTCTAGGCAAATTCATCTAACAAGGTTGATGTCTGTACTACAAGGTTCATGTCTGCCAAGTTTCAGCTTCCAGTGTTTAGTTTTGCTTAGTGTTTTTAAAAGACAACTGGAGGTGTTTTATTAAGGATTGGCAACTGGTGAAGTGTTAAATTTTGAAGTTTTTGAGTATCCAGTTATCTGGATCGGATTCGCTTGCAGATGCCGGTCGTTCTAGATGTTTTATGGTCTGGTTGTTTGAGTTTAATTTTTTTTTAGGCCGGACCCGCTTGGGGTCTAGCCTGCCTCGTTTTAAGAGAAATTTGTTGTTATGCCATTTATATTTTGCACAATTGGTTGCTCCCAGAATGGATATGTTGGTAAGACCTTGACACTCTTTCATCAATTGCAACCAGAGTGGTGTTGAGTCAAATATTTCTGTAAGAATTGCTCTCATAGATATGTATGTCAAATTGAGGGGCCTCTTTTAAGAAATGTTTTGCGGAGAATTGGCCAAGGCATAGTTTTCCTTCTAGTAAGTTTAATTGGAGATCACTTGGTCTAATTTGTCAAGGTATCAAGTAGTATGTTAGCTAGAAGCCATAATGATTTAAAGATATGAGTAAACATCCCAACACAAGAAAAGTTCTTTATTATTTCATTAGATCATCACTCAGATTGATTTTCAAGGTTCAATTTAGTTTGATTGATGAAGACTTTGAGCAGGCTTTATGCACATGCCAAGAATATGAAGCCATGTGTAAGTCAACACACAACACATTAACAAGGCAAAATTTAGATAAAAGAAGTTTGCAGGGGGAGCGTGTTGAGTAAGTGCTTAATGCACCATTTGTTAGAGAGTTGTGTGCATCCTTGAGGGAGGTGCATATGCCATTAGGTGTTGCACACATAGGCCATAGGAGGCTGTAGGATTCCCCCTTCCCATGCACCAACATGGCACAAAGTGGAGAGGCCTCCAGGCATGTAGTCTCCCAAGGCTCGAGCGCTTGTTTCCTTTGGGATTGTGTGAATCTTTGTTGTAAGAATCAACATTGAACATACACCATTGATTGGGTGCTAAATGCATAAATATTTACAGACCTGTGCACCAAGTTCAATGCTAAGTGTGTGTACACCCAAGGAGAGTGTTTGCAAGCCCTATGAATCATGGCAGCTAGCTAGGAGAGTGGAGTGACCTGCGAAAATGTTTTTATTTGTTTCATTGTGTAACATGGCTGATAGTTTTGAGCACACCAAATTAATTGCCAATGACTTTGTGAAGAATACCAGAGGTCTCCCTCCTCCCTCATGCACTAGGCCAATATTGCAAATTTTGAAGCCAACACATTTGAATTAGGTGTGCTGCCAGCAGTATTTTGGACGCCCAGCTAAAAAGGATCACAGGGGGATGGCATTGTATGAGGTGCCAAAAAATTAGAAGCACACACAAAATAATGAATTGAAAGCCTACAATAAAATAAGAGGCCAGTGTTATCACTATATAAATTTTTCCCAGCTTCATGCTAAAACTTTTGAAAAAATCTAGTTTGTAAACCTAACGGCAAGGTTTTATGGTGAAAACCCTAGGTTTGGTGGGAGCCCTAGCTGATCTTTAAGCCTTATTCTAAATTTGCATTACCTTTTTTCTCACTAACTCCCCAAATACCCATGTGTTAAATTTGCCCCCTTTAGCGATGACCACTTTACATGTTATGTCATTAGGTTATCTGATAGGCCCCTTTTAATTATTTCTTTCAAAGCCTAAGTCTCGGGTAAATTCTTCAATAGTATGTCACCCTTTAAAACTAGTGGTTGTCATTGAACCGCAACTTTGCTTATTTTCAGAATGTCTAACATGCGCTTTAGCAACGAAGTGCCATCTATCTAGGCAGGCCCATCAATGAAGTATCCTGACAATTAAACACTGGATCACATCTACGGCTACCATTATACTGCTAGATGAAATTAAAAACTTTTTAAGCATTGTGCTTTAGCGATAGCCGTCAGATCGAGGTCTTTTCTGACACTACAATATTCTAAGACTTTTTCTCTTGTGGCATTTTCTTTGAATGACATCTATCTTAGGTGATGTCGTAAAGGTGGGGTCAGACTTTTCAAAGCCTAAAGTTCTATTTAATCTTGCAATTGTCATTATGCCAATGAGGAAAGATGATAGCATATTATGCATGCACTTTAGCGACAACCATCTAATTCTCTATAAAGGAGGAGATTTGCAATGGGGCCTAAAGTGCCAGGTCACATCAATGTGTTCACTTTCCATTGGTTGCTGGGAGTTGTGATCTAGCAGTTGTCAAGATGACTAGTATTGACAAGGAGAAGGTAAGGAGGCCCACTTGTTGGGAGTTGTGATGTGGCAATTTTTTATTTGAGGAAGGGAAGCTATGGGGCCAAAGTCTCTTAAATTATGAGGATCATCTGATTAAATAGCATTGATGGTTGTCTTTATATCTTGATGAAATTTTCCTAACAGTTTTGGGTTAGCGCTCTAGCGACAGGGTGACACCTGTCCCCTCTGAGCAAAGTAAAGTAAAGTTTTTTCTTTTCCCACATGGTTAAAATGAAATGTTTGCATTGGTCCAGAATTGATTTGGGGAAAAGTAACATAGGGTTACACCATTTAACTTGTCAACCATCCGATGTTCCTAAAGGGAAACAAAATCAACGGTCCGAATTCAAATTTCTACTCTGTGACATTTTTCACGTCCTGTAACTGCTAAGGCCGCCAACTTTTAGTAATGGAAGACTTAATGAGCTACGTGTGGATAGATTGTAGATGGTTGGAAACATTATATGTCAAAATTTGATCGTTGTTTCTCTTTACCACTCTCACAAGCATTCTGGCGAACTGGATTTTTCCTTTGGAGCGATTTTAAGCGAGTTTCTTTTTGGTGCCTGGTAGGTCAACATTTTCTGAATTACATAATTATTTAAGGTCTGTGAAAGAGTTGTGGAAGGAATTTATATTGCTTACTATATTATTAGGGTTTTCTTAGGTTTTATATATTGTTCTAAGAAGCCCTAGTTTCAAAATGCTGCCAAAAAGGAACCTGTCTAGTAAGACAAAATATAAGGACAGGGGAGTCTTCAAAGATTTGATGCAATTGCTCCCACATTCTAATAATGGGGTAGCCAGATTAAATGAATTGGTCCTGAGAAACCCTAGGGACTCAGTAGCTGAAGGACTCCATGATAGAGGAAATTGGATGAGAGATGCTAGGGTGGGTAAAGATCATAATGGTCTTATTTTATTCAGGTCAGCCTACTCACAAAGAAATTCGTGTGCCCCCCTTAGTAATATTTGGAAATTTGATATAGGGAAGTTGGTAGTCCCCAGAGTATTCATGGATGCAGAATTGCTAATCCAAATTGCCAAGTGTTATGATCCTGTGACAAAATGTGTCAAGGACATAAATGGGAAAGACCTAATCAGCATCACAGATGATGAGATTAGGGAGGTTTTTTCACTAAATGACCCTTTTGTTGGGTTGGAGAAAATAGATTTCATAGAGTTTACAGAGGTATATGAGGCACAGAGGGATTATTTGAGAGCAGGGCCTCTAAGGGAATTTTTGGAAGAAATTGGATCAATGTGTGTTGTTAGTGCAAGCACACTAGAGCCTTTTAGGCTGGACTTGTTCAGTAAGAGAGCACAAGGTGTCTACCAGTCTTTGAATTTGATTCTAGGGCATGATGAGGCCACTCATATGCCAATACCATATATGTTTATGATGGTACAATCACTACACCCCCAATTGGCACTAATTTTTTATTTTGCCTCTCATCTGGCTGATCTTATCCATGAGAGATTAATGGGGATCAAGAACATGAAAGTTAATAGGCCTTTTGGGTGGTATTCAATGCTTATGCATATGTTCCTATACAAGGGTGAGAAATTCTTTAGCTCAACAGTCAACATTGTGAAGGAGAGAAATGGAGAAGCCCTTCTAGTCCAATTGTGGACTACAACTTTGTCATGGGATAGAGTTGATGCTAGCTACATTGCTTTTGATAGAGAATTTGGTTCAAGACTTAGGACTCTGCTATTTTTTGACAATCCAAGGGTCCCAAGAGAGTTGTTAAGGTTAATCAGACAAAAGGAGTACTATCAGGACATCACCATAGTCCACAATTTTGGGGATATAATTTTATATCCAGTTTCCATAGTTTTTAGAGTATATGGTTGCAAAGTGGCACCATACATTTTACCCTATTAGGTCCCATTGAAATTAGGATATGCTAAAATTTTGAGGCAAATTGGTGATTTGTAGGAAAATACTCTCACCAATAAGGGAAGGGGAACTTTCTTCCCAGACATTACTATAGCACATCAGTATGTCATAACTAAAGGAGGATGGGTGCATTTGAAGCAAGTTCTATAGCCCTATCGAATGATAATGACCACTATCAAATGTGCAGACACAGAGGGTTTCCTATCAAAAATGTTCAAAGACAAGGTAAGGTGTTCTCTTATAGAACACCAATTTAATTTTCCTGAAGATATAATAAGAAATGAGTTTGACCTTCAAACTCAAGAAATTAAGAAGGAAAAGTGTTTCATCTACAAAAAGAATGTAGATTTCATTAGGAATTTTGATAAGGCTTATGACCCACTAAAGGGATTTGAACCTTGGGCTAGGAAAGTAGATGCCCTTATGGAACATTTTGAAGGGGTCATGCATGCAGTGAATGAAAAGAAAGTCATGGTTAGTAAGGCAAAGCCTGAAAGGGCCAAACAAATTTTGAGTCATCCAAGGTACATGAAATTGACTCCTAAGGGAACATACACTGTACAAAAAAGAAGTGGTTATAGTGTCCTTTTGCTGACACAATAGAGAGGTGAGGATCTTCCTTCCACCTCAAGAGGAAAAAGACCCATAGATGATCTAGTAATGTAGGCACCCTCTCGTAAGAGGCAAAGACAAGAAGAATCAAGACCAAGAGAGAATGTCTGTTCTCCTTCTTAGTCCCCTATCCAATTAGATGAACATGGGGTGGTAGAACAGTTGGTGCAAATGAGGAATGAGGGGAACATCTTGGTTTCAAATGATGAGTTACAAGAGGGGATGCTAGAGGCACCTAAAGAGGTTGCAATGGATCTAATTGTTGCTGAATTTGAGGGTAAACAAATGGACCCTATTTTGAAACAAGCCAGTGATTCATTTCTTGCTGATGAAAAATTTGTCAAGACTAGGGCATTCTCCCAATTTTTATGGACAATGAAAATAAATTAGTTTAAGGCAATTTGTGAAAAGAAAAGGGAAGAATTCCCTGATAGGGATATAGAAAAGATTGAAACTGAGACCAAGGGTGAGCTGATGAAATAGTTTGAAAAA
Source organism: Chamaecyparis obtusa (assembly GCA_027943335.1). Lineage (NCBI taxonomy): Eukaryota > Viridiplantae > Streptophyta > Pinopsida > Cupressales > Cupressaceae > Chamaecyparis > Chamaecyparis obtusa. The sequence continues at coordinate 405,241 of BSBK01003610.1, forward strand.
GTTACTCCAGAAGAAGGAAGAGCTATGGTCCATACTGTAGGGGTGATAATTCTACTAGAGTGGGATATTTTTGATGCAATAATCTTTGATCAAGTTAGGAAGAGCAAGGTGAAGACTCTTGCTACTGTAGAATAGGCCCAACAAGCTGCTAGAGGAACTATTTTTTTAGAGGATCATGCTACCTTGGTGATGTGGTCCCTTAAGAGGGAGGAGAACAAAGGAAAGAGAGAGGCCCTCTCTATGGAATATGCAGGTAATCTATTGGTACAAAGAGTAGGTGAGACTTCTGGAGTAGAAGCTTCAAACCTAATTTTGGAGACTGCCAAGTTCAATGTCAAAGTGGTAGAGAAAGACACCCAAGAAAAAGAGGAGCTCAGGCTCAAATTTGAAACTATCCTCAAGTCTTACAATAAGCTCAAGATAGAGCTAATCCAAAGGGACAAATTAATTGTTGAGCTATCAGGACCCCAGGATCATAGGTCTCCCCAATTGGAAATCTCTAACAAGCCTATAGTTGCTTCTTCATCAAGCCAAATTATTGAATTTCCACCATCACCATTCCCAGACACCAGTATGGATGCAAGAGTTATTTGGGAGAAGCAACAATTAACTGAGGAAGCTAATAAATTGAGGGAAATAAGGGTACAATTGGAGAAGGAAAATGATGAACATGTGAAGGCCATAACTTTGGTGAACCAAAAGTATGAAGAGAAAATGACAGATGCAATAATGCAGTTTGCATATGATTTAAAGCCCTCAATTTTCTATAATCATGTCAGCAAGTTACATGATTTATTTGTAGCTTTGAATAAGGAGAAGACTGAGATGTCACCAATTTTGAAAAATTAGATTGAGAGGTCTCCAAATGTGAGGCTCTTCTATATGTTATCAAAAGGCCATGAGGATCCTGACCCACTGATCAAGCTAGTACATCAGGCTGTGAAGAAGATAGTGCAGTATGGTATTATTTTATATAGTTTTATAAGAAAATCAAGTTTGATGAAAGGAGAATTGATGCTTTCAAATTATGAACTGGTCCCTACCATTCTCATAGAAAAAGAGAAATTTAAAGAATCATATCAATGGAGAGAAGAGATGGATGCACTTCTATCAGAGAGAGTGACTGGTGTCTTAAATGACACCTATTCTTTTAGCAGCACCATCAAGCTATTAATAAATGCAAAATCAATGTTTGATACTATTCAACACAAGGTCAGCCAAATGGAGAATGAGTGGGAACAATTATCAAGTAAGAAGGCTAAGTTTGCAAATTTTGAGTTTCCAACTAAAGAGGTGTACAATAAATGGAGGTATCAGTACATACCCCATGTTGAGAAAGTAGATATTCTACCAGCCTCTTGAAATAAGTAAGACAGTTACTTTTTGACCAATCAGGGTTGTTGAGATGCAAAAAGGCATTTATTATAGGATTGACTACAAGATGTTGAAATCAAATTTTGATTCAAAGAAGCTGAAAAAAACATTAAAGGCATAAAGCAGGGTGGCTCTTCTATGAAATATCTCATCTGTTTCATCGGTGTATTTATTGTAAACAAAATAGGGTTGTTGTAAAGTTTTAGGGTTAGAAATTTTGTAAACCCTAGAATGATAGGTAGCTTGTTTGCATTTCCTTGTATATAAAGGATTTTCCACGATCATTCTAGGCATTGAGAGTTTAGGAGTAAAAAAGATAGAGATTATAGAACCCTAGCCCTTAGTTGAGGCTTGTAGATTTTGTATCATTCTTATCAAAGAAATAGCGAAGAAGTATAGGTTGGTGCTACTATTTTGCAAGCTTATTGTTCAGAATATGATGTATACAACATTCAAGGTTACACTTAATACAAATCTCAATTCTTTGTTTCTCCTTTAAGTTTATTCTATAAATCTTTAAGTCCTTCTGAGATTTATATGTATGTGTTTGGTTTTGAGTTCTGATCTAGGATTGGATTAAATATTGCTTAGGGTGGGATACATGTTTACTGAATCTGTTTGAGGATTTTCTATAAGTAGGAAAGAGTTGATGTGTTTGTATTTATGTATAAAGACTAGATTCTCTTCAAAACATCTTTGTATGCATTCTGTCTTCTAATATTTTGCCCAATGGATAGGGCATTGGCATGTATTTTCCTATCTTTCCTTTGTGTAGAATGATTGAAATCTTGTAATCCTAAAACATTCAATCAATACCAGTCTTTTACATTTTATTTTACTTTATATGTTGTTCTACCCAATGATGGAGAGTCAATGAATAATAGGTTGTTGTTTAGTACTTTCTCACTATCATCTATTGTAAGTTCCAGTATTGAGTAAGGAACAGATTTGAATCTATTGGATCAGGTGTACCCGCCTTAGTTTTGCAGAGCCATAAGTGAAGAGGGTAGTCTTGTCCCTATAGTTGGTCCAGTTGCTTATAGATTTCTCATATTTGGAATTAACCTCTCCTTAACATTAGTCATAAGCATACTGGTATCTCATGGAGTGTAAAATCCTATCCAAGAACCAACAAAATGGTGACTCTACTGGGGAAGAGAACAAAATAATGAAATAAATCAGTTCAGAATCTCTGATTATATTCCAAATTTTTAATATCCTACTACCCAGATTGATTCAGCCCATCTGAGGCACCAAAAAAATGGTGACTCTACTGGGGAACTTGTTAAGAAAGTTGTAAGTAATGTAGGTACAAGTTGAGCTAGACTCCTGGCCTGCTTACTTTAAAGCTAGTTGGTTACCTTTGAATACATAGTTGATTCCTTTTCAAAAATTGCCTACCCTTTCCTATTTATTTAAAAATCATAAAAAATCCCATTTATCTTGGGTGGTGACTCTAAACATCTCTATGACTAGTGCTAAGTCAAGTATTGATATATCATAATGAGTTTCAAAAATACAAGGTCTTGGAGGAAGGAACACCTAGAAGAAAATTTGTAGGGTGAGCTCCTATCTACATCTAGGAAAGGTCAAGTTATAAGAGAAAAAAGTAGCAATGACATGTCTCTTACTTGGAAGCAAAAGGGAGGTTATAGACAAGAAAATTTTGCTCCTCCTAGTTAGGAGGGAAATGCCTCAGAATATGAAGAGGCAGTGGATTTAGGCTTAAACCAGTATGAGGATTATTATTCTCCTTCAGAAAGAGAGGGTGAAAGGTTACCCCAAAATAAGAAAATAATCCCTAATAGATGGTATGGAGGGGAGAGGAGATCTAGAAGTAAGAGCAGGAGTGGACAAGACTTTGTCTCCCCTTTCACCCTTGGCTCATCATTGCCCCAAGGCCTCCATGAGTCTCAAGATCAACAAGAAGAGCCTCAAGCACAACAAGTTGAATTTGAAACAACTTTGCCTGATTCTGAGGAAATATTTGAGGAAGTGTATGAATTGGAAAGGAGAATTCATGAACAAGCAGCTATTAGGAAAAAGAGAGAAAAGGAAAAACAAGAAAAAATTAGGCATGCCATGATAAGGGTTGACTAGTTAAAAAGACAACTATTGAACTTAGAAGCCATAAATTATGTTCCCATTCCTGAACAGACAAGTGAACAACCTATTGTTCATCAAGTGTTAGAAACAAGGAACCCTAGGGATAAGGGAAAGCATAAAGTAGTGGGTGTCTCAATTAATTAGCCAGTAGGCCCCAAATGTCCCATAGATTCCACTTCAAGATTGGAAGTAGATCTTGAAAGGGCTAAAAAGGAACAAGAATTTTTAGCTAAAGAACTTGAAAAGGTAGAATTAGAAGCCTCAACATTAGAGATGAAAAAGAAGATTGACTTCCTAAGACAGTCTACAGGACCCACTAATTTTGCTAATTCTACTATTACACAAAGGGAAAATGTTGCAAATTTAGCAAATCAAACAACTGTGTTCCCCCACCAGGGGGACTCAAAATCTCTACCATGACAAATACTAATGCATCTACATCTTAGGGTGCTGGTATTTTTAACACAGGGGTTATACATGAAAGATGTAAACAGTTGGTTTTCACTGGCATCCCTAGATATCCTAACCCCATCCCTGAAGAAATCAGGAAGAAACTTCCTAAGTTCACTGGAAGTAATGTTGTTACTTGTGAAGAGCACCTAAAAAAATTTATTAATGTAATTGATGACTATAACATTGTGCCTGATGATGTTATCATGAAATTATTTGTACAATCCCTAACATAGGATTCAAGGGATTGTTTTAGGGCTTTGCCACATGGTAGCATAGGTTCATGGGATCAACTTAGGCATTGTTTCAAAGAATAGTATGGTGATAAAACACATGAGGGTTTTATGTTAAATTAATTTAATAACATAAAGAAGAATTTCAATGAGGATGTTGTTGAGTTTAATGTTAGATTTCAGAAGGCTATGCATAAACTCTTGCAAGTCATCAGACTGGATGATAGAGTTTGTCTTGTCACATATTTAAATGCTTTTGATTCTAAGATGGGTTACCTTTTGAGAGAAAAAAATCCAAGGCATCTTGTTGAAGCTTACAAGCTAGCTGTGAACATAGAGAGTAACTGAAGAATTTCAGGAAAGTTGGGAAGATAATAAATCACCATTGTTGAATAGAAAAGATCCAGGAAAGCCTATGAGTGTAAAACCTAAAGATGATGATAGCCTAAAGCAGATCTTGAAGGAAATAAAGGACTTAAATCATGGTGAGAACATAAATGCTAAAGTTGTAGGAGGTGATATGCCTCCCTTTAATAATTTCAACAAATTACCAAGAATGAAGAATTACCCATACAATACCCAATGGAAAGATGGGAAGCCTATCCTTCCTAAGAGAAAGGATAAACCAAATGATAGGACCCCTGATCCATTGCAAAGGAACTCAATGAATGTGGTGGAAGAGGTCCCATGGTGTATTGTTTGTCAATCACCACATGATCCCAATTATTGTGTCATATCCCAAAGTGTCTCTTCATAGGAGGAGCATGAATGTAATGAGGAACAACCTTATGATGATCAGGGATGTGGGATGATTTCCTCCCATGTTTGGGATGAGGTTGACTCTGTTGAAGAAGATGAAAACTAGGATATTTTCAATTCTCAGACCAAAACTGAAGCATATCATCAACAAGTTTTTTTTGATGAAGATGGTGAGCTTGATAATGTCCAGTGCAATGTTTTGAAAGTTAAGGAAATAGTTGTTTTAAGAAGACCTTCTGATGAGGAAATTTCTTTGATAACAGCAGATATGGTTACTCAAGCTAAAATGGGTTATAACTTGAGAAATAGAGTGGTTGCTAATCCAAATCAGAAGCCTACTGGAATTTTCATCAAAAAAATAGACAAAGATGTGAAGACATCACAGGATAAGTCTAAGGATGCTAATCCTATTGATAAGGTCAAAATAAAGAAAAATGTTAAGCCTAACATTTCTTATAAGGTAAAATCCAAACCCACTATTGAGGTTGTTCTAGCTTTGCAGAAAGAGGATAGAGCCCATATTGTAAAATCTACAAACATATCTATCCAGGAGACTAATAAAGAAGTTGCAATTTTGAAGCCATATGTTTCTGATTCAAAGTATGTTCAAATTGATATGAGCAAATTGTTGTCTTAGATTATTGTCAAAGTTCCATTGCTGGAGATGATGAGAATAGAAGAAGACAAGGAAAAGCCCCTAAATTGGGTAAATGGTGTGGTATCTATAGAGTCTCAAAAAATAGAAAGATTTGAGAAACAAGTAGCAACCATAAATGGTGAAAATGAAAATGGCAATGAGGAGATTGTTTCTGAAATCCCCCAAATTTATCTGGATACAAATGTTGTCAGTACTATAGTAGGAATAGTTGATCCTTTCTTTCTAACTCTACAGATAAATGGAAATTTGTTAAAAAATTGTATGATTGATTCTGGAGCATCAAACACTGTTATGCCTACTGAGGTTATGAAGTCACTAGGATTAAAGGTGGACACACCTCATGGAAGATGTTAGGAAATGGATTCAAGAGAACTACCAGTGGTGGGTACCATCAAGGCTCTACCTTACAGACTAGCTACATACCCACTGAACAGTTAACCATGAGTGCCTTCGTAGTGGATATTCCTCCCCAGTATGGGATGTTACTATCAAGAAAGTGGAGTGCTTCCATGGGAGGCAGTATACAATGTGATTTATCATTTGCCACTTTCAACTTGGAGGGACAAAACATTAAGGTTTCTAGAGAACTCAGGACTCCACATATGATCGAAGAAGAAGAAGACACCATGAATTGATTTCTTGACACTGATATTAATGCTTTCAAGGTTGAAGACAAAGGTAATGATGAGAATGTTGAAAATAAACATACATCGGAAAACCAGGAGGGATGGATTGATCTTGACAGTTTTTGGACCATGTATTTTGATGGTGCAAATAGCAAGGAAGGATGTGGAGCCACCAACACATAATGGAGCCTACTAAATGGGTTTTTTCATGAGGAAAGGATGCTCATGGACTTGCAATATGGGAGGCCTATGTGCTGTCCATGTAAGGTGTTGTTTGTGCAAATGGGGAAGAGGATAAAGTGAAGAGGTTGCATTTTTATGCATTATCCCACATTCATGCAGGGTAGTGTATTTGAAAGGTGTATATGCAAAGTGGCCCAAGTCTAATGTAAAGTCAAGTGGAAAGGGACTGTGGCTATCTCTTGGCCTTGTGGGCCCACCCTGGGGCACGTTTTCTAGCTAGGCGTAAAGCCAAAATTTTGAATGGAAACTTAAAACACTCAAAACCATTAATCCCACATTGTTCCCACAGGTGAAGTTTAAAGTAAATATATACAACTCAACAAACATATAAGGTATATTGAAGGTTGGAGGAGGCTATGCTTGCATGTGCTATGCGGTCGCCTCAGTTTCCATGTCAGCAGGCCTAGAGACAAGAAACTTTGCAGATGAAAATGATGAGGTGGACAAGATGGCCAACTTCCTCGGGATACATGTTAGGAGATCAACGGGTGTCATTATAGTGCGATGAGGAAGATGCTTGACTGATAAAGTCATGGTATAGCGATAGGATGACATGTGTCATTGGATGACATCAGTGCCTAGTGGATCAATGAGCCAGTAAGGATGTGACACCTGGTGGAGGATGGTGAGACGGTAGTGATGAGGTAGAGCATTGAGCAATTGGCCAGCCACCTCAAGATGTGTGCCAATCTGACGGTGGTTGCTAAAGTGTGAAGCAAAGTTTCTCATTGGTTAACCATTACGGGTGAATGATGTGCTGACACGTGTCCTGAGGTGAGCTGTCAAATAAATGCATGGTCAGCGGTACAATGAATCACAAAGTGCCATGTGGTAGTGAGGTGGCTAGTCAGACCAGTTAGGTGATACCATGTGGAACATGGGGCCCACCTCGAAATTTGAGCTCTGCATGAAGATATTAAATTCGAATTTGTAAAGATGAGACTATATCATAAATCCAAAAATTTAAATAATGGAGGTTGTTCATAGAGAATAATGTTTGAGGGCTTTATTTTTACTCAAATATATAAGTATTATATGTTTTCGGAAATGCCAAAAGACTAGGAATCCAACAATGGTGCCAAAAATTAGATTTGAAAAAGTTGGTGAGAGTAGTAATGGACTGTGTAATCTAAGGTCAAATTTGGGTAAGGATGTAGATATTTTGTAAAATTGTTCTAGAATGTAATTGAAATCAAATTTATCTAGGATATTTGAGAGTCTTAGGGTTGAATGTGTTGCCCTAAAAATGCCCTAAATGATATTTTCTTATGGTATCTTTGTCTCTATAAAAGGATTTTTGCGATCATTTAGAAGGGGCTGGCTGGAAATTCTTGACACAAGAAGCTGAAAAGTTAAGTGTGTATTCTCAGTCCAAATTGTAACATTTCTTGCTAGTTGTATCAATACTAGGGAGAAACCTTTTGTATCTTTTGCATATTATCTATGGTATTACTAAATCAGTTTGAAATACAAGTATTTGAGTCCACATACTTAATATAGTTTCTCATTTTTGGATCTCTCCTTTAGTTGTTCTTGATGAATTCTGAGTTTTCCAACTCATTGCATTAGGTTACTAGTGTATATTTTTTATCTCTCAGCCTTTATCTAGGATCAGGTTAAAAGTCTTTGAGTGAAGCATAGATTCATTTGGTCCAATTAGGAAGGATATTTGTAAGTAGTGTAAGAGATGTTTAACTATGCTTATGGCTTGGATTCTCAGATAAATCCAGTAGTTGTTCTTGTATTCCATGTTTTCTTTAGGTGTGATGCCCAATGGATAAGGCATTGATCATAAGCTAGTATCCCTTATACTGTTACATGCGTTGCATGGTTGTTTACATTTTACAATAAGTCATAAATCATTACTAGTCATTTTAATTTCATTTACTTTAAATAAGTTTTCTTATCTAGTGATGGAGATTCAATGAATAATAGGTTGTTATTTAGTACTTTCTCACTATTATCTATTGTAAGATCTAGTATTGAGTAAGGAATAGAGTTGTATCTATTGGATCAGGTGTACCCACCTTGGTTTTGTAGAGCCAGAAGTGAAGAGGGCAGTCTTGTCCCTATAGTTGGTCCAGTTACCTATAGATTTCTCACATTTGGAACTAACCCCTCCTTAATATCAGTCATAGGTATATTGGTGTCTCATGGAGTGTAAAATCCTATCCAAGAACCAACACAACTATAATCACGTAACAAGTCATTCTAAAATTGTAGATTGTCAAATCAATGAACCATTCAATGAGAATCAACTACAATCACATAACATGCCATTCTGAGGTTGTAGATCACTGAATCAGTGAACTACTTGATTAAAATCAGCTACAATCATGTAACAAGCCATTTTGAGCTTATCAAATGCCAAATTGGTCAACCATTCAATGAGAATCAACTATAATCACATAAAACATCATTCTAAGGTTGTAGACCACCAAATCGATGAACTGTTAAATAAAAATCCCCTACAATAGTGTAACAAGTCATTATGAAGTTGCAGATCACTGAATCGGTCAACCGTTCAATGAGAATTAACTACAATTGCATAACACACCATTCTGATGTTATAGATCACCAAATCCATGAACCGTTTGATAAGAATCAGCTACAATCACATAACAAGCCATTCTAAGCTTATAGATCACCTAATCGGTCAATCGTTCGATGAGAATCAACTACAAAAGCATAAAAGATTATTCTAAGGTTGTAGATCAGCGAATCAGTTAACTGTTTGATGAGAATCAACTATAATCATGTAACAAGTTGTTCTGAGGTTGAAAATCACCGAATCGGTCAACCATTCGATGAGAATCAACTACAATTGTAACAATCACATAACAAGCCATTCTAAGGTTATAGATCATCGAATCGGTCAACCATTCGATGAGAATCAACTACAATCACATAAAATATCATTCTAAATTTTAGATCACCGAATTGATTAACTATTCAATGAGAATCAACAACAATTGTGTAACAAGTCATTTTGAGGTTGCAGATAGCCGATTCAGTCAACCGTTTGATGGGAATCAACTACAATCATGTAACAAGACATTTTGAGCTTACAAATCACCGAATTAGTTAATTGTTTGATTAGAATCAACTACAATCGCATAAAAGATCATTTTGAGGTTGTAGATCACTGAATCGGTCAACCGTTCAATTAGAATTGGCTAGAATCATGTAACAAGTCATTCTAAGGTTGCAAACTACCAAATCAGATAACGATTCAATACGAATCAGCTACAATCATGTAACACACCATTTCGAGGTTGCAAATTGCTGAATCGGTGAACCGTTCGATGAGAATCAACTATAATGACCTAATAAGCCATTATGAGGTTACAAATCACCAAATCAGTCAACTGTTCGATGAGAATCAACTACAATCACATAAAAGATCATTCTAAGGTTGTAGATCATGAAATTAATTAACTGTTTGATGAGAATCAACTACAATTACATAAAATGCCTTTCAGAGGTTACAGATCACCAAATCAGTGAACCGTTCAATGAGAATCAACTACAATCACGTAACAAGCCATTCTGAGCTTACAGATCACCAAATCGGTCAACTGTTTGACTAGAATAAGCTACAATCATGTAACAAGTCATTCTAAGGTTGAAAATAGCTGAATCGGTCAGTCATTCGATGATAATCAGCTACAATCATGTAGAATGCTATTCTAAGGTTGTCAATCATCAAATTGGTGAACTGTTTGATGAGAATCAACTACAATCACATAACAAGCCATTCTGAGCTTATAGATCATCAAATCAGTCAACCGTTTGATGAGAATCAACAACAATCACATAAAAGATCATTCTAAGGTTGTAGATTAGCAAATCGGTTAACCGTTCAATGAGAATCAACTAAAATCATGTAACAAGTCATTCTGAGCTTAAAGATCGATGAATCGGTCAACCGTTCGATGAGAATCAACTACAATCATGTAACAAGTTGTTCTGAGGTTGTAGATCACTGAATCGGTGAACCTTTTGATCAGAATATGCTACAATCATGTAATAAGCCATTCTAAGCTTACAGATCACTAAATCGGTGAACCGTTAGATGAGAATCAACTACAATAATGTAACAAGCCATTATGGGATTACAGATCACTAAATCGGTACTCTATTTCATGAGAATCAACTACAATCATATAAAAGATCTTTCTGAGGTTGTAGATCCCTAAATTGGTCAACTGTTTGATGAGAATCAACTACAATCACGTAATAATTCATTCTGAAGTTGCAAATAGCTGAATCGGTCAACCGTTCAATGAGAATGAGCTACAATAGCGTAACACGCTATTCTGAGGTTGTAGATTACTGAATCATTGAACCATTCGATGAAAATCAACTACAATCACGTAACTAAATAGGTGGAAAATGTGGATAGGTTGGACCATGCATCTAACATTCCCCATTATTCATTTGTATGTTTTAAAATGTAAATGCTTGAAATTAGATAGGATAAGATACATACCTCATAATGGAAATAATCTGGAAATACCTATTTTCTAATGCCTATGTATAGTTTCTAGAAATTCTACAACTAGATTTGGGACCAAAAGACCACAACAGAGAAAACCCAGAAAACTTTTTTCTTTCGGGAAGCAGGTCATCCTTGACCTAGATAGTGGGGCAATGTCCTACCTCCTACTAAAGGTCATCCTTGACCCAAAATAGCTCTGATGGAAATTTTGTTCACAAATCTCAGAAGTTTTCTCAAAAGGGTACTTAGATCTGCACTTCAATTCTTAAAATAGTGACTGTAGATATCTGAAAATAGTGTTTTGGGGTGGTTATATAGAGTTTTGCCTTTGTCAAACCCCTATTTTGGTGATCTCCACCTCCATGAATAGCCAATTGTAATAGAATGTGTGTGTGTACTGAATGTGTAATACCAAGATCTAATCCTCTAGATCAAAACCCTAGCATGAATATGTATGAGAAAGAAATGCATAGATTTGAATAAGATAAGAAAGCATACCAAGCCCCCAAGGCTAAAGTACTCTCACCAAACTCATAATCCATAATTTTTACCCCATGATTGTGTCTTTGAATGCTTGAATATTGAAAATGGTGGATCAAGGAAGAAGGGATCTCTCTTGCTCCAAGTAGATGTTCACAATGGTGTGTTCAAAAAGATGCTTGATATCAATAATGGATTGATCTTCTATATCATCATCTTGCAATCTTTCCTCTTCACTTCACCATCAATTGCTTGTTTGAATCAATCATGTCCCCTTGTCTTATGATTGTGAAAATGAAGGAAAATGAGAGTCTTTATATAGAGGTTTCAAGGTAAGGCTCCTAGAGTAATGTGAGGACCCATAATTCAAATTTCACCTCAAATTATGATCCAATCACAATAACCAACTAAGGAGGGAAAATAATTAAATGAATTTTGAATTAAAACCTTCCCGCATTCGGATCTGGGGACCTAACATTGATTTCAGGGACCGTCGGGATCAAAATTTGAAAAGGAGAATCAAATCCTGAAGGAGGTCAAATATGACCTCATCTCTGACCTAGGTCAAAGATGACCTAGACTCTGACCTAGGTCAGGGATAACCTCATCCTTGACCAATGAGTCTAGATCCATTCAGAATTAGAAACAGGAGGTCCTGAGGATGCCTGAAGACCTAGAAATGATGTTAGTAAAGGGTGTAGTGCCAAGGAGAGGCACAAAATCCTATGATGAGCATGATGAAGGCTAGGAGGACCTATTTGTAAATCTTACCTAGAAAATAGAGCCATAGAAGAGGGAAATTAAGGAGAATCCTCAAGATCCTAAACCTAATTTCACCTAGAATGAAGGAATTAAGTGTAGAATGCATCCTAAATGCAATTCTATCATGATAAATGCACTAAAAGAGGGTGCTAAACCTATCAAGATGGAAGTGCTTCCATTTTAAGATGATACATTTAGCCACCACTTTAGCTTAGATATGACACTACGTGAATATGCAAGCTAAAGTAAGAAAACATCATAGTAAATAAAAAGGATATAGCCAAGTCCTCGATGTAGAGATCCTATAGAAAACTATTAGAACCAGAAACATACATGGTTAATGAAAATATATAAACCACCTAGAGCTTACTATATGACAATTAAGAAGTGCATAAAGCACCTTATGCCCCCTTGTTTCAACTTTCTACTTCTGAAGCATGAAACAGGGTGATAAGGAAAACCCTATACACTGGATATGTAGTTTTTTGAAAAGCTCATTCCTAAACCAATTAGAAGGGTTAACAACCTTCCTAAATGGGTTCAAGGAGTTAGGTATTTTAATCACAATTCCAATGCCACTAACAACACTAAAAATGGAGTTACTAAACTCAAGTTATGATGAAAAGAGTGGATGTCTATCTAAATGCATAAGAAGGGAAATCTGAATTTACCATGGATAAACCCTAAAAGAAACCCTAATAAAACCCTAATTCTAAGTATAAATAATGAAAAGGAAGACATACTTACTCATTCTTACCATTTGTATATTTTAAAATAGGAAGCAAGATGCCAAGGAGAAAAGAACTTCAAGCGACGTGCATGGAGCTTTTGAGATAGAGCCTGGCTACTAGACGGTCACTTCTTGAGGTGAGCTTGTTGTTGTCTATCTTGTATTTTCCAAATTATTGATTTATGATAGGAAAGGTTGACCTTGACCCTTAAAGGTCAACCTTGAACCAGCTATGTTGACCTTGACCCAAGAAGGTTGATATTTACTGGAAGGTTTCCACCTATTCTGGGATGAAGTTGACAAGGTCGACCTTGACCCAGTAAGGTCGTCCTTGACCTAACTAAGGTTGACCTTGACCTAGTCAAGTTAGATTTGCAAATTTAATGATATGGATTGCTAATATGATGTCTATTTGTACTTGTAGGACTTGGTCCATCTCCAAGAGCATCCCTTTGGAGAGTTTCTAGGCACGGTCAGAGATAGGTTGTCTGAGCTTGATGATGATGAGATGCAGCTACTAAGAGATGTGGGACTATATTGGGTATTAGTCCTACCACAAATCAGGCTACACTAAGCCATGCTATCAGCTCTGATAGAGAGGTGGGATGAGGATATATGCTCCTTCCATCTTCCCTCTAGAGAGATTATAGTGATAGTAGAGGATGTCTATAGGATCCTACAGCTTTCGATCTGAGGTGAGACCATCAGACCTAGATCACAATGAGTTTCTAAAGAGATCCATGTAGATAAAGAGTATTGTACAAGACAGATTCCACAGATGTGGACCTAGTCAGATCAGGTCCTATTATCATCCATACTATCATGCCCTACACCTTTAGTATGGAGGGTGATGCTTTGCATAGTTTCCTTGGTTGTGCTACCCAACACAAAGGGTACCGTATTTTCTACACCTCTTACACATCTTATACAGAGGATGGAGAGGGAGAGGATGATGTTCTCATAGGGTCGTAGCATGCTAGTCCAGCTATACCATGAGCTATGTTAGCTAGTGAGGTTTCAGAGAGAGAGTTTGTCGATATGCACACTTTTGCAGATTTGGTTGTTCGAGCACTTTGCATGTACATGTCCACAAGGCATTATAGTGATGGTAGATGTGGGTACACAGAGAGGTTTTGTGTATCCTTTAAGAGATGCTTGGTAGTTTGGAGATATCCTCTATTGGAGGGTACGTCTAAACCACATTCCAGGCACTAATGTGATATGGAGACCCTACTGCCAGATGACAGAGTGGTTGGATACATGATTCCAGATGAGACATTCATGTTACAAGTAGTGGTTGTTGTTGCACCAAAAGATCAACCTATTAATGCTCGATAACACCACTAGACTTATAGAAGACATAGGAGGCAGTTAAGCCATGTCACGAATCTTGAGGGGAGTGTTGACCATTTTTCCAACAATCTCCCCCTCTATGTTACCTAAGGGGATTTGAACCTATGATCAAGCTCTGATACCACTTGTTACAAGTAGTAGTTGCTGTTGCACCAAAAGGTCAACTTGTTAATGCTTGATACAACCACTAGACTTATAGAAGACACAGGAAGTGGTTAAGCCATGTCATGAATCCTGAGGGGAGCACTGACCATTTTTCCAATAATTCACAATAGCAAAAGCTGCTAGAGGGTCATCAAAATCACATAGTGATACCCTATTATTATGATCAGGTGATGAGATAGTTCAGCCTATTACAAGTAGTCCCTAGAGCAGTACCTCACTATGCACATCTAACAAGGTACTATCAGAGACCTGGCACCATACACTAACCATCAATTGAAGACATAGAGGATAGTGATGTAGATGAGACAAATGATAGAGATGTACCATTAGATGTGACCTATTGAGGCATGAGCTAAGATTACATCAGGTACTGGGGTTTGCAGGGGACCCATCCCATCTTTCTTGAGGATTATCCTATAGGTGATCTAGGTCTTTCAATGAGGACACACCAAGATAGCAGTACAATAGAGGAGGATGAGGATATCAGAGATGAGGAGGATCACATCTCTGAGGAAGATCCCATGGAGGATGAGAGAGTAGAGGAGAGAGCAGAGGAGATGCCCCCAGTGGGTGATACTGTTGTGAATGTACATGTTGTTCATGCATCACCACTGAGATCATGATAGCCTCCACACTCCCACATAGAGACACCAACACTAAGGCCTAGACATAGTGATTATGGAGAGAGTAGTCACTCCATGCCCCCACCTTCTAGACATTTAAGCGACATCCAGGAGGGAGAACCAAGTATGAAATATGAGATTTGATTAAATATGTAACTTGATTTGAGATAAAGTAAAACATGATATTGATAAATGTATTTTCCTTCTGTAACTAGCGTAGTGGACTGGAGAAGTTTCATATCCAAGATTCTAAAGGATACAATTATATCCTACCGACTACCAACCGGTGAGCAAGATTCTTCCATTGGTCATAGAGATCCTGATAGGCATGTCGACATCTTTTCATGCATACAACTAGAGCTAAGATTATGCAGAGAAAGGGAGGAGAATCTGACAACTGAGCTATAGAGTGGCCGAGGATGTTCACTTGGTATGAGCATATCCAAGAGCCACACACGGACACACAAATCTACATCTTCCCACTAGTACATTTGACCCACTTTTTAGACCAAAATTTCTGACCAAGCATTAAAATGATTTTCCTTGGTCAGTTTATAGAAGGAAAAATTTGATTTTTTTAAATCTATTCCCATGTTGGTTGGAATTATGACCATGACAGGGTGGTCGTAATTCTGACCAAAACAAGAATATAACTTTAAAAAAAATACATGGTTTCATTTTATAACCCTAACCTTGCAATTTCTTCACGTGTAAAGGAGAGGTGAAGGAGAGAAGGAGGGCATTTATCGACACCAAAATTCAATCATCAGTGCTTAACCCTAGTTTCTTGGATCAATCATCTTCACTAGTTTCATCTCTTAACCCTAACCTTACAAATACTTATTAAAACCATTGGGAAAATAATGTTTATTAATGTAAGTGTGGTTGTTTGATTGTATCTTTGAACATTCAGTGGATAATGGCATTGGAAGACTTAGAGGAAGTCTAGATTATCAGTTTTGTGGGCATCGCCATTAGTGCCCAAAATATTCGATTTGAGATCTTTTAGTTTATTTCTCTTGGAAAAAATTGTGATTTTTAACATTTTTTGAGTGGTGTTTGATTTCTCTTGAACCCGTGTGGATTAGTATGGCAAAAATAACTTCATAGGAAGTTTTTTAGATGTCTTATCTTCTTGTTGCAACAAATTTGAGGTTATTTGGTTGAGAAATTAAAGATAAATTGGGTGACAGTCAATAACAGGTCATTTTTGCACATAAGCTAGGGTTGTCAACTTTGTTGAATCATATCTCCCGATTCAACCATGGGAAAATTCTAATTCTAGGTTTAAACAAGAGATATGAGGGTCTGTTTTCTTTTACAGTTAGTTTCTAACTGAATGGTGGTGATTCCAAGGAGATAGGACTAAAAACCTAGCCAGGCATCTCTATGTGACTCGCAGAGTGGGATAACTAGAAGTTGTAGATCCCATAATTTTTGATGCGATTTGAGTTAGAGGCTAATATTGGAGGTTTGGACTTATTTCAAGTTCCTATAAATGTTCCTATAGTTAGATTGTCCAGAGACCATGTCTAAGTTTCACCTCCTTCACTAAACCAACCATTTAGGCCTCCTACCCTTTGGATAAGATTGGTGAATATTGGGAGTTTGGAGGAGATTCAAAACTGATCCATTTGGGAGACTTACTGCCCAACTATTAGAACCAATACTACCTTACTATCCCTATTGGTCCTTTGGGAAACTTGGTGAGAAAGATTAAAATAGTGGCCATAATTAACTGGTGAATACCCTATCTAAGAGGACTGTTCTTAATTTTGGGTGTGATAAGACCAAGTTTGTGTTTTGGTTTCCCTATGAAATTTCAATAGATTTGAAGTCCATTTAAGTGAAATTTTAAGCTATGATTCCAAATGATGAACCTTTAGGCTATTATTCACCAAACTCCAAATGATGAGTTTGGTATTATGTATTCCATTTAAGTGAACTTTTAGGCTATGTTTCTTGCATTATAATGATCTTTTTCATCTATCTTTTATTAAGTTACTAATGACCATTAAGATGGATATGTGAATGGGCCATTACCTCACTTTATAGAAATGATTTAGGATTTGGGTTGAAGTTGAAAGGGATGACCAAGTTATTGTTCATAGTTAACCTTTGATAGATGTATGGTACTTGGATTATGATCATTTAACATGAATGATATAATGTTATCTCTACTAAAATTTATTATATCTAACGTGATTACTATGTTGCTATGGACAATTTGTAACTGACACAAAATATTTAAGGACAAGATGATCCCTAAATAGATCAAGAAACATCAATAGTTATTGGAAGGCACTACTCACATACAAGTTAGAATAGAGTAAGAGATATTAATGACTATCATGTAACATAATTCAAATCCTCAAAAATATTACACATTACTTAATACATAAAAAATAATAAATTTTTCATGTGATATAACATAGTTGACCTACATTTCTTACAATAGTAGACTAAGCCCCACTCTCATCCCAAAATAAGATGTAGTCCTACCATTTATCATATGAACACAAACATTTGAAGCCACAACCATTGATATTCATAAGGGTGAATTAAGCATATGTTAGTCAAGGTAACTTTTTGTGAATCTAAGAGAACAAAAATGACACAGTAAAATTGGACTGTATATTTTGTCAAATGCAGAGTAATCTAAAATCATACTACTCAATTTTAAACCCTTAAAATAAAAGTTTGATTATTTTTTAGCAAGGGATATCCACTCACCAATAATCTAAGGTGAAATGCTCAACTAAGAACCACACAAAATAGGACACTAGTTACATAATAGTAACCAATGTTAACATAAGAAACAATTTACTACCACCTTGATCCAATAGCTACTCCTGTAAGAAAAAATGTGTTATATAGAATTGTTAATGATAGTGAACAATCTACAATATTCTTTCCAAAATTAAGGATTTGTATTTTCATAAGATCAAAACTACTAGAAAATAATGAGGTGACTAGTTTCAAATAAAGTGACGATACAAATGCAATCCTAAACATGAGACTTGACAACATGATAGAGTCAAAGTACTTTAATTCCCACTGTAACCTTGGTCCTTGAGTACTATATCTTCTAGCTATAGGTAAATTTATAATGGGTTAATGTCATTAGAAAACACCATTTTATGCCTATCACATGCCCAATTTGCAAGTAGATCAGATAACATATTTCCCTCTCTATATGTATTTGAGATAATGTATGATGAACTACAACTGATTTAGAACTTGATTGAAGAATATGTGATTTAAGATCACCGAGCTGATTGATTAGATATGTAATATGATTAAATCAGAATTATCTTGTCATTGATGTCAACTAGTTTGACAACACTTATCTTGTAAGTTACTATACTGAAACATCTGTAGAAAAGGAGTGAAAGAGATGAAGAACAAAAATATCTACATGTGGAAGATGGATATGATAGATGAGGATAAGGAATACATTGAGTAACTTGTTGATGAGTCTATGACCTTATGATATTGACTTGATTATGTTTCATTCATCTATAATGAGGAAAAGAGCTGAAAGACACAAGGCAATGTTTTTGGTTGATAAAGCATTTTAGTATACATTGACGGGATGTAGTGTATACCAATCATAGTGTAAACTGAGCTTGTGTTCACTGACATATTTCTTTGTTAACTGAGTAGGAGAAAAGAATCAAATGATTAGTTTAGCCGATAAGATTGATGAGCTGGAAAGTGTATGATTTTGAGGTAACAGATAATGTTTGTTACATAGATCGATGGCTAAATTTTTTTAGGAAAGATCTAAAGGATGAGAATCAACCATGTTATTGACACAAGTGTCGAGGTATGTTTAAGTGGAAAAATCAATGAAGATGATTAAGCGGCAAAATCTGATGGAGCAGAAGAAAATGGTTTACTTGTCTATATAAGAGACTAGAGATTTCATAAGTGTGATGCCAAAAGAAAAGGAAACTGCAAAATCATTGCATGAACAAGTTTTCATGCATTCTGATCATACAAGTTAAGGAGAACCCTACTATAGAGCATTACTAAGTGACAGAGAGTAATTACCGATGGACAGTAAGTTGATATATTATTAAATCAGGAATGTTACATTGATCAGAAAGATTTGTATGAGCTAAATGTTGATTTGTATATCTACAATTGAAGTTGTAATAAATTAGATCACCTACTATTACATTTTAACCATTGTACACAATCAAATCTCTTAACCAAGTGGACTAAGAAAGTCCTATTATGTATCATTCATAGAATGAACATTGTTATCCTTTCAACCCCAGAGTGACTGTTGGTTAGATGATAACGGTTGGTCTTAAATCCTCTAACAAGGTCACACCTAATAGTGTGTTTGTAACCTTTAATAGGGTTGGGTCTTCACTGACCTCACTTCAAAAGAGTGAATATTTTTAGGTTGCCGGCCCTAGGTGGGTTTTCCCTTCACAGGGTTTCCACATTAAATCTCTTGTGTTATGTGTTGATTGTGATATTTGTTTGATGCCATATTTATATGTTGCATATTTGATTTGATCAGTAACTACTAATGTTTTAGATTGGTAATCAATAAAAGCATAGACAGTACAATATTTTTAGTTACCGAGTATCAGAAGTTTTAAGTATTTGTTTTTGGATTATATATTTTGTATTGGGACACTGGATAACTGATTCACCCCCCTCTTAGTTATTCTAACAATTGGTATCGGAGCATTGGTTGCTTAGAATAGAGTTTTAAGGACTTCAGTACAAAGATCTCAGAATGTATAAGAGGAAAGTGCCAAAGTTGAACAAAGAGAACTTCACAGTATGGAAAAGCCAGATGAAGCTACACATATCTGGAATTGGGAATGTTGCACTAGAATTGATGGAGAATGGATATATAGAACTGACCCCAGGTCCCCTGACACTTTATCAACTGAAAGACATGCATGAACACAATGTTACTATGATGGAAATTGCTTCTACCTATATCGATGCCAAATTGGAAGATATTAAAAGCTGCACTACTGTAAAAGCCATGTGGGATAAACTTTCTCAAGTTTACAGTGGAGATGTGAATGTCAAAAGAGCTAGAGCAAAAAGCTTAAGGGGCAGATTTGATGATATGAAGATGAAGGAAGGTGAGAATATTGTTCAATACACAAATAGACTAAAAGAGGTAGTACATGCTATTAGAGCATCTAATGGAGCCATTAGTGAAGAAATAGTTGTAAGCAAAGTCCTCAGAACCTTATTGTTAGTTTACGCAATTAGAATATCTGCTATTCATGAAAAAAGGTCTGCATTTGGTAATGTACTTACACTTGACAATCTGATTGGTAAACTTACAACCTTTGAATTAAATAACTTTGATAATAGTATTGTTTCATTTGTGGAATCCACTTTCATGTCTTCTCTAAAGATTGGTAAGTCTAGTAGAAATAATAAGAATGATGATAGTGATAGCAATACCGATGATGAGCTTGATGAACTTGAAGTGCTTATGGCCAAAAGATTACCCAAAGGTAAAGGAAGGTATAGAGGTAAGCTAGCTTTGGCATGCTTTAACTGTAAAGAGGTTGGCCACATTGCTGCTAGATGTCCACATAAGAAAGATGATGAAAGAACCAAAGACTAATCAGAAGGAAGCTATGGGAGAAGATTCAACAGAGGATACCGACACAATAGAGATAACAGAGACAGTAATGATAAAGGGGAAAATGTATGTTACATAGCCAAAGATAATGAATCTGAATCTGATTCTGATGATGATGTAGAAGTTGTATTTTTTGCTATGAAAGATGACTCATAGGAAGAAGAAAAATATGTAGAAATAACACTGATCTCTAAAGTTAACAAAAATAATACATGGATCACAGACAGTGGCTATACACATCACATGATTGGTGATGAAGATAAATTTGATCAACTTGAAGAATACAATGGAGGATTTGTTAAGATGGGTAATGACACACCCTATATGGTAAGAGGTAAAGGATCCTTGATGATAAATGATAGGATAAAATGTGATAATGCTTATTGGGTAGATGGGCTGAACTATAACTTTTTAAGTGTGGCATAGCTGAACAATTCAGGTCACTGAGTTGCTTTTGAGAGAAAGAAAGTGAAAATCTTTGATGATGGAGGAAGACTAGTTGGAACTAGAGCAAAATCAAGAGGTAATATGTTTATCTTGATACTGATGAGTATTCTTTCTTGATGATGGAAAATGAAGATGCTTGGTTGTGGCATAAAAGATTATGCCATGTGAATTTTGATAACATGATTAAGATCAGTAAAAGGAAAAGAGATAGAGGTCTACCTAACTTGTCAAAACCTGATCATGTTATGTGTCATGAATCTTAGAAAGGGAAAATGACTAAATCTAGTTTCAAGAGTAAGGATTATTCAACAAAGAAGATACTTGAGTTGGTTCATGCTAACCTATGTGGTCCTATGAGAACTCAGAGTTATTATGGTGATAGATACTTTATTCTTTTTGTTGATGACTATACTAGATTGATGACTGTTATGTTCTTAAAAGAAAAATATGAAGCATTTAAGATGTTCAAGTGGTATAAAGCTAAGGTAGAAAAAGAGACTGGTAAAGAACTGAAATGCCTAAGATCTGATAGTCGAGGTGAATTTATCTTTGATGAATTTACTAATTTTTGTAATGAGCATGGTATTAAAAGACAGGTCTCTGCAATGAGGACACCTCAGCAGAATGGGATTGCAAAAGAAGGAATAGGTCAATAGTTGACTATGCTAGGACACTGATGCTGCAAAAGAATGTTTCTTAGACATACTAGAGGGAGGCTGTTAGTACAACTATTTATGTTTTGAACTGAGTGCAATTTAAGGACACTAACAAGACACCCTATGAGTTATGGTTTGGACACAAACCTACTGTAAGTTATTTCAAGATTTTTGGAAGAAAATATTTTATTCTAAAAGATGAGAGAAATGGGAAATCTAACTCAAAAGGTGATGAAGGGATATTTCTAGGATATTCTAGTAAAAGAAAAGCATATAAGTGTTTAAATAAAACTACTAATAAAATGATTGAAAGAACTAATGTCTGAGTTGATGAGCTTGATAAAAGAATGCAGAGGAAAGTACAAAGGAACTGGAAGACTATGGTAGATTCACTTACATTGAACACCCAGAGTATCTACCAAAGTTTGCAGCCTGTGATAACCGGTCAACAGGAAAACAACACAGAAGAATAGGAAAGAGAAACCGATGAGCAGGATGGTCATACCGAGCAAGAAAATGAACCTGCATAGGATGAACAAGAAAGAAGAAACAAGAGATACTAGTGAGTTTTGTCAGAAGACACCATCCTAAAACACAAATCATTGGAGACAAACAAGTTGGCATGCAAACAAGGAGTAAAGAAAGATAAGGTACATGTCTAGTTTGTGATTATGAACCAAAAAATGTAAAAGTTGCATTAGAAAATGATGAATGGGTTAATGCAATGAAAGAGGAAATAGAATAGATAGAGAAGAACAAAACTTGGACCTTAGTACCCCGACCTAAAGATAAGAATGTTATTGATACTAAGTGGATATTTAGGAACAAGCAGAATGAGAATGGAGAAGTAACAAGAAATAAAGCTAGATTGGTATGTAAAGGATATGCATAGGAGGAAGGAATAGATTATGGTGAAACATTTGCACATGTTGCTAGATTGGAAGGAGTCAGAATGCTACTTGCATATGCTACACACAAGAAATTCAAATTTTACCAAATGGATGTCAAGTCAGTGTTTCTGAATGGAATACTTGAAGAAGAAGTCTACATAGAACAATCTGAAGGGTTTGTTGATCCAGAAAAGAAAGATATGGTATGTAGATTACATAAAGCTTTATATGGTTTGAAGCAAGCACTGAGAGATTGGTATGAGCGACTGCATACTTATTTGTTAAGTATAGGATTTGTAAGAACAAGTGAGAACACCAATTTGTATATGAAAGGAGATACTGATGACACTATTCTTATTGCTGAAATATTTGTGGATGACATTATATTTGGAGGTCAAGATCAAATATGTAAGTCATTTGCTAATGAAATGAGAAGTGAATTTGAGATGTCTATGTTTGGAGAGATTAAGTTCTTTCTTGGACTACAAGTGATTCAACAGAGTGATGGAATATTCATCACACAATCCAAATATATCAATTAAGTATTTGGCATGGAAGATGCTAAACCTATGGGAACATCGATGGCTACTAGATGTAAATTGACTAAGGAAGATGAAACTACAAAAGTGAACCAGACACTATACCGATCAATGATTGGTAAGTTAATGTCTATAGTACATAGTAGACCAGACATAGCACATGCTATGGGAATAGTTGCTATATTTTTTACTAATCTTAGAGAATCACACATTATTTCTACTAAAAGAATCTTAAGATACTTGAAGAAAATAGAAGATTATGGATTATGGTATCCTAAGGAAGGAAAGTTTGAACTAAAGGTTTATACCGATGCTGATTGGGCTGGAAATGTGGATGACAGAAAAAGCACCACCAGAGGAGCATTTTTCTTTGGTGAAAGACTTGTTACATGGACAAGTAAGAAGTAGGCTTGCATTTCTTAGTCTACAGCTGAAGCAGAGTATGTTGCTACTGCTACAAACTGTTCAAACATCGCATATATTAAGCAAGTTCTGGAAGGTATGAATGAGATAATCACTGAGCCGGTGATTATATACTATGATAACACCAGTGCAATAAATATTTCAAAGAATCTAGTGATGCACTCTAAAATAAAGCATATATCAATTAAGTATCACTACTTGAGAGAACAAGTACAGGAGAAGAAAGTTAAGCTAGAGTTTGTTACATCAAAAGAACAACTTACAAATATATTTACAAAGGCTCTACTGAAGGATACATTTGAGTACTTAAGGACTAGACTAGGGGTTCATCCCCTATCTACTAGTCACTAATGTGATCTAGATGTTGCATCAGCCTAATCTTATTAGAAGATCATTCATGTTGATGCAGCATAGTTCACACTTTGGATCATGTCTAAAGCTGTGAAAAGTACTGGAATAGATTGGCATATCAGTATACAGAGATACAAAGTATGCACTAGACAACAGAGAGTTACTTGGCTACTAAAGAGTTATTTATTTATTTGTTTCTTTGGAATTGTTGTTAAAGGGAGAGATAAACAATATGAAACAATATGCATCAATGAGAACTATCTGAGGGAGAGATAATCTGAAAGAAAGGGAGAGCATTGAAAATCAATTACTGAAAATAGAAGAGCTGAAAAGATCATATTTGTAGATTAACAAAGCTGTATTTTGTAAATACCATTGAGTAACATAGTGATTAAACATATTAAGCTAGGGAGAGTTTGTACATCATTTATTCATAGAGTTTTAGAATACATGTTTGGTATGTGTATGGTATATTTCATATTACTTGAGTTTCCATCAATGCCAAAGGGAGAGATTGATGAACTATAATTGATTTAGAACTTGATTGAAGAATCTGTGATTTAAGATCACCAAGTTGATTGATTAGATATGTAATATGATTAAATCAGTATTATGTTGTCATTGATGTCAACTAGTTTGACAACACTTATCTTGTAGGTTACTATACCGAAACATCTGTAGAAAAGGAGTGAAAGAGATGAAGAATAGAAATATCTACATGAGGAAGATGGATATGATAGATGAGGATAAGGAATACATTGAGTAACTTGTTGATGAGTCTATGACCTTATGATATTGACTTGATTATGTTTCATTCATCTATAATGAGGAAAAGAGCTGAAAGACACAAGGCAATGTTGTCGATTGATGAAGCATTTCAGTATACATTGATGGGATGTAGTGTATACCGAGCACAATGTAAACTGGGCTTGTGTTCACTGACACATTTCTTTGTTAACCAAGCAGGAGAAAATAATCAAATGATTAGTTTAGCTGATAAGATTGATGAGCTAGAAAGTGTATGGTTTCGAGGTAACAAATAATGTTTGTTACATAGATCGATGGCTAATGAAATTCAAGAAAGATCTAAAGGATGAGAATCAAATGTTTTATTGACACAAGTGTCGAGGTATGTTTAAGCGGTAAAATCAATGAAGATGATTAATCAGCAAAATCTGATGGAGCAGAAGAAAATGGTTTACTTGTCTATATAAGAGACTGGAGATTTCATAAGTGTGATGCCAGAAGAAAAGGAAACTATAGAATAATCATGTGAACAATTTTTCATGCATTCTGATCATACAGTTTAAGGAGAACCCTACTTCTGAGCATTACTGAGTGACATAGAGTAATTATCGACAGACAGTAAGTTGATATATTATTGAATCAGGAATGTTACATTAATTAGAAAGATTTGTATGAGTTGAATATTGATCTGTATATCTGTAATTGAAGTTGTAATAGATCAGATCACCTACTGTTACATTTTAATCATTGTACATAGTCAAATCTCTTAACCAAGTGGACTAAGAAAGTCTTATTATGTATCATTCATAGAATGAACATTGTTATCATGTCAACTCCAGAGTGACTATTGGTTGGACGATAATGGTTGGTCTTAAATCCTCTAACAAGGTCACACCTAATAGTGTGTTTGTAACCTTTAATAGGGTTGGGTCTTCACCGACCTCACTTCAGAAGAGTAAATATTTTTGGGTTGCCGGTCCCAAGTGGTTTTTCCCTTCACAAGGTTTCCATGTTAAATATCTTATGTTATGTGTTGATTGTGATATTTGTTTGATGTCATATTTGCATATTGCATATTTGATTTGATCAGTAACTACTATATCTTTTAGAATGGTAATTGGTAAAAGCATAGACAGTACAGTATTTTCAGTTATCAAGTATCAAAAGTTTTAAGTATTTGTTTTTGGATTATACATTTTGTATTGGGACACTAGATAACTGATTCACCCCCCTCTTAGTTATTCTAACAAATGTAAAGTTATCAAATTTATGAAGGATCATCCAAGATTGTTGCTAAACATAATGGATTTTCCAATTTTGGAAAAATCTTTTCTTGCATGCTTCAATTATAATTAGAGAATATTCCTCGATATAAAGATGTGTGATACCCATGTTGTGTACAAGGAAAAGTCTATGGAAGATATCTAGGACTTTATCCATATTTTTGGTACCATGGTTTAGGGGGGTGGCTTATTTTAGCCATATTGTATTAAGGAATACAACCTTAAACTATTGATTGTACCCTCTAAAAGCCAGTCACAGTCATGCCAATCAATTTTTCTTCCTTGAGATCAAACCAAATGCTAAGGTAAATACATAAACATGAAAATAAGAAATGGAGGAGTTTTTTATATTACTTAACCAAGTCTCAATCATGTTTCATCAACCATTGGAGTTATGGATTCACTGATTGTTCCTTTAGGACAGTGAGATACAAAAATGCAAAGAAATAGATTTTATTGATGATAACCTTGTTACATCTTCATGGTTTTCCACACCACCTTTCTTCACACCCTTCCTCACATGGATCCCCCCTCAAAATAGACCCCATTCTCCCCAAATAACCCAACAACTACCAAATAACTATTTTTTTAACTGTTCCTAAACAGTCTAAACTAATTGTCAACAAAATAAACCAAAGATTATTGTCAAGTAGACAACAAAATTTATCCACTCAATAAAATAACATATAATTCCCATACTTAAATACTTATAAAAGGTTTAAAGAGAACCTTTTTATTCCAATCTAACCTATAACCCCCATATGACCCATCGAACATGGAAAGTATCTACCTAGGGCATCAAATCTTGAAGCAATATATATCCTTCTATATATATAAATAATCTATAGTCTACTAATTATTAAAATTGACCTAGTGCAAATAAATTTAACTAATCTATCATGGAAAAATTTCAATGGGAATTTTTTAAGAGTTATAGGAAACTTCTCCCCTAGGCTATCTAGACTTTGCTTGGTAAGCAATAATATCACTGGAAATATACCTAGGGATATTGGAAACCTTACAGGCTTGTTCTATCTTAATCTCTAATATAACAGTTTTATTGGGGAAGTTTTGAGTACATTAGGCCATCTTAAGAATGTACAATTGTTGGACTTGAGATCCAACAAGGTCCAAGGAAACATCCCACCAGAGTTTAGCATGCTAGTAATGGTTTTGAGAATGGTAAGGATGTAGGAAACATAGGGTTGTGTTTAAGTCATGGAATGCTACGTATCTTGCCATGATCCAAAAAATACAATCTCCATCCTCTTTTGATCAGTACATGTTGATTTCTTTATACAATTCAATATACAAAATTATGGCAAAAGAAATGGCAACCAGACTCATATTTTGTTTCAATGACACAATAAACAAAGAGAAGATCAAATTCTTAAAGGATAAAAAAATCCTTGATGGTATCATCATAACCCATGGGATTTTTTGATTGAGATCATGAGAAGATTTGGCTTCAACAAATCATGGTGCAAGTGGATTTATAGTTGAATCTCTTCCACTTATTATTTTGTTCTAATTAATGGTGTTCCTAAAAACTTTTTCCCAGCTAAAAAGGGGCTACGTCAGGGTGATCTACTTTGACATTTTCTATTTCTCTTGGTCGTGGAGGTTCTTGGTATAAATTTTAAGAATATTCAAGAAGACTACTTGGAAGTCATCTAGGTCTTAGGTGGAATCAACAACATTTCAAATCTACAATTTGTATATGATACCCTCCTTTTTGGCATTGCCAAAATCAAACAAGAAAGAACTTTAAGGAATCTCTTAAATAAATTTGAGGTGGTTGATGGGCATAGGGTTAATGATGCCAAGTCAAAAATATATTTTATTAAGGAGGGTAATGTGGATAGGCTTGAGATTCAAAGGATACTTTGTTTTAATACTAATTTTCTTCCAAGTAAGTATATGGGAATGCCTCTAATCAAAAAATTAAACTCAATTGATGCTTGGTGAAATGTTACAGAATGAATCTGAAGGATGTTGGCCTCTTGGAAGGGAAAATGTCTATCACTTTCTAGAAGGATAACTTAAATTAAAGTCCCCCTCATGCTAGTCCCAATATATACTATGTATTTTTTTCAAATGCCAAGTAAGGTCACAAAATACTTGGAGGTAGTTTAGAGAAGCTTTTTGTTGAGGGGATATCATGAAGATACATTTAGGTATTGCCTCATTAAATGGAATGCCTGAGGAACCCTTGACCATAAAAAATCCTCCTAGGCTCATAGGTATGCTTGAGGAACCCTTGAACATACAAAATTCTCTATCCTTCATGCTTTGATGGATATCTATACCTTGTTGTAGAGCGGCACTGGCTACAGTGCAACATATTTGCACCCATAGAAAACTGTGCCCCTATTTCCCATGCGATGCCATGCCTCCTCCAATGCATCATGTTGTACAATTCATATGTAAAATCAATTTATTTTGACAAAATGAATATGAAAATTATATTAATATTAAAATGAAGGGACTTATCTCCTTCACGCACATGCTGCACTTCTTTTTTTCGCAAATGAAATAATGGAATGAGAAATGAAATTCACCTTTTTTTTTACTTAGCAAGATTATGTATAATCAAGATTATATTTTATACTTAGCAAGATCTTGCTAAGCATATTAATATTAAAATCTTGCTAAGTACAAAATATAATATCTTTATATCATCTTTGAAAATTATGTAATAAATACTCTCTACACAGGCACGACACATGGTCTGACTACCACAGGGTGTATGAAATAAACATTGGAGGAGGCATGGCATCCCATGAGACATGGGGGTACAGTTTTCTATGGGTGCAAATGCCTAAGCATTGAGATTTGCCTAAGCAATACTATGAGCTTTCCTCCAACACATGTACTATTGTGAAAATCATCACAATTTCATTTGTTGGAGGGCTACTCATAGTACACATGTTTGGAGGTCTGAAGGAAACAAGAGAATTTGAAGAGTCACAAGTCTTAAGATTGTACTTAATATAGCCAAGCTTCATTCAATGGTACATTCAAACATGAAACAAACCATTCTTAAACCAGATTAAACTAGTAAACCAAAGGACATACTGATTATAAGTAAACTAGTAAACCAGAGGACATGCTTTTACTACTAAGTCTCTGTTTGTAATGGAATACAATGCTTTTACTACTAAGTCTTTGTTAGTAAACTTAAATGGAATACACCAAGAAGTAAAAAATGATGAATGCTTAATTGTTGTAATGGAAAAGCAATATTAGAACCATTCATTTCTAGAACTTGATTTTTCTATAGTCCTAACAATTTTTCTTATTTCTTGTCTATGCTTGGTGACAAGATTTTGAACATTGTTGACATAATTAAATGGAATACACAATACCAAATAATGAATTCTCAATTGTTGTAATGGCAAAGCATCAGAACTGTCCATTTCTAAAATTTGATTTTGTATAGTCTTAATTATTTTTCTATAGTCCTAATGATTTTGAAAATTGTTGACAAAGAGTGTTTCTTTTTTTTATTATACTATAAATGATTTTTCTATAGTCGTAATAATTTTTCTTATTTCTTGTCTTTTGTCCCTTTTTGATTTCCTATGTCTATGCTTTGTGACAGGATTTTGTCACCTTCTTTTGATGGTATATTTCATTCAGTCTATGTGGAATACTATTTTGTTCACTGTTTTATTTCAACTTCATATTTCTTTCATTTTTCATATACACAAAGACTACACATGCTGATAAAAAAATGAGCTATTTGATTTAGGTTTACTTTTCATTATTGTAAATGGTTAATATTTATGATGGTACTCCTTGGTGTCTTTCATATAAAAATAATAATATAAAAATAATAGATGTAGTAACAATGGTGTGGTGTATTATTGATATATAGGCTCGATGACTCTTGTTAATGTGCCAAATTGTCAATGTGGTGGTGGGAAGTGTGTGTTGAAGACTTCACGGACACCAAACAACCCTAGACGACAATTTTGGTGTTGCCCAAATAGAAAAAAGGTTGCTAATGTGTATATATTTAATGTTTCTAATGTAAATACTATTCATTATAATATAAGAACTAATGTAGACTAGGCATCACAGTGAAATAATGGCTGTAGATACTTTAGTTGGGTCGATGGCAACTCATCTACATCTATTCACCCATCTCCACTTATCCACAATGAAGGATTTGAGTGCAAAATGTGTCAGGCTAGGGCAAATTCTGAAATTATATTTTTACGATGCCTTCTTTGTATTGTACTCGCATATCTTTGTTGCGACCATATGCAGAGATGAACTCAAGAATTAGTTAGTTTAGTATTTTCATATTGTAACTAATATTTTAATATGGATATGATGTAACTTCTCTTTGCTTCAAGTGTGCATATATATGGTTTACATATTTTTTTAGGATAATTCTTCATGTTTATGGCTCAGGTGAGCCCCAATTTGCTATCAATCACATGATTTAACATATAGTGTTTTCTTGGTTATTCCATTTGTTCCTTGACCTTGACTATGGATTGGCTATCATTTTCAAGCTTGAGCTAGGCTTTGTATCATGCACCGTCTGTAGATTTGTACCCAACGCTAATTTATGAATGTAAATAATGCATTGAACGTAATCTACGAACACTACATGGTATGAAGTCTTGCTGAAGTTTGAGCGTCCTCCCTTTATTCTAGCAAGGGATTAGAATGATTTCATTTTGGATGCAAAGGAGAAAGGGGATACTCAAAGAGGAATTACACCAGCAAATGAGAGAAGAAGGTATAAACATTTTAATAGATTTTTATTATTAAATAATGAAATTTGCATATACTAGTGTTCTAAGCCTCCTCATTACATGATTTATTATCGTAAGCCCCCTCTAACTTTAGCATCTAGAAAATGAAACTACAACCTATTGGGATTGAGACAAACCTTATAGAACAACAACCGCTAGGAAGGGTCGCTTGCCAATATCTGTTGAATAAATCCTTCCTAGTTGTTGTTGTTCTATAAGGTCAATAATTTAAGGTCTTAGTCCATGAACAAATTAAATTAGACTTACTATCCAAAACACATAAAAAAAATGTACATAAACATGATAGCTGAGAAAAATAAAGGTAGATTTCACAATAGCTAAGAAACATAATTGTAGGCATCATAGTCACAATCTTTTGGAGACAACATAATTGAGTTGTGTACCCAAGAGATGAAGAGAAAATTCTGCACCCCCAATTCCAAGTTGAATATATCTATTGGAGGACCTTGTATTCATCAGCAATAGATGTAGTAAACTTGGAATCGAAGGTGCAGGAGTTGCTCTCCATCGTCTAGGTATACAACTCAATTACATTGTCTCCAAAAAATTGTGACCATGATGCCTACAATTATGTTTCTCAGCTGTTGTGTCCCAGGACCCCTTATGACCCTTTACGACTATTTATGATCCCTAATAATACATATTAGAGGTCTTAAAATGTCGTAAAGGGTCATAAGAGGCTCCTAGGAGGGGCCAGATGAGCTTCCACCTTTACGTGGTTGGCCCATTTAAGTAGAGAATGTTATACTCTTCTCAAAACAAAGAGAAGCTCAATAATTTAAGGTCTCAGTCCATGGACAAATTAAATTAGACTTACTATCCAAATTGGTACATTGATGAGAATCAATGATGGGCCAAAGTGTTTAGATTCTAAGAAGACATATATGAAGTGGAGGCCAGAAGGGATTTTTGTGGAGATTTTCTAGATGTGGAGATTTTCTTGAATGGCTATATACATACAAGGGTTTCTAGATTGAGTACCAGTGCAGAGATGATGATTCAATAACCTACATCTATAAAACCTTCACAAATATCTTTATCTTAGTTTCTATAGTATTGAAAAAATGAGTGGGTTGGACATTAGTGGTGGATCTATTCTCTCTTATCATTCTTCATAGTCTCTTTGGTAGTTATTCTTTCTTGTAACTTGTCTTAATCGGTGTGCATATATTTGAGAGCAATATTTTCCATGGTTTTTCCCTTTACAAGTTGTTCCACATAAATCTAGTATTTCTTGTGTTTATGTTTGCTATTATTTTTGTGTTCTTATCCTTAAAAGGTTGTAATTTCAAAGTAAGTTTGGTGGAACTAAATATGTATTGCATGTAGGATTGAGGAAAGAAGATGTACAACTAGAAATGGACAAGGAGCTCTACCTTGTCATACGGAATGAGAAGTATCCCCAAGAAATGGGAATGCTAAGGTGGAAATGGCGGGTGGTGGAGAGTGGCAGTCTAAGAAAACATTTCCCAAACTCTTCCATAACCCATTCAATCCTCAAAGCATCCCCCTCTTTCTCATCGCCCGAAATGTTTGTGTGAAATAAGATAGAAAATGTGTGACTATTTGTAAATAGTAAACAACAACGACATAATATTGGTGTGCTTAATTTGATAATCTATATATATATATATTTTAAAATATTAAAATTTCAGTCACTTTTTCAACCAACAAAGAATAGAAATATCAACAAGAAAGCTATACATTTGACATTTATTCTGATGATTATACATCACACTTTCAACCAACATTGGCCACAGAGGTAAATGATATAGCAAGTAATTCTTCTAGGTTGAAGCAATGATTTCGACGTCATCTCCGTTGATAATTCAACCACTATTGACATCACAATTTCGACAAACATTTGATGTGTCATTATCGACTAAAAAACTACGACAACCGTTATAGTCGATTAGCCGACCAATGGGCATCTAATAATCGACTAAACCTCATCGAAAAACAAGCTAAAATTTACTAGTGTCCTATCATAGACTAGAGAGATCTGGGAGCCATCGGCCTTCAGAGCGCAGTGATAGCCATAGTGATAAATAGGGCCATTGGCCACATATGTATTAGAACTTGAAATTTGTTTTTGATGAATCAAAAAATTTCTCTACTAATTAGTTCTATGTTTGATTACTATGCTTTCATCAGTATAAAACTTAATAGAAAGAAAGAAAGTGCATAAATATATTCAATATATGTAATTTTGCTAGAACTACATAACCTATAAAAAAAACTTTATAAGGAATACATAAATGCACTAGGAAAGAAAGAATTAAGGAAAATAACATTTGAGATGCATGATATTAATAGATTCCTTAAAAGAAACACCATCCATATCAGCAAGTTTATAAGCACCTGAACCAAAGTCTTCAATAACAACAAAAGGTCCAAGCCAATTAGGGCTAAACTTTCCTTTGTCACCCAGTAAAGCATTCACATTTTGTTGACTCTCATAAAAGACTAAATCACCAACTGAAAATATTCATTCAATTACCTTATGATTATATTATTTCTGAAGAGATTTATGATAAGCTTTTATATGTTCTAATGCATGTATTCGTTGTTCATCCAACATTTATATCTCTTGTAAGCGTTGTTCATGGTAAGTATCTTTTTCAATTATCCCATGAAATGAAACACGTAAAGAAGGTATTTCTAATTCCAAAGGCATAATAGCATGAGTATCATAAACAAGGTTATAAGGAGAAGTACTCATGGCAGTACAAACACTAGTCCTATAAGCCCACAAAGCATAAGTCAGTTGAGTATGCCAATCCTTCGCATGCTTACTAACTATTTTTCTCAAAATTTGTTCAATGATTTTATTTGATGCTTCAACTTGACCATTAGATTAAGGATAATAAGGATTTTAAAATCTATGTTGAATTAGATATTTCTCCAATTTCGTGACTTCTTTGTTTTTAAAAGATGTACCATTATCCAAAACTATCATTGAAGGTATACCAAATTGTGTTATGATATTTTTAAGGATGAAATCACAAATGACATCCATAATTTTTGAATGAAGAGGGACAACTTCAACCCACTTTGTGAAGTAGTCTGTACCAGTCAGAATGTAAGTATGTCCTTGATAGGAAGCTCGTGAGATTTTTACAATAAGGTCAAAACCCCAAATACTAAAAGGCCATGGAGAAACTTGATTATGAATCTCACGAGCAGGAGCATGAATAAAATTACTATGTTGTCGACATTGAGGACATTTCTTAACAAACATGAAAGAACCTTGTTCCATTTTTTGCCAATAATATCCCATTTGAAGCAATTTATTAACCAAAGATTTTCCACCAAAATGTCCCCCACAAGAACCAGAATGAGCTTCTGCCAAAGCTATTGGGATTTTAGTTCTATTGAGACATCTTACTAATAATCCTTTGTAAGAGCATTTTAAAAGCGTATCTCCTAGAATGATGTAACATGCTGCAAGTTTCCTAATATGATTACACATGTTCTTTGTTGTTGATTCAAGAAAAGTACCATCTTTTAAAAAAAGAAAAATATGTAAATACCATTCATTTGAATGCAAATTAAAATAATCAAAGGTAATCTTTTTAGAAATTGCAAGACTTTTAAGAGTTTGTATAGTAAATTGAAATTTTTCAACATTATTCTCAAGACAAACCAAAGAAGTTGTGCTTGCCATAGCATTTACATGTCGGTTATCTTTTCTAGGTAAAGTTTGAATTATGTAAGAGGAGAATTGTGAAAGCACATCAAGAGATAAATCTCTGTATTGTGTCATTTTATCATTCTTAGTCTGATATCCTCCTTTAATTTTTTTAACAATCAGTTGCGAATCTCCATATATTTGCAAGTGTTTGATATTAAGGGATGAAGCTACTCATAGGCCAGCTATAAGAGCTTCATACTCCACAATATTATTAGTACAAGGAAAGGTTAATTTGTATGATAAAGGGATGTGTTTTTTCATAGGGGGAATCAAGATAATACCCACACAAGAACCTATCTTACTATTAGACCCATCAAAATATAATTCCCAAATATCATCCTGTTGGATAGCTAGAATATTATCATCAGGAAATTCTATTGAGGTAGAAGATGTATCTGAATGAGGACAAGGAGCTTTAGCTAAATAATCTGTTAAAGCCTGTCCCTTAATAGACTTTTGAGAAATAAAATTAAGATCAAATTATGTAAGTAATATAACCCACTTTGCCAGACGGCCAGAGAGATCAATTTGTGAGAAAAGATGTTTCAAAGGATAAAATTTAAAAATCACATTGACTTCAGCATTTATAAGATAATGCCTGAGTTTCTGACATGCATAATTATAGCTAGACATTGTCTTTCCAAATCTGTGTATCTTGTTTCATAATCAATTAACGTCTGACTAATGTAATACATAGATCTTTCCTTACCATCATTATCATTTTGAGCTAACAACACACTCACGGCTTTCAGAGTCACTGAAGTATACAAATGGAATGGTTTATTAAATTTAGCCAACTGCAAAATAGGAGGATTTGTAAGATACTCCTTAAATTTCTCAAAATCTTGTTTACACTCATCATTCCAAGAGAAAGTAGTATCCTTTCTAAGAAAGGAAGTAAAAGGGATAATACAATTTGCTAAATTAGAAATAAAGCGACGAATAGCTTGTATTTTTCCTTGTAAACTTCGTAATTGAGAAATATTCTTACGAGGAGGCATATTCACAATAGCTTTAATCTCATGTTGTAACTTCTAATCCTTTCAAATATTTGTCATAAAATAATAACATGATCTTCTCTTTGTATAGATTTTTCTAAAATATCATCCACATAATCTTCAAGGATCTTATGAATGTAATTGCTAGAAATCAAAGTCATAGCTCGTTGATAAGTTGCTCCTACATTTTTTAATCCAAAAGGCATCATGACCCAAAAAAAGGTTCCCCAAGGTGTTATAAATGTAATCTTAAATTGATCTTTAGGAGGGATAAATATTTGATTATATCCTGAAAAACCATCCATAAAAGATAACAAGGCATGACCTGTTGTTGAATCCACAATCATATTGATGTTAGGTACACATTGAATCCAAAATTAGTACACATTCTTATCTTATTTTCTCCTTTTAAAATAGCCATAATGTTTGAAATCCAATCTGAGTAATCAATAGAACGGATAAATCCAGAATCCAATAATTTTTCAATTTCACTTTTGACTAATAAAGCAATTTCTGGATTCATCTTTCAAATTTTTTGCTTCACAGGTTTCATATTTGGCTTTAAAACAATGTTATGAGTAACAATCTTAGAGTCAATACCTGGTATATCTGAATATGTCCAAGCAAAGATGTCCTTAAATTCAAGAAAAAGGGAAACTAATTGCTCTCGTTCATCCTGGTTCAAACATTTTCCAATCTTTATCATCTTTTTAGTTTTTTTCTCATCCATTTGAATATCAAAAATCTCAGTTATTAACAAATCACTTCATATCAGAGGATCCATCGGTAAAGGGAGAGTATCATGTTTATCATGTTCCCCAAAGTAAGCATCGGTACTAAAACAATAAGGCTTTCATTTTTGTGATGGAACTTAGGTAAATCTTCATAAACCCCCAAAAATTCCATTTAGCCTTCATCTTTAGGAAAAATATCCAAAGTAGGTTCTTGATTAAGGTCAATAAGAAGTGGGTTAACCAATTTCAACTGTCCACCACAAATATGATTAACAGTAAGAGGAAAAGCTAAGGGTTGTCTATAAGGATTGAATCCTAATCCATATGTATGATCATAAACTTCATTATCCAAAGGTACTTGTATACCTTGTTCATGTTTTCCACATCCTTTCCCATTAAATCCTGATTTCTTAAGAAAATGATAACCAGGACCATATCAATCAGTCATATCAGATGGAGTCCAAGGAGTAGCATATGTCACAATATCATAACAATTAGGTTTTATAGTTTCAATCATTTCATTAGTCGAAGCGAAAAAAAAATTACTTTTTATCTCTTTAGACAACGGGGAAGGAGTAAATTTTTTTTTCTCAAATTCATTTTTTTGCTTCAAGAATTCCAAATCAGAAACCTTATATTCTCTAATAAAATTAGGATTAAAATCCAATGTCCCCCAATCATCCTTAGTTAAAGAAGAATATGGAGCTTCGAGTTGTTGAATCTCAGGTTATTTTATCTTAGATTCTTGTATCTCCAATTATTTTTCAATCTCTTTACTTGGTTGAAGAGGCTCAGAGATTTTAGCATATTTTGCATTTAGGAAAGGATTCGGTGCATCATCCACATGTAAAGTATACATTAAGTTGTTATAAATGAAGCTAACCTTGCGATGAAGAGTAGAAGGAACTGCATGCATAGTATGTAACCAAGGTCTTCCTAAAAGAAGGTTATAATTGAGAGGTTCAGGCATAACATCAATAGGAGTGTTTAGAATAATTGGACCAACTTTAACAGGCAAGGTAATAATACCTAAAGTTCTCTTCACAATATTGTCAAATCCATGTACCGGAACATTATTAGGTTGAATAGTAGTGAGATCAGCCTTAATTGCTTTAAGCATATCCATACTACAAACATTAAGCCCAGATCTATTATCAATTAATGTTCTTCAAATGACACTCTAGTTAATTGAGATAGCAAGCATAAGAGCATCATATTGATTCTACACCTCAAGAGAAGGTAGGGCATTATCAAAAAATATAATAGGAGGTACAGAAGGCATAGTATGCATGCAATCTAAAATAGAATGAATGTTCTCTTGATTAGGAGGCGAAGCAAGAAGAGTAGATAAAGCTTTTTGCAATGCCTCATGATATGTCAAGGAAGATTGAAGTAATTCCCATAAAGATATCTTAGAAGGATTAGCACATAATTGGTCAACTAAGTTATACTCGTTAAAGGTAGAAGGAAACCTAGGTGCTTGAGGAAGCATAGGTTGAGAAGGTGATAAAGAAACAAGAATAGTAGGCTAAGGATTATTCCATGTGCGATAAGCATGTGAAACTGAATCAGTATTATCAAAGAAATCCAAAGGATTTCTAGGTTTAACCTTAATTGTTATGTGAGGACATCCATTTACCATCATCAAAGGTGTAGGATATATCATTTTAGGTTTATCAATGTTGCAAACAGTGGGACATGAAGGTAACCATGCACACACCCTATGGTAAAGGTCAATTGGAGAGGTTGTGGAGGAGAGTAAAATAGGAATAGGATCAATGGTGATCTTATTTGGACAATTTTCATCCTCACTACCATATACCTCATTAGGGAATCTATCCTCTTGTACAATAAAAGCCTCATCAAAGTACTCAAAACAAGAATCATACATGTTAAACACAAATATTTTTCAATTTTGTTTTTGTATTTTTGAAATATAGATGCAACTAAAGTATAAATGCAATAAATCTAATCTTATAACCATGCAAGATCTAAATCTAACACCAAAAAGGAAGAGTTGTCATAAATAGGTTCACCAAAATGAATAGGTGGAAAATGTGGATAGGTTGGACCATGCATCTAACATTCCCCATTATTCATTTGTATGTTTTGAAATGTAAATGCTTGAAATTAGATAGGATAAGATACATACCTCATAATGGAAATAATCTAGAAATACCTATTTTATGATGCATGTGTACACTTTTTGGAAATTCTACAACCAGATCCAGAACCAGAAGATCACAATAGAGAAAACCTAGAAAAATTTTGTCTTGCGGGAAGTAGGTCATCCTTGACCCATATAGCAGGGAAATGTCCTACCTCCTACTAAAGGTCTTCCTTGACCCAAAATAGCTCCGATGGAAATTTTGTTTGCAGATCTCAAAAGTTTGCTGAAAAGAGTACTCGAATCTACACTTCAATTCTTAAAATAGTGACTGTAGATATCTGAAAAATGGTGTTTTGGGGTGGCTATATAGGGTTTTGCCTTAGTCAAACCCCCATTTTGGTGATATCCACCTCTATGAATAACTAATTTTAATAGAATGTGTGTGTGTATTGAATGTGTAATGCCAAGATCTAATCCTCTAGATCAAAACCTTAGCATGAATATGTATGATAAAGTAATGAATATATTTGAATAAGATAAGAAAGCATACCAAGCCCCCAAGGCTAAAGTACTCTCACCAAACTCATAATCTATAATTGCTACCCCATGATTGTGTCTTTGAATGCTTGAATATTGAAAATGGTGGATCAAGGAAGAAGGGATCTCTCTTTCTTCAAGTAGATGTTCACAATGGTGTGTTCACAAAGATGCTTGATATCAACAATGGCTTGATCTTCTATATCATCCTCTTGCAATCTTGCCTCTTCACTTCACCATCAATTTCTTGCTTGAATCAATTGTGTCTCCTTGTCTTGTGATTGTTAAAATGAAGGCAAATGAGAGTCTTTATATAGAGGTTTCAAGGTGAGGCTCCTAGAGTAATGTTAGGACCCATAATTCAAATTTCACCTCAAATTATGATCCAATCACAATAACCAACTAAGGAGGGAAAATAATTAAATGAATTTCAAATTACAACCTTCCCGTATTCAAATCTGGGGATGTAACATTGATTTCAGGGCCCGTCGGGATCAAAATTTGAAAAGGGGAATCAAATCTTGAAGGAGGTCAAAGAAAACCTTGTCTCTAACCTAGGTCAGAGATGAAC
Source organism: Chamaecyparis obtusa (assembly GCA_027943335.1). Lineage (NCBI taxonomy): Eukaryota > Viridiplantae > Streptophyta > Pinopsida > Cupressales > Cupressaceae > Chamaecyparis > Chamaecyparis obtusa. Next base: position 444,712 of record BSBK01003610.1, read on the forward strand.
TAGACTTTGACCTATGTTAGGGATGACCTCGTCCTTGACCTAGGAGTCCAAATCCATTCAGAATTAGAAATAAGAGGTCCTGGGGATGCCTAGAGACCTAGTAATGATGTCAGAACAAAGAAAAGTGCTAGGGAGAGGCACAAAATCCTATGATGAGCATGATGAAGGCCAAGAAGACCTATTTGTAAATCCTACCTAGAAAATAGAGCCATGAAGAGGAAATTAAGGAGAATCCTTAGGATCCTAACCTTAATTTCACCTAGAATGAAGGAATCAAGTGCAAAATGTATCCTAAGTGCAAGTCTATCATGATAAATGCACTAAAAGATGGTGCTAAACCTATCAAGATGGAAGTGCTACCATTTTAAGATAATACAGTAACAAGCCATTTTGACCTTACAGATCACTGAATTGGTTAAATGTTAATCGCATAAAAGATCATTCTGAGTTTGTAGATAACCAAATCAGTTAATCATTTGATGAAAATTAGCAACAATCATGTAACAAGTCATTCTAAGGTTGCAGATATTTGAATCGGTCAACCATTCGATGAGAATCAACCACAATAATGTAACAAGACATTCTGAGCTTACATATCACTAAATCGATCATTTATTCGATGAGAATCAACTACAATTGCATAAAAGATCATTCTAAGGTTGTGAATCATCGAATCAGTCAAGTGTTTGATTAGAATTAGCTACAATCACATAACACGTCATTCTAAGGTTGCAAATTACCGAATCAGATAACTATTCAATGAGAATCAACTACAATCACATAACACACCATCTTGAGGTTATAGATCATTGAATCAGTGAACCGTTCGATGAGAATCAGCTACAATCATGTAATAAGCTATTATAAGCTTACAGATCACTAAATCAGTCAACATTTCAATAAGAATCAATTACATTTACATCAAAGATCATTCTAAGGTTGTAGATCACATATTCGGTCAATCATTTGATGAGAATCAGCTACAATCACCTAACAAGTCATTCTGAGGTTGTAGATCACTAAATCAGTTAATTATTTGATGATAATCAGCTACAATTGGATAAAATGTTATTTGGAGGTTGCAGATCACCAAATCGGTGAACCGTTTGATGAGAATCAGCTACAATCATGTAACGTACCATTCTAAGCTTACAGATCACTGAATCGGTGAACCGTTTGATGAGAATTAGCCACAATAATGTAACAAGCCATTATGAGATTATAGATCACTGAATCGGTTAACCATTTGATGAGAATCAACTACAATCAGATAAAAGATCATTCTCAAGTTTTAGATCATCAAATCGATCAACCATTCAATGAGAATAAACTACAATCATGTAACAAGTCATTCTAAGGTTGCAAATAGCTGAATCAGTCAGTCATTTGATGAGAATCAGCTACAATCACATAGCACACTATTATGAGGTTGTCGATTTCCAAATTGGTGAGCTGTTTGATGAGAATCAACTATAATCACATAAGAAGCCATTCTAAGCTTATATATCATCGAATTGATCAATCATTTAATGAGAATCAACTAAAATCACATAAAAGATCATTCTAAGGTTGTAGATTACTGAATCGATCAACTGTTCAATGAGAATCAACTACAATCATGTAATAAGTCATTATTATGAGGTTATAGATTGATGAATTAGTTAGCCGTTTGATGAGAATCAACTATAATCATGTAACAAGTTGTTTGGAGGTTGCAGATCACCGAATTGGTGAACCTTTCGATGATAATCTAGTACAATCATGTAACACACCATTGTGAGGTTATAGATCATCGAATCGGTGAACCATTCAATGAGAATCACCTATGATCACATAACAAGCCATTCTGAGCCTAAAGATCACCAAATTAGTCAACCATTCGATGAGAATCAACTACAATCGCATTAAAGATGGTTCTGAAGTTGTAGGTTTCTGCATTAGTCAATCATTTGATGAGAATTATCTAGAATCATGTAAGAAGTCATTCTAATGTTGCAAATCACTGAATCAGTCAATTGTTCGATGAGAATCAACTACAATCATGTAACAAGCCATTCTGAGCTTATAGATCACCAAATCAGTCAACCATTTGATGAGAATACTCTACAATTGCATAAAAGATCATTCTAAGGCTTTAGATCACTGAATTGGTCAACCATTTGATGAGAATCAACTACAATTGTGTAACAAGTTGTTCTCAAGTTACAAATGATCAAATCGGTCAACCATTTGATAAGAATAAGCTATAATCCTGTAATAGGCCATTCTAAGGTTGTAGATCACCAAAATGGTGAACCATTCAATGAGAATCATCTAAAATCATGTAACAAGCCATTTTGAGCTTACAGATCACCGAATTAGTTAATTATTCAATGAGAATAAACTACAATTGCATAAAAGATTGTTCTAAGGTTGTAGATCACCGAATTGGTCAACCGTTTGATGAGAATCATCTACAATCACGTGATAAGTCATTCTGAGGTTATAGATCACTGAATTGATCAACAGTTTGATGAGAATCATCTAAAATTGTGTAAGAAGTTGTTCTAAGGTTGCAGATCACTGAATCGGTGAACCGTTTGATGAGAACCAGCCACAGTCACATAACTAGCCATTTTGCACTTACAACTCACTATATCAGTGAACTATTCGATGAGAATCAGCTACAATCAAGTAGCAAGCCATTCTGAGCTTACAAATAACCGAATCGATCAACTGTTCAATGAGAATAAACTACAATAGCATAAAAGATCATTTTGAGGTTGTAGATCACCGAATCGGTCAACTGTTTGATGAGAATCAACTACAATCATGTAACAAGTCATTCTTGTTAGGAATAGTCCCAAGAGATAACTGAGAGGGGTGGGGAGTGAATCAGTTATCTACAAGTTTCAATTCTTTATCCAATTAAGTATACTTAAACATAAATCATAAACACAATGAAAGAACACTTGACACAACACCAATATTTTGGTTACAGGGAAACCCAAATAGGTAAAAACCTTGGTGGGAATTGACACCCACTAATAATTTGTACTAGTGTATTATAATCCTTGTTAGAAGATCCTTAACCCTATTAGGAGTTGTCTTTACAATGCATTTAGTACAGCGATCTGGTCAAGGGTTTGACCCTATTAGGAGTCTTTTACAATTAACCCTATTAGGGGTGAGGACACACTATTTGAGAGCACATTGCTCAAAGGAGTGAAGGCTACAACTTTATGAATAACAAATACACACTATATCTAGATCTTGGTAAATTTTGCTTTGACCTACTATCTAGATCAGTTCCAATGTATAGCATAAACTCTTCACTTGGTCACATAGACCTTCTACTGATGGCTCAACACTTCACACACTCTGCTTTGCTCTTCACAATCAACTTTGAACCATAATTTAACAATCACAAATGACTACTTATAAATATCTTTCCTCTAAATGATATAATCAATTTAGCCTATTAAAACCACCTTGAAATCATATTAGAGAAATAATAACATACTACAATAACATCTCAATCGGCTCTGCTAAGCACACAACACAATCTGGGACCCATCTAAATCAATAAGTGTAGGCACACGCTACACACTATTGTCTCTACCAAATTAAATGATACTTTCTCCTCAAGCTGAATTATATCATGCACTCTTAATAGAATGTTAATAACTCTTCTCCAAGCACTAATCCAAGGGCACATATCGTAATGATAGGCGCAACTCATGTACCAACACAATCTATGTTGGCTCTTTTGAATAAACATAGGAAACTGTAACTGGTGAATGACGACTGCATAACTTCACTTCTACTAATCATTAGACTCTACGTCCATGAATGTAACATCAATAACATGTCTTCATCACATATCCAAACGCACAAGGCTCCATGATAACTATACGAACAATCACTCATAGAACATTGCCTCTAACTCTGTTAGGAACACTATTGACACAAGCTACTATATAACTATCTGTACTAACAATTAACCTCTACATCCATGATATCATGTTGATAACATGTCCATACTACATATATTAAAGGCTTACTGCATAAGTATTCCATGTATGCTTCTTACCATATGTTGTCATCAATGAGAAACATATAGTCAGCATTGGTTTGCTGGAAAATCTCCAACAATCTCCTCCTTTGGCATTGATGACAACATATGGAATGAAAAACAACACCAACCCAAATGAACAATTCTTTTATAACATTCTCCATTTCCTCATCAAAACTTCCCCAAGGATGAATCCTCCATCTGCTACAATATTCTTCAACATTCTCCATTTCTTCAACTGAATACTACTCCCCCTTAGTATATTACTCCTTTACTTCTTTTTTTCATGACTATATATTACTCCCCCTTTGACATCAATAGCAAAGGGCTCCAATTAGTTTAAGCACTAGTACTACTCCTGAAGTAGACTAGTCAACCATCCATCAGTCCATGAGGATAGGTGCTCTTTCTTCTTTCTTCTAAGAAGAATCAGGGAAGGGATTTAGTCCCAACTTCTCCCTGAGATACTCAAAAGTATCCTTTGGCAAGGGCTTTGTGAATATGTTTGCTAACTAATATTTAGTACTCACATAGTCCACCTTGAATTCTTTCTCTACCACTTTCTCTCTTAGGAATTGATACTTGATCTCAATGTGTTTTGTCTTTGCATGCATCGCAGGTTTCTTTGACATGTTGATAGTGCTAGTGTTATCACAGTGAATAATAATAGGATAATCAATCTCAATTCCAAAATCCTTTATCATTTTCTTGATCCACACAATTTTAGAACAATTTAGGGCTATTGCAACATATTCAACTTCTGCTATTGATTGAGAGATACAATTTTTCTTCTTGCTTGTCCAAGTGACAAGTTTGTCACCAAGAAATACTGCTCCTCCTAATGTACTCTTTCTATCATCAACACATCCTGCCCAATCTGTATCAGTATACACATGAAGCTCAACATTTTTTGAATTGGGATACCATAGAACATAGTCTATAGTGCCTTACATGTATTTGAATATTCTTTTTACTGGCATAAGGTGAATTTGTTTAGGCTCTGTTGTAAATCTTCCAACTATGCCAATTGCATTGGAAATATCAAGTCTATTTTGAGTAAGATAAATGATTTTTCCAATCATAGACTTGTACAGTGTTATATCTACTACTGGTGATTCATCTTCTTTTGTAGGCTTGCATCTAGTAATCATGGGTGTCTCTACTAGCTTACAGTCATCCATCTTGAATTTATTTAGTATTTCTTTCACATAATTGGACTGATTAATGAAAATACCTTTCTCTGTCTATTGCACATTTAATCCTAAAAAGTATTTGATAGGTCCAATCATTATCATCTCAAATTTGATCTGCATCTCCTTAGAAAATTCAGCACTAAGTTTGTCATTACCTCCAAAGATAATGTCCTCAACAAATATAGCTACGAGCAGTAGTCCTTCAGATGTCTCTCTTATGAATAGATTGCAATCTGCTACTCCTTTCTTGAATCCAATTTTTGTTAGATATCCATCAAGTCTCTTATACCAAGCTCTAGGGGCTTGCTTAAGTCCATAAAGGGCCTTCTTCAATCTGCATACCATATCAGGTCTTTCTGATAGGGTGAATCCTTCTGGCTTCTCAATGTATACTTCTTATTTTAGCTCTTCATTCAAGAATGTTGATTTAACATCCATCTGATAAACTTTGAAGTTTTTGAATGTTGCATAGGCTAGAAACAACTTAATAGCTTCTAATCTGCTCACTAGTGCAAAAGTTTCTAAATAATAAATTCCTTCTCTCTACACATATCCCTTACATACTAACCTTGCCTTATTTCTTACTATTGTATCATCTTCATTCATCTTGTTTCTGAATATCCATTTTTTTCCAATTGCATTCTTATCATTAGGTCTTGGGACCAGTTCCCAAGTATCATTCTTGATAATTTGATCTAGTTCTTCTTTCATAGCATCATGCCAATCTGAATCTTTGCATGCATCTTCAACACTTAAGAGTTCAATCTGAGATAGTAAACATACCACCTCATTTCTTGTAGAACTCTGCTTTTGATCTTGTTATGACTTTTCTTCTCTAATCTCCAATGATGTCATCCTTAGAATAGTATCTAGATGTAAACTTTGGAACTTTAGGTGATCCTATCTCATCTACCTTTGGAGTTTCTTCTTCACTTGTCTCAGGGTCATTAAATAACACATGAATACTGTCAAACATTTCTTCAACAATTGTATCACTAGTGGAAGGTCTAGGTTCTTCTTCAACCATAGGTGAGTAATCATGATATCTTTCTTGAGCCATAAACTTTTCATCAATCTTAACATAAGCACTTTCAATGATCTTCTTCAATCTTAAATTGAAACATCTATAAGCTTTTCTTTTAGTAGAGTAGCCAAGTAAAATACCTTCATCACTTCTTGCATCAAACTTTCCTACTACTTCATCCCTCTTGATGTAGCACTTGCTTCCAAAGATTCTGAAGTATTTTACTATGGGAACATTTCCAAACCATAGCTCATAAGGTGTCTTGTTCACGCCAAGCCTTAATTGAATTCTATTGATGGTATAGACTATTGTATTGGCTACATCTCTCTAATAGGTGTGTGCAACTTTTCCTTCAATCATGATGGTGCGTGTTGTATCAAGGATGATCCTATTCCTTCTTTTTGCAATCCCATTATACTGAGGGATTCTAGGTGCACTCAACTGTCTCTTTATGCCATGTTCTTCATAGTACTCATATAATCTATCAGAGGTGAATTCTCCTCCTCTATCTGATCTTAGACATTTTATCTTTAGTCCAGATTCATTCTCAACCTTAGCTTTGAATATTTTGAACTTCTCAAAGGCTTTTGACTTATCTTTTAATAATGCAACCCACATCATTCTAGAATAATCATCTACAAAGAACATGAAATACCTTTCACCATAGTATGATCTTGTTTGAGTTGGTCCACATAGGTCTATATGAATCAAATCCAACTTGTTCTCTACTGAATTATGCTTTCTTTTGAATGAATTTCTTACATGCTTTCCCATCACACATTCCCTGCATATAGTATCAATTGGCTTTTCTATCCTAGGTATATCTCTAACTACCTTAACATTTCTTATCTTTACTATGTTATCAAAGTTGATATGACATAGTCTTTTATGCCACAACCAACTATCATCAACTTTAGCAACAAAACAACTTGCTTCAAAATTAAGTTGAAAAACATTACCTTTAGTCTTTGAGCCTGATGCAATCATAACACCATCCTTGTTTTTAATGATGCATTTGTTGTCTTTGAACTCCAACTAATAACCTTTTTCAAGTAACTATCCAACACTAAGAAGGTTATGCTTTAAACCATCTACATAGAGAACATTGTCTTAGTCCATTTTCCTATCAATGCAAAAATCTTATGAAAATGGCCTATTCTCTGCAATTTTTGTAATGCTATCCTGCCATGCCTGCAATCACACTTTTATCTTGCAATGAAAATCTATGAGGTTTTATGATGTGTGCCCATAGCCCTATGTTCTTCATGTTGTCACCTTGCTCTAGTTTAGATCGCATCTCCTAATTCACAAAACCCAAGGAGTTATTCAAATTTTAAGGTTTGCGGGAAATAATTTTAGAATCTGCCTAAGTGTCGAAAACCCACAATGTTTTTGAAAACCCATGATGTTTTTGATCTTTCACCAAAAACCCTATGTGTTTTCAACCTTGCACTTCTTCCCTATTTGTTGGCATTCTCTAACTGTGCAAGTCCAACTAGATGGCGGGCCCTAGTCTTCAAAGGTTTCAAAATGATTGGTTGTCGCATGATCGCATGTTAGATTTTTCTGACATGCGACCATGTGATTGGTTACTCTAGGTGCTGTCAAGGAGGTGGTGACATGTTTAGTTTTGACTGGTAGCCAAATGGTGATGTGGAAAGGGTTTTCAGCATATCTCAAGGTTAGGGTATTCTGGGATTCTACGCTTGGCGATTGTCACTAGGTCTCTTATTTCTGGCAGTTAGGTGCCTAACCTTTAGCGACGTAGCGGGTGGTCTATTTTTGTTGGTCACGTGATCTCCTAATGTTGGTGGCTATCTCTTTGGTGGTTAGTTATTTTGTGACACATTTTTCACGTAATCTCTGGATGCTTGGTGGTCATATGGCCTTGTTGCATGATCACAAGGGCTAGTTTCATGGCTCATGATCATGCGAAAAGTTTCCTTGCATGTGGGGCCTATTGGTGGAAGGGATGTGGTCCTGTTGGTGGTTATGTGGCAGCCTGTGGTTGGCTGTTGCATGATTGCATGTCAAAGTTTTCTAACATGTGATCATGTGACTAGTTGACACCTGTTCCTGAGCCCAGTGGCAAGTGGTGGTGTGGCATCTTCTGGTTGGTCTGAGGTGGCATAATGGTGGATGGGCCCAGGTACCATTGGAAAGATTCTAGATCAATGGTGGTCATGTGACCATGTGGAATCTTGCTAGTCCATGCGATCATGAGACCGGCCTTCAATTTTCCTTGGTAGGCCCCATGTGATTTCTTGATGTTTTGATGATATGGATAAAATGTGGCGGCCCTGACTTTTTTCTCTCTTTGTCACTGGTTCGTGTGATACTTTAGTAGTGGTGCTATTGTTTTTGCAAATTGGTGAAGTGCCTTTAGTCGCCAGTTCACCAAATAACTTAAGTGGCCATTTTTAGCACGTGTTGTCACCAATTGGTGGAGTTAAACCAAAGTTAAGTCTTCCATTCTGTGACTAAGAAATACCTTGTCACCAGTTCACGGAGTTAACCTGAGGTGTAGAGTTAAAGCCATAGCCCATGAAATACTTGGTGACCATTGTAGTTTGGATTTGAATTTCCTGAGGATCTGTAGCAACAAAATGTACTAGTTTTAATGCTTTTCCAATGGATTTCTTGTTGGTTTGATGGCGGTAGGTGTTGTGATCTGGCCTGAGGGTCCTGCTGATTAGTGGCATGATGTTTTGTACCTGACGGTGAATGTTGGTGTTGTGTCACATGTCTGCATAACCCTTTTCTTGGCTATGCGATCATGCAACAACCCTTATTTTGTAGGGTTTTCAAGTAGTTGGCCAGTTGCGATGAGTGTGGTAGCTCGGTGGCAGTTGAAAAGTTGATGGTGAAGATCTATGTGTCCGTGCAGAGCTACTTGTGTTTCTTGGGTGCCATGCTGGTTTTAATGCACTGGTCTATTTCTCTCTACAAGTGGCTAGGGTTTTGATTGATGCCAGAAATCTTTATGTTTTGTATGTGTGAAGTCTTTAGGCTAGCTCTGGCATTGAAGTTGTTCTTCCTATAGCAAGAAATCACTTCTACTTGTGATCATAGTGAGTCTATGATGATGAAACCAATGCAAATGTACATCAGCTTTGACCTGATTTCTTCCTGGGTTTCTAGGCTTTTTTGAAATCTTTCATTTCTTGATGTACTGGGTGTTTGCAAACCTAAATTTTGTGCCCTAATGATCAATAGCTTGTTGCAATCCTTGTTCCTATAAAAGGATTTTCAGGATCATTAGGAGGGGTTCAAATTTTGATCGGTTCCAAGGGTTCTGGTTTCTATTGGTTCCAAAGGAAGGATCCTTTTCTTGTAGATATTTCCTTTTCTTTGCATATAGAGTGTTCTTCTTTTCCCTTGTTGGTTCTGAGAATAGAATACAGATTGTATTAGCTTGTTTTATGCATGAGATTCAATACATTTTTACTGTTATCAAATTGTGTCCATTTGGGTTTTAGACTTATTAATTATGGCATCAAGGGTGTTATGGTCTTTCTACTTGCATTTCCAGTGAGTGTCTGCAATAGAGTTGTTTTCACAGAAGCAACTAAGTCTAAGACTAGTTTTCATATGTGTATGAGCTGAGGTATCAAGGGTATTTCATGCTTGTCTTCCAGTGGATGCTAGTTATGTATTGCCTATTTATAGGTCTCTTCTAAGGGGAGGGTTAAAATCCTTTAAATGAGTGATAACACATTTGGGTACATAGGTGGATAGTTGAAGTATGGTCTGATTGATGGTGTATGTTTGGTGTAAGGCATCAACATATTTCAATGCATTGTCTTCTTGTTTCATAAGCTCTTTGTTACAGGGAGGTATTTGACTCTGTTGCCCATTGGATAAGGCAATGGTCTATGAGAGACTTAGGGTGTCTTAGGAATCCTTTCAACCCAACATTAAATCATTCAATTCAAATACCTTTCCCTTTCATGTTGGTGGTAGTATTAGGAAGTTCTCTCTAGTCTTTAGACTCATTCTATGCAAGTAGGGCTGTTGCATAAGGATTTTCTTCATTGGGGTACAAGTTACTTGAAGGGGTTTGAAGACTATTCCACACTAATGTATCTGCAGGCCTATTGTTTATCATCAAGTGTCATGAGTGTGCAGGTAAGGCAATACCCGCCTAAGTGATGTGGAGCTCAAAGATGAAGGAGGATTCCTTTCAATCCTCATCAATTGGACTATTTTCTTGTCAAACTTGAGTGCCTACCCTGAGAATCAAGCCCATCATTTGATTCAGATTTGGTCCTGCAAGAAAAAGCTCCAACACATTGTCAGTGTTGTTCTTTCCATCCAATGTGATAGATCCTCTACCAATGATAGGTTTGGGAGTGTTATCTCCAAATCTAACCATGCCACCATTGTACTTGTCTAAATGAACAAACCTATCTTTATCACCTGTCATGTGATGTGAACAACCACTATTTACGATCCAATCTATCCTTATGTCTGCTTGTGAGATCAATGCTAACTTTTCTTCCTCTTTCTCATCTTCATTATTCATTTTCTTTATAATAGCAATGAATCCAATTTCATCTTCAGCTGAATCATCATTTGATACTCCATCTCCAGCATAATAACATTCCTTTGAGTACTTAGGCTTGTAGTCATTTTGAACTTTTTAGCTCTTGTAGGACACTTAGATGCAAAGTGACCAATCTTATTACATGAAAAGCATTTAAATGAAAATTGAACTTCATATTTTCATTTTCCTTTCTTTTCTCTTTTAGCAATCATAGCAATGAAATCATCTAGTGCTTTCTCTTCATCATCATCATCAAAATTACCAGAAGTTCTTGCAGATTTCTTACCATGGACTGATGCTTTGAAGGCTATCTCTCTTTTAGGTTCTATCTTCAATCTTGAAATCTCAAAAGCTGAAATTTTGTTAATCAAGGTCTCTCTTTTGAAATTTTATGTAAGCTACATGGTCTCACCAAGGATGTTGATCTTGTTTCCATACTCTACTATGAGAGTGGTCATCAACTTATCCATAATGTCCTCTTCTGAGATCTCTCCACCATTGTTCCTAATTCTTGCAACCACTTCATTAATCCTTTGGTTGTAAGCTCTGATGTTTTCTTTAGGTAGCATCTCTAATGCATTGTATATTTTCTTCCAAGTTTTTTTGCACACATCCTTTGCTTGTTTATCTCCTTCAAATATGTCTTCTAGGTGTTTCCATATCTTTTGGGTTGTGTCTACTTTCTTTATCTCTAAAAACTCTCTATTAGATAGGGCATTGATAAGGGTTTCTTTGGCTATTACATTCTGATGGAACAATTATTTATGCTTGTCAGTAGCATCATCCTTTGCAAGGTCTGCTAAAGTAGGAATCTTGACTTCTTTGATAGTCACCTCAAAAACTTCAAAAGCAATGCATTGGAAATGTGTCACCATCTTGTTCTTCCAATCAAGATAATTCTCTCCATCAAACTTAGGACTTTCTTTTCTAAAGAATTCCATCTAATCAACCTCAAGCTATTAAAATTTCTCTTTGAGGTACTTGGCTCTTATACCAATTGTTAGGAACAGTACCAAGAGAGAACTGAGATGGGGGGGCATGAATCAATTATCTAAAAGTTTCAATTCTTTATCCAATTAAGTATACTTAAACATAAAGCATAAACACAATGAAAGAACACTTGAACACAACACCAATATTTTGGTTATGGGGAAACCCAAATAGGTAAAAACCCTGGTGGGAATTGACACCCACTAATAATCTACACTAGTGTATTATGATCCTTGTTAGAAGATCCTTAACCCTGTTAGGAGTTGTCTTTACAATGCATTTAGTATAGTGACCTAGTCAAGGGTCAGACCCTATTAGGAGCCTTTTAAAATTAACCCTGTTAGGGGTGAGGACACAGTGTCCGAGAGCACACTGCTCAAAGGAGTGAAGGCTGTAACCTTCTAAATAATAGATACACACTATATCTGGATCTTGGTGAACTATTCTTTGACATGCTATTTGGATTAGTTCCAATGTATAGCATAAAATCTTCACTTGGTCACATAGACCTTCTCCTGATGGCTCAACACTTCACACACTTTTCTCTACTCTTCACAATCAACTCTGAACCATAATTTAAGAATCACAAATGACTTCTTATAAATATGTTTCCTCTATATGATATAATCAAGTTGTCCTATTAGAACCACCTTGAAATCATATTAGAGAAACAATAACATACTCCAATAACATCTTAGTTGGCTCTACTAAGCACGCAACACAATCTGAGACTTGTCTAAATCAATAAGTGTAGGAACACACTACACACTATCAGCTCTACAAAATTAACTGATACTTTCTCCTCAAGCTGAATTACATCATGTGCTATTAACTGAACCTTAATAACTCTTCTCCAAGCACTAATCAAAGGGCGCATATCATAATGATAGGTGCAACTCATGTACCAACACAATCTCTATTGACTCTTCTGAATAAACATAGGAAATTGCAACTGGTAAATGGTGACTGCATAACTTCACTTCTACTAATCATCAGACTCCGCGTCCATGAATGTAACATCAATAACAAGTCTTCATGTAATGCCCACCCTAGCATCTTCCTATGTTAGACTGATAGGACTATTATTTTGGACACTTTGGGTTTTATGATGGACTATGATTATTATTTAGTTAGAATTTTATGAGACATTTGAACATATATATTTGGTTAGTGTAGTTTATTGGGAAATATTAAATTAGTTATAATCTAATGATGAATGGCTAGAAATGAACTATCAGTAAAATGTTTTACATTGATTGGTGTTATGATGTTTATATTATGATCTAACCCTACTGACTCTATTATGGTTTAATTTTCACTGGTTGATGTGAGTGTAGGATGAGGAGGGGTAGTCATAGTTACTCCTATGGAAGATCCACATGATGTCGCACTTTCCCTCCTTGTTTGCCACTATATATATATATATATATATATATATATATATATATATATATATATATATATATATATATATATATATATATATATATATATATATATATATATATATATATATATATATGCGTATCAGTTGGTGATGCAGGATATAGGTACCAGGTATCATTTTACCTGGCTACACAGGTCTGAGCGTGCCTTCAAAATCCTCAAACTATTGTTGTGTGGAGATTTAACCAAGCTACTCTCAAGGTTACCCATGGACTTAGAATTCTGTTTAGGAAGTTATCCTAGTTGGGAAAGTAGAATGCAATTTATGTTATGAATTGATGTTGGTTTGAGTTTATGTTATGAGTTAGAATTAATCTATTTAATATGTATAATAATTATGTTATAATTGTTTGTATTTTATATAGGTAGGTGTATATGTGGGTGCACACACATATATCCTTGCTTATATAAATAATAATAATAATTATATGTTTTCATTATTTGTGTAAATGGTATGTTATTTAAGTAAATAAAGTGAGTTAAATAAAGTATATTTAATAAATGTATTAAATAAAAAGTAAAAATAACTATAATAAAAGGGAAATGCCTTTTTGTAATAAAATTAGCTATCTAGGAGGGAGTTGAACTTGAGACCTCCTAGAAGTTAGGCTAGTTGGTTTCCATGTGTGATATGTGTTTTACTTGATAGTTATTTGTTGAGTTTTCTTGTTATGGTTTTCTTTTGAGATTTTTTTAATTCAAATTAACAAAAGCTTTATTATTGTTTATGGGAGATGTTGATTATATTTTTCAACCAACTATGGAGGTTGGAGAAGTTGCTTCCCATAAAGCAACTCCTCCAACCATATAGTTGGAGGTTAAATATTTGTGTTTTGGATTTGAGGGGGATGATTAGGAGTCAAGATTTGAGGAGAGATATTTCCCTAGGGTTGAAAAATTTTATAGAAAAAAAATTATAGTGGTGAGAAGAGAATTTATTATTCTCTGGGATTGTCCTGTTGTTTGCTCTCAGAAGAGGCTGGAATTGGTGACTTTCAGAAGGAATTTAAAGGAGTGATTGGATGGGTTGAGGTCGTTTGAATCTTCTTCTCTCCAATGCTTTGATCTTTGTAGGACTCCAGGTAGGATCTATCCTGGAGATGATCCTTTTGTTTGTTTTCCTGTGTGTAATTACATTTTGGTTGTTTTCTCCATGGATTGCAGTTTAAAAGTTAAATTTATACTATTTTGTGATGTGAGGATTCTTATGTATTTTCAAACTCTTCCAAAAATATTATTTGATATATATTAGTTGGTTCTCATTTATGTATTTTCCAGAAGCTATAGAGTTCATGGTGCCTTCTTTGTTTCTACTTTCTTATTCTGAATGTTTAGGAGTATTTTCAAGCCTTAGAACAATTGTTCATCTTTGTTGGTTCATGTAAGTTTTGCACCACCTTTTATTTTCCCAAGTTTTGAGTAGGTTTGGATGGTTGGGAATCATAGTTGGAGGTTCATCTTAGCATGGGAACTAGGATATCTCAAATGGGTCTTGCCCAGATTAGGCTTCCACGACTCCCATAATGCCCAATTTACCCACAAGTCAGAACTGTTAGTTGTTTTATTTTTATTTTTTGGCATTCTGTACAAATGCGCAGTTATCTTTAACATATGCACAATTACTTTGAACAATCACATAGGCACCTTAAACAAATACACAACTCTATTAAACAAATGCGCAGTCTGATCTCACAAATGCATAGTGACCTAGTTCAAATGCGCAGTTACCTTGACCAAATGCGCATGAAACTTGAACAAATGCATAGTTATAGGAAACCAATGTGCAGGACTGCAAATCAAATGCACAGTTTGATCCCAGGTTAGGGTTTAGGTAGACTTTATACAAGTATAACAAGTATAACATTTAAGTTACGTACTTTAATTTCTTATACTTTAAGTTCTACTTGTATAAAGGGTTTAGGTACCTTCCGGGATGATTAGGGTAGGTTTCAGATTCATGGGAGTTAAGATACAATTTCTAATTTTGAGATTTCTTAAAAATTTAGACTTAGCCAAATTTTAGGCACATGAGACTTTTTCCTAGATTTTTGAAATAAGCTATGGAATGTTGTGTCAATGCATGTGGGAATTTTTATGTTGTGAATTTCTATACATGGTTTTGAGTTTAAGATTTTTTTCATACTTGGCTTTTGATAAAGTCCATAATATAAGGTCAGAACTTGTTCGGGTGGCCTGAGTGCACCACAGGGTTTCCTAGACCTATGAGATGGATCATTTTGAGATTATTTGAGGTTTTCATGGTTTGTGCATGTGTGGGTAAGGGGATAGGAACCTTAAGTGAGTGGATCACCATAGGTGTTAGAACCCTAAAGTGGTTGCCAGGTGATCCTATGGGTGGGTTTGTAAAAAGTGATAACCTTAAAAATTAACCTGGGAAGGGGGGATTCAAAAGATAATGAAAGAGAATATAATAATGGCCACACAGACTTGATTGGAGTACCGCAACCAGGGATAACTACCAGGATGGATCCCTATTCATAAAGGGGGGACCAAGGTTACATGGTTGTTAGGAAGGATCTTGATATACAGGTTGTGTGATGACACTCACTTAGGTGGTATCCTAGAACCTTGACCTCTATGTTATAGTATGATGATATTCTATGTTCTTTTGAGTCTTGGATTTCTTTATCTTCTGAGCCTTATATTTCTTAAGGCCTTGTGAGTATCTTGGTGCTATCTCCTAGCACAGGGGGTGGAGCCTCACTAGTTCCACATGGTTCGATGGAAAAAATATTTCGAGGTCCTGTTCGTAGTTCATGATTTGGATGCATTCAAATTTATGTTTTGAAGTAGATATTTGTATTTTGTATTATGTATTCTTGAAAGGAAAGATGAAAAGATATGTTGTAATGCCTTTGGGTCATTCATGTACTTTTTATTATTATGAGATCTATTATCAGAAAGATGTAATTGAAAAGAAAAGCAATGTAATTGGGAGGGATAGTTCTAGGCTTTGTTTTAAGGGTTGCTATTTGAAAGACTAAAGTTGTAAATGTATATTGTAATGTTGACAAATCTTTTCTATCTCTCCTATGTTGCAATGGAATAAAATTTTTATTATGTTAAGGTTAAAATGAAATTTGTAATGAATGGCTATTCAATGTGTAGGAAGGAGAAATGAACTTAGTATATAAAGTATGGAATATGATTGTACATGAAATGTTGTTTTCTTACCCTATCTCTTAGTTCTAAAATGTGAAAGTAGAGAAAGGAAATGAAATTTAATCTGGATAAGTAATGTAAAGATGTTAGTGAGTGAATTCATTAAGGGAGCCTTAAGGAATGTAAATGTGAAGTAGTAATGATGTAATGTAATGAAAAAATTTGTTAGTTGCAATTTTTGGTCATAAGACCTGATTCCTTATGGGTTCCCTAGCGCGGACATTACACTTCATCACATATCCAAATGTGCAAGGCTCCATGATAATTGTACAAATAATCACTCATAGAACACTACCTGTAACTCTGTCAGGAACACTACTAACAAAAGCTACTATATAAATATCTGTACTAACAGTTAACCTCTGTATCCATGATATCATGTTGATAACATGTCCATACTGCATATACTAAAGGCTTACTACATAAGTCTTCAATGAATTCTTCTTACCATATGTTGTCATCAATGACAAACATATAGTCAGCACTGGTTTGTTGACAAATCTCCAATAGTTCTAAGGTTACAGATCTCCAAATTAGTCAATCGTTCGATGAGAATCAGCTAAAATCATGTAACACACCATTCTGAGGTTGTAGATCACTGAATCAATCAACTATTTAATGAGACTCAACTACAATCATGTAACAAGCCATTCTGAGCTTACAAATCACCAAATCGGACAACCGTTCGTTGAGAATCAACTACAATTGCATAAAAGATAGTTTTGAGTTTGTACATCACCAAATCAGTTATCTGTTCAATGAGAATCAACTACAATAACATAAATGTAATACCCCAAAAATGGGCTATAGGTTCATTAACCTCTTACATCTTCAAATCGAATGAAATCGACATCAAAGTCCTAACCAAAGGCACATCTGCACATCATCAAATCCTAATTGATTATCCTAAATTTTGCATCGGGGAATATTCCTAGTAATATTCCTACTTTATCCTAATTATTCTTAATTTAATGATTATTTGGTGATAAATCCTATTTATCCTAAAGTTTGATTAATTGAATATTCCAAATATTTAATTAATCAGATTTAATACTACCACTTAATTATTTAATTAAATTTAATTATATTTATTCCTAAATTGTATTATTTAATTTTGACAATAAATAAAAAATCTTATGACTAATTGATTAAATTCTTATTTAATTAGTTAAAGTCAATTGTCAACTTTTAATAATATAGTTTTTGAATAAAAGTTTGATTTAATAATTGATTAACCCATAAATCAGTTGTTTTAATTAAAAAATTAGTTAAGTTGAAAATAAATCACTTTATTTATTAAATTAATTTATAATTAAATCATGCACAATTAGAAAAGCAGGCAACTAGAAATTAATAATCAATTTTAAAATTGAAACTCAACATCTGATGATGAGTTGAAATTTTATCTAAAACTCTATTTTGAGTAAAAATCTATTTTTGCATGATTTTTGTGAGTTAATTATCTCTGATTTCCTGATAACTCAAAAATCAACTTGAGTTTATCAAGAGTGATTTATGGCTTTTCTTCTGCATCCTCAAAGCCCTGGATTTCTATAAAAACAAGGCTTAGCTCTTCATTTTGATCAACACTTGAATTTGCACAATTACTCTGGCAAATTGGCGATTGAAGAATTGAGCACTTGCGATAGGCGATTTGTGAGATCTTTCATAGTTGATCATAATCTTCCATAGTTTCATAGCATAGTTTCATATCATAGATTCCATATTATTTAATTCTTAGGTTAAAACTGCATTCCATTTCATTCATATTAGCTTAGATTCATATAGTTTTCATATTATTGCATAGAAAATACAAAAATCTAGATTAATCTGCATTCATATAATCTTTCATATTTTTGCATTCAAATCCTTCGTTTAGGTGTTGCATTGTTAATGATCTCAATTTGATCTGAGAGTATCATACTCACATCTACTAGAAGGCAGTAAATCACCTGGTTAGTTTAGTTTCCATTTCATTGTAGATTTTAGTTTTTTCTAACCTCTAATGTTTTACTGAAGTGTTGTGTCTACAGCTAGGTACAAAATTCACACACACATTTCTGGCACCCACCGTGGGGCCCTCAAATGGGTTTCCATTCAATTTCTATCAATTTCTTGTCATTTTCTAGTTAAAACTGTGATCTTTTATTTTATGTCCATACATTTTTCATATGAATTTTGTTAGAAAGTCATACTTAGAGGTACCTACTATCGTATGATAGTTGATCTTATTGAGGCTCATATCAGAAGCTGCACACTATCATTTTGAATCTTGATTGTCGTATGAGAAGACCCCACTATTATGTGAGTTTCCAGACTGTCGTCTGGGAGGTAACCCACTATCGTACTAGTTATGACTCTAGGATTCAATTATTGTTTTAGGATTTTTGGTAGTTTTTCAGATTTGATTTTTAGATTTGGACTAACAGCTAACCCTAACAATTGAAATCTTCTATTTTTGGTTGATATTTGCTGAATCTGATTCGAAAAAGTGCAACTAAATTGCTAAAATAGGTAAAAATCTACTAAGCATGTTGTGAGGAATTTAGGTATTCTTCTCAAGCTGACAACATTTTGATTTGGATTAAAATGAACTCTCACCTGTCAAGCTTGTGTGACTTTTCTTGCTTTCATATCACAGACTTCATTTTAGGCTATAAAACAAACATAAATTTTCTTTTTTCATATCTATTACACATAGTAAATAGGCCCTATGAACACTATTTATGGATGATCTTGAGAGAGTGGGCTTCTTTTTCTTGTTCATGCATGTGAAGCTCTTCCTGACGAAGGATCCCCTTGTAGGTAGGGAGGTTACTGAGAGAGTCTCACGTTCTACTAGATTTGTGTGTCTTCAACTTTTGATTGATACATTCTCTCTCTGGAGGGGTTGATAGATCATAAGTAGTTGATGTCATAGATATTTGTGAGATAATCTTGGTCTTAGCATGTCAGATTAATCTATCTACTTTATTTTGGTTAAAAGTGAAAAGGCTAGAGGACTATGCTCTACTCCCTTTTTGGGTAGTATCAGAAACTCGGATCCTTGAATCTGGAACTAGTCTCCATGTGGTATCTTTTGTGAATCACCTTTAGAGAGGGTTAACCATAGTGGACATTCCTATAATTAGGTCAACCACATGGATGGAACCTCAAGTGGTAATAGCCATTTTCATCATGGTAGCAGCAGTCACTATATAAATGTCCTTGTGGAGGAAATCTTCACAGGTGTGGTCTCTTGTTGGGTTGTCAGATCTCTCTAGTACCTCCTGATTGATTAATTTCTCAGACTGTGTCAAAACCCTAATGCGCTTAGATTGGAGTTCTCCCTCTTGAGATCATAAAAGTTGTAGAGTTAGACCATTACTACAAACTGTAGTGAGGCCAAATTTTCATTTTTCTAGGAATATGTGCATTATTGAAAAACTTTTTGGAACATACACAATTAGCACTCCTAGGGATTAACACATTCAATCACTTAATTTTTCATGCACAGGGTTGCTTTGTCCCCTGTTCATTATTTTTAGACGTGCTTGGAATGACTTGCTTGCTATTTTGCATACTTGTTTATCTATCTGGTTACTAAAAATGAATGAGCCCAAAATAATCTTCAAACCTAGACAGAAAAATTTGCAAACAATTTGAAACTGAAAACCTAAAATTTGCAAAATCTAAAGTAAAATTCCTTTCTGGAGTCAAAAGTCATCCCACAAAGTCAAAAAGTCATACAAGGTTTTGGCAATTGTCATTTCAAAACCCCTGTATTGTCATATGATAGCTTGTATAGTGTCGTATGAGTTTTTCCACCAGTAAAAAAAAATATTTCAAAATCCTTCTATCAATTGTCGTGTGAGTTTTGCAATTGTTGTACAAGTTTGTCAACTATCATTTCAGAGATACCCATTGTCGTACGAGCTTGCAGAAAGTCATTTGAGAAATTTTGGAAAAATTGTTAGCAAGTTGTCAGAATTGTCAGAGACTCAATTTTTACAGCCTATTTCCAGAATCTATTAAACAAATTACTGTATCAGGAATAGAGTAGAAACTAGAATAAATTCATTCATTTTCCTAAAGTGATCTCTTGAGTCTGATTTTGCCTTCAGATTTATCGATTTGAGTCTTTTTCATCTTGTGTCAAAACCTTGTCAAAATTATCTTCAATTCAATCCTCTTGCTAAAATGGCTAAGTGTTGTGAGCTCATGCCCACCATCTGTTGGGTGTCTACCCACATTACTGTGGCACAATATCTTTCATTTACATTTGATCTAATCTTTAATCAATTCAATCTTGACAAGGTTGCATCATTCGATCTTCTTGAATCAGGTATTTCTTTAGTTGTCTTCATCTTGCTTTCTTGCTTCACCCAAGGTTAATGGTGGAAACTAGAGCTTCCTCACATAAGAAATCTAGAGAAGCACTTAACACCACAACTTTGACTACTCACAAGGGTCCAACTCTTGAGAAACTCTACAATTCTGGTCTTTACGAAGATGATGGTCTTGGCAATTTTTGATTGAAAACTGGTTACATACCCCCTTCATCAACTCACAGAGGAAATCAACAAACCCCTCCTCAATCTAACCCAGGGAGTCCCAAAACTCCTAACATGTCTCACAGAGGGACACATCATGGGTCTCAAGGAAATCAATCTCAACACGGTATGGATCATGAACCTACACCTTCCGAAATTTCCTAGTATCAAAATGATGATAACTTCAAAAGAATGATGAAACATTTCTTGAAGGAAGATAGAGAAGCATACTTTCTAGAGTTAGCTCATCAAGGAGCTAAAATTCCTCCAAACTTTAATGTTGAAGATATCATTACACATGAGGAAGAAACTTCTATCATGGCTATGATGAAACAGATGCATGCCATGCAAGTCAAACTTAACAAAATTGAAAAAGAAAAGGAACCTAAGGAGTTCTCCATGGAGGCCCTATGACCTTTTCCATTTGATAAAGACTTGTACATGCCACCATTCCCTAAAAGAGTGGAGATGCCTAAATATGATAAGTATGATGGAAACTCTGATCCTCAAGATCATGTTAGAGAATTCTATACTCAATCTATGGAGTTTATGCATGAACCAACTTACTTAATGTGCCTTTTCCCTCAATCTCTGGGAGGAGAACCCTTCATTGGTTCTCTAGAATGCCTCCTACTATCAAAACTTTTGAGGAGTTAATCAAACTATTCTATCAATAATACTCCTACAATATTCAACATTTGGTCACCATGATCGACATCTGCAATCTAAAACAATATCCAGGTGAACCATTCCTAACATTTCTAAAGAGATGGAGGAAGAAATTTTCTCTATATACTAGACTCATTCCAGAAACTAAGAAGCTGGAAATCTTCATCAACAATCTTGTTCCAGAAATCAACTACCCTTTACAAATGCAAAATCAAACATCTTTTGAGAAGATGGTAGATAATGTGATCAAAATTGAGAAAGTACTTGTGAAAAAAGGAGACATTACACTTCAAAAGGACAAGTATGAATCTGGATCTAGTTCTAAAGACAAGAAGAAAAACTAGAAAAAGAATAAAGGCATTGTCACAGATGGCATTGTTGATACTATTTGTGCCCCATCCAAAGCACCCACTTTCAATCTCACTATTGGCACCCAAGCCATCAAAGCTTTTGAAGCTAAAGCAACCGAGCCCAACAAAAAGCCATTTGATTATAAACCTTGGGCTACATATTCTAATAAAAAATTCACTCCTCTTAGAGAATCTTTGGAATCCGCCATGAAAACTCTATTGGCAAACAAAATCATCTACTTGCCTGAGATAAAAGTCTTTGATCCCTAACCAAAACTGAAATGGTGGGAGAGAACGATTTCTATGAATTCCATCGCAATAAGGGTCATAAGACTAATAACTGCATTTTCTTGAAACACATCATACAAGAAAAAATTGATAATGGATAAATCATGATTGATAACCATAAGAGAAATAATGATCATATAGCATTCACATAACCATTTCCTAAGCATGGTAAGGAAGATTCTTCTTCTCAACCTAATATGGGTGCTAATGTCAATTATGCCTACTCTGGAAACAATGTTGTTATCAATATGGTTGAACCATGTCTATCTGAGCATTGCAATGTCATCGTAATTATGAGAAAAGATAGAGAAAATCAATCAACTAATGCAGTTACTCGATCACAAGCTCAGGCACATCTACAAGGAAACATACTAGATTCATCAAATGTCCCTAAGGTGCCTTTCAATCTCTCATCTACTTCTAAACAAAAGGCTACATCTAAATCTTCAAATCCTAAAGATACAAGGCCTACTTCATACAGTATTATCCAAGAACTTCAGCACACAAATGAAAAAATCTCCATGTTTGAGTTGCTTCAAATATCTCTAGCTCATAGAGCCATTCTAGACAAAGCTTTGCTCAGATCTAATGTTCCTAATAACCTTGATTTAGATAGATTCCAAACTATGGTTGGTCATCTTACATCTCCACAGTATATTTCCTTTTTAGAGGAAGATGATAACTCCTTGAGTCATCCGCATAACTAGCCCTTGCATATTGAAGTCTTGATCCAAAACTGTCATGTCAAACATGTGTTGATAGATGGGGCCGTTGGTCTAAACATTTGTTCTTTCAACTTGATTACATAATTGGGCTTTTCAGAAATGGCCATTGATCCTAGAAAGAAGATAACTATCAAAGCATATGATGAGCAAGAAAGATCTTCCAAAGGAATAATTGTCTTACCTATTAGAATAGGTCCTGTCATCAGAGATACTATATGTCAAGTTCTTGATCTACCTTTGGCTTACAATGTCCTTCTAGGGAGACCTTGGATACATGAGATGAAAGCTATTTCTTCTACATATCATCAGTGTTTGAAATTTCCTTATGAGGGGGTAGAAGCGATGATTCCAGCTAATCTATATACAACTTGCAATGCATTGAAAGAAAGTGTCGATAAACTTTTTCCTAATAACAAAGAATCTTCCACTAAGTAGCTAGATGTTGCTTCAACATCCAAGATGGAAGACATTGCTAAAGAAGTTAAGATCAAAGAAAATAGTATGGGAGAATATACTATAGAGCCAATCTTATCTTTGACATCTCTCTCTATCTTACCTAAGTCTTATGGACAAACTCTGAAACAGTCCAAACTAGAGTGTAAAGAACCTCTTGAGGCATATAAAGGAAATTTTGTTGTAGAACAAGTATCTAAGAAAGAGTTTGAAGAAGATGAAGTTGTGCTTGCATGGTTGTACAAAGATGAACCTAAATCTCAAGTTGTTAAAAAATGTGATGCTAAAATACCAAATATCCCTTCTAAGTCATATGGCCCAAGAGATAAACTGATCACAAAAATGGGATATAAAGGAAAAGGACCTCTAGGGCTACAGGGTAAGGGTTTTCTGTCACCTCTTGAGCATTTTTTAGAATAACTGAGAGGGGGTGAATCAGTTATCCAATGTCCCAAAACAAAATGTATAATCCAAAACAAATTCTTTAGCTTATGCTACTTAGTAAACATAAAATACTTTCATTGCCTATGCTTTTACTGATTATCAATCTAAAACTTATAGTAGTTACCAATCAAATCTAACATGTAATATGAAAAGTATGATAACAAAAAAATATCACATTCAACACATAACACAAGAGATTTAATGTGGAAACCTTGTGAAGAGAAAAACCACCTAAGACCGGCAACCCAAAAATGTTCACTCTTCTGAAGTGAGGTCGGTGAAGCCCAACCCTATTAAAGGTTACAAACACACTATTAGGTGTGATCTTGTTAGAGGATTTTAGACCAGAAGTTATTGTCCAACTAGCAGTCACTCTGGCGTTGACAGGATAACAATGTTCACTCTATGAATGAAACATAAAAAGACTTTCTTAGTCCACTCAGTTAAGAGATTTGACTGTGTACAATGGTTAAATATGTAACAATAGATGATCTACCTTGATACAACTTCAATTGTAGTTTATAGATTGATATTCAACTCATTCAAATCTTTTTGATTAGTATATCACTTTAGATTCAATACTATATCAACTTACTATTCGTCAATAATTACTCTTTGTAGCTCAGTAATTGTTCTGTAGTTTGGTTCTCACTAACTAATATGATCAAAATGCATGAAAACTTGTTCATGTGATAATTCTATAGTATCTTCTTCCTCCAACATAGTTTCAACAATGAAACCAATGTCTCTTATATAGATGAGTAAATCATTTTCTTTTTGTCCATTAGATTTTTCTGCTTAATCTCATTCATTGATTTTTTCACTTTAACCTTCTTCAGCTGATGTGTCAATAACACGTTTCAATCTGCTCCTTTAGATCTTCCTTAAATTATGTTAGCCATTGATCTTCATAACAAACCTTATCTGTTACCTCAATTTCATACACTTTCCAGCTCATCAATTTATCAGCTAAACTAGTCATTTAATTTCTTTCTATTTTACTCGGTTAACAAAGAAATGCATCGGTGAATACAAGCTCTATTAACACTGTGCTCGGTATACACTACACTTCATCGGTGTATACTAGAATGCTCCATTTACTGACAACACTACTTTTTGTCTTTCATCTCTATCTTTCATCATAGATGAATGCAACATAATAAAGTCAATATCATCAAGTCATCGACTCGTCAACAAGTTACTCAGTGTATTCCTGGTGCAAGAGCACACCTAGCTAAAACCCTTAGCTCTTTATTTTTTTGGCATGTACTAACTCTAGCCAAGTTAGGAGAGTGTGTGTGGACATTAGAAGGTCATTTTTTTAATTTTCCCTAAGATGGATTTGACTAGGTCAATCCATGTCTAGTTAGTTTTCTTAGAAGTTGTCATACAAACCTAAAGGGTTGGCTTAATAATGCAAAAGTTGTAAATTCTTGTCAAAATTGTCAATTTGGCAAAAAGTGAAAAAATGGGACAAAGATGGAAGAATTATTGTCGAGAAGATAGATCATGCCCAGACATCATTAACATACCTTATGAAATGCCACAAGAATATTCCAAGCCCTAGTTGATAGGAAAAGCCAAAAAGACAAGTTACTATGTCAAATCTTGGATTTTACATAACAACTTTCATGAGAATGTTGCAGACTAAGCTAGGAGAAGAAAATGATGAATGTAACACCTCAATCCATGATGGGAGGTTACATAGGATGTGGAGAACCTATTCAAAAGCATGAGATAGCATTTGTAATAGCAAGCAAGAAGTTTGACAAAAGAAAAATTCTAAGTCTTTGGAATATCATAGTTTTTTAATTTTTCAATGTGTGTATGTGAAAGAGGGAGAAAGAGATCATATTAAGTATTGATCCTTGTTCATATGATAGGTATAAACATTTTCTCTTCACACCAGGGTTAGTTTTGAGGTCATTAAACTAATGTTCTAAAGGATTTTCTCTCTGACTGGTACATTTTTTCCAGTTTTGCAGTACTACTATCTTTTGCTTGCATGGAGGATAAAATGTATTAGAAGCTGTGTTTTAGTATCCATTTCATGTTCTCCATGTTATTATAGAACTTTTTAATTGAGAACAGTAATTTTGAGAAGGTCATCCTCTCATGTTTTGAAAAGCTTTTGTGTTGTGTCACTTGGCTGTCCCAAATTTGACAGTCTCGTAGCTTTTTGTTTGCATGTATGGGAGAATGGATTGAAATAAATGATCTAGCTATGGATTCCTATTAACCATGCATATGTGAACATTTTTCATTCATTAATCTAGTTAGTAGGAGGTCATTTTTCTTAGGTTAGAAATTCATTTTTGTTTTGGGCAGTCTGCTACCAGTGTTCTAGTTGTACATGAAGATGTTCTTCCCACTCCCATTTCCACCATAGAAATTTTGTGGGTTTTTGTTATATGGGAGTGTACTTGTATTATATGATGTGTGTAGGAGGAGGGGCCCTAGGAATTAGTTTTGAATGCAATGTATTGATGCCCTAGGTGAGTTCAAAGTACCCTGCTAGGAAGCAATCAACAGTAAGAGGAAGAAAAAGTGGGTTGAACACATTGAAAGCTTCAATCCAAGTTTGGATTCAATAAGGGGGATGTGTGAAGGATAATAATCTATATATCAATCCTATTTGGTACAATATTAAGGAGAATCTTGAATTAGAGAAGGAAAACCTCATTAAGAGGGCTAGTTCAAATAGGCCTAATTAGTGCATTTGAGACAGTTTTGGAAGATTGAGTCTCTAAAATCAATTTTTTTGTAATAAAAAGGTTGAATGGGATTGAAGAACATCTAAATACATCCCCATTCACTATGAAGTAAGAAAATTCCATGTTGTGTGTAAACAAAAGTTTAGAAGCAAGATAGAACCATTAGTTTGGTAAGCATTTAAACTGGTGTAACTAGGTGGGGCATTTGGGAGGATAGGATTGGGATCCTATGCAGGGTAGGGTATCTAATTGAACCCTAATAGGCTAAGAGAAAGCCTAAGAAAGTCCTTATAGCTAGTAAGGACACTAGAGAAACCCCATCCTTACTTACATCAATTCCTTATCCTCATCTAACATATACATCTTCCTCATGTAGATATTTTTGTTCTTCATCTCTTTCACCTTTCTTCAGATGTATCAGTATAGTAACTTACAAGATAAGTATTGTCAAGCTAGTTGACATAAATGACAACATAATACTAATTTAATCATCTTGCATATCTAATCAACAACTCCTTAGTGATCTTTAATCATAGATTCTTCATTCAGGTTCTAAATTAGTTGTAGTTCATCGCCATCCTGGATGAGAAAACAAGAATACAACAGGTCTAGGATATAAGAAGAAGCCTTTTTGTCTTATCAAGAACTCCCCACATGTCTTAGAATAGATTCAGCCATCCACAACAAATCAACTAAAGGAAGAAACAATAGAACAATTTGATAGTGGTGATTCAGACACCACTAAAGATCTCATTCCTTATGAGCATTTGCCTAAAGAAATAAAAGACCTCCTTGAAGCTGAAGATGATCCAATAAAAAGAATTAATGTAGTAGAAACATAAGAACCTACTATAGAGAAAGAGATAGTTGCAACAAAAGAACCAGATAATCTTGAAGATAATCACACAGATAAGGAGGAAGGTGGTAGCTATTCTGAGATAGATTCCCATGAGTATGAATTCAAATCAGAATCTGAGTGTAACCCTTCTTGGGGTATTCATCCTGACTTTACTCATGTTCTTAGATTTCCTAGAGGCATAGATTTCCTATAGGTGTAAGAATCTAATGGAGG
This sequence comes from Chamaecyparis obtusa, assembly GCA_027943335.1. Lineage (NCBI taxonomy): Eukaryota > Viridiplantae > Streptophyta > Pinopsida > Cupressales > Cupressaceae > Chamaecyparis > Chamaecyparis obtusa. The sequence continues at coordinate 472,395 of BSBK01003610.1, forward strand.
TTGAAGATCACCAAATCGGTCAACCATTGGATGAGAATCAACTACAATCACGTAACAAGTCATTTTGAGGATCACCAAATCAGTCAACCATTCAATGACAATTAGCTACAATCGTGTAACAAGTTATTCTAAGGTTGGAGATTGCTGAATTAGTGAACCATTCGATGAGAATCAGCTACAATCCTATAACAAGCCATTCTGAGCTTACAAATCAATGAATCAGTGAACTATTTGATGATAATCAACTACAATCATGTAACAAGCCATTCTGAGCTTACAGATCACTGAATTAGTTAACTGTTCAATGAGAATGAACTACAATCACATAAAAGATTGTTCTAAGGTTGTAGATCACTGAATTGGTCAATCGTTCAATGAGAATCAACTACAATCATGTAACAATTCATTATGAGGTTGCAAATAGCTAAATCAATCAAACATTTGATGAGAATGAGCTACAATCACGTAACATGCTATTATGATATTGTAGATCACCAAATCATTAAACTATTCTGAAGTTGTAGATCACCGAATCAGTCAACTATTTGATGAGAATCAACTACAATTGCATAAAAGATCATTATAAGGTTGTAGATCACCGAATCAGTCAACTGTTCGATGAGAATCACCTACAATCACAAAACAAGTCATTCCAAGGTTGCAAATAGTTGAATCGGTCAACCATTCAATGAGAATCAGCTACAATTGTGTAACACACTATTCTTAGGTTAAATATCATTGAATTAGAGAATCGTTTGATGAGAATCAGCTACAATCATGTAAATAGCCATTCTAAGTTTACAGATCATCAAACTAGTTAACCGTTTAGTGAGAATCAACTACAATCACATAAAATATCATTCTAAGTTTGTAGAACACCAAATTGGTCAACCATTCAATGAGAATCAACTACAATCACATAACAAATCATTCTAAGGTTGCAGATCATCAAATCGGTCAACTGTTTGATGAGAATCAGCTACAATCACATAACAAGTTATTCTGAGGTTGGAGATCACCGAATCGGTGAGCTGTTTAATGAGAATCAGCTACAATCATGTAACAAGCCATTCTAAGCTTTTAGATCACCGAATCGGTGAATCATTTGATGAGAATCAGCTATAATCATGTAATAAGCCATTCTGAGCTTATAGATCATTGAATCGGTCAACCCTTTGACAAGAATCAACTACAATTACATAAAAGATCCTTCTGAGGTTGTAGATCACCAAACCAGTCAACCGTTCGATGAGAGTCAGCTATAATCATGTAACAAGTTGTTGTAAAGTTGCAAATCATTGAATTTGTCAACCATTCGATGAGAATTAGCTACAATCGCGTTACACACCATTCTGAAGTTACAGATCACCGAATCAGAAAACTATTTGATGAGAATCATCTAGAATCATGTAAGAAGCCATTCTGAGGTTATAGATCATTGAATCAGTCAACCATTTGATGAGAATCAACTACAATAAGATAAAAGATCATTGTGAGGTTGTAGATCAACGAATAGGTCAACCATTCAATGAGAATCAGCTATAATCACGTAACAAGTCATTCTAAAGTTGCAGATCACCAAATCGGTCAACTGTTTGATGAGAATCAACTACAATCACATAAAAGATGATTCTGAGGTTGTAGATCACCAAATTGGTCAACCTTTTGATGAGAATCAACTACAATCACGTAACAAGTCCTCTGAGGTTGCAGATCACCGAATCAGTCACCCATTTGATGAGAATCAGCTACAATTGTGTAACAAATTGTTTTGAGGTTGCAGAACACCAAATTGGTGAACCGTTCGATGAGAATCAGCTACAATCACATAAAATGCCATTCTGAGCTTACAAATGACCAAATGAGTGATGCAGATCGGTGAATCGGTCAACCGTTTGATGAGAATCAACCATAATTTATTAAAATGTCATTATGAGGTTGTAGATCATCGAATCAATGAACCGTTTGATGAGAATCAACTATAATCATGTAACAAGACATTCTGAGCTTACAAATCATCGAATCGGTCAACCATTTGATGAGAATTAACTACAATTGCATAAAAGATCATTTAGAGGTTGTAGATCACTGAATCAGTCAACTGTTTGATGAGAATCAACTATAATCATGTAATAAGTTGTTCTAAGGTTACAGATCACTGAATCGGTCAACCGTTTGATGACAATTAGCTACAATCATGTAACAGGTTGTTATGAGTTGTCAGATTGCCGAATCGGTGAACCGTTCAATGAGAATCAACTAAAATCACGTAACAAGCCATTCTGAGCTTATAGATCACCGAATCGGTGAACTGTTTGATGAGAGTCAATTACAATTAGGTAACAAACCATTCTACACTTACATATCACTGAATTGGTCAACCGTTTGATGAGAATCAACTACAATCACATAAAAGATCATTTTCAGGTTGTAGATCATAGAATCGGTCAACCATTTGATGATAATCAACTACAATCATGTAACAAGTGATTCTGAGGTTGCAAACCACCAAATTGGTCAACCATTGCATGAGAATTAGCTACAATCATGTAACATGCCATTCTGAGGTTGCAAATCACCAAATTTGCCAACCGTTCGATGAGAATAAACTATAATTGCATAAAAGATCATTTTAAGGTTGTAGATTGCTGAATCAGTCAACTGTTTGATGAGAATTAGCTACAATCATGTAACATGCCATTCTGAGGTTACAAATTGCTAAATCGGTGAACCGTTCAATAAAAATTAGGTACAATGATGTAATAAACCATTCTGATCTTATAAATTAGCGAATCAGTCAACCGTTCGATGAGAATTAGCTACAATCACGTAACAAGTCATTTTGAGGTTGCAGATCACCAAATTAGTCAACCGTTTGATGAGAATCAACTATAATCATATAATAAGTTGTTCTGAGGTTGCCGATCGCTGAATCAATGAACTGTTCAATGAGGATTAGCTACAAGCATGTAAAAAGCCATTTTGAGCTTACAGATCAATGAAACAGTGAACCGTTCGATGAGAATCAACTACAATCATGTAAGAAGCCATTTTGAGATTATAGATCTCCAAATCGGTCAACTGTTTGATGAGAATAAACTACAATCATATAAAAGATCATTTTGAGGTTGTAGATAAGAGAATCAGTCAACCATTTGATGAGAATCAGCTAAAATCATGTAACAAGGCATTCTAAGGTTTCAAATCATTGAATCAGTCAACCATTCAATGAGAATCAACTACAAATACATAACAAGCCATTCTAAGCTTACAAATAACCGAATCGGTCAACCGTTCGAGGAGAATCAACTACAATCACATAAAAGATCATTATGAGGTTGTAGATCCCTGAATAGGTCAACTGTTTGATGAGAATCAGCTACAATCATGTAACAAGTCAGTTTGAGGTTGCAGATCACCGAATCAGTCAACCATTCCATGAGAATCAACTTTAATCATGTAACACGACATTCTAAGGTTGCAGATCACCAAATCGGTGAATCGTTTGATGAGAATCAGCTAAAATCACCTTACAAGCCATTCTAAGCTTACAAATCACCGAATCGGTTAATAGTTCGATGAGAATCAACTACAATCACATAAAAGATTGTTCTGAGGTTGTAGATCACCGAATCGATCAACCGTTTGATGTGAATGAGTGACATTCGTGTAACAAGTCATTTTTAGGTTATAGATTGCCAAGTTGGTCAACCATTTAGTGAGAATCAGCTACAATCATATAACAAGGTGTTCTGAGGTTGCATATCACTGAATCAGTGAACCATTCGATGAGAATCAGTCATAATCATGTAACAAGCCATTTTGAGCTTACAGATTACCGAATCAGTGAACCATTCGATGAGAATCAGCTACAATCATGTAATTATCCATTCTAAGCTTACAGATCATTGAATCGATCAATCGTTCGATGAGAATCAACTACAATCGTATAAAAGATCATTCTGAGGTTTTAGATCACCTAATCAGTCAACCATTCGATGAGAATCAGCTACAATCACATAACAAATTGTTTTGAGGTTGAAAATCACCAAATCGGTTAACTGCTTGATGAGAATTAGCTACAATTAGGTAACAAGCCATTCTAAGCTTATAGATCATCGAATCGATCAACCGTTCAACGAGAATCTACTACAATCACATAAAAGATCATTTTGATGTTGTTAATCATTGAATCGATCAACCATTCAATGTGAATTAGCTACAATTGTGTATCAACTCGTTATGAGGTTGTAGATCACCGAATCGGTCAACTATATGATGAGAATTAGGTACAATCATGTAACATGCCATTGTGAGGTAGAAGATCATGGAATTGGTAAACCGCTTGATGAGAATTAGCTACAATCATGTAACAAGCCATTCTAAGCTTACAGATCACCAAATCGATCAATCGTTTGATGAGAATCAACTATAATTGCATAAAAGATTGTTTTGAGGTTGTAGATCACTGAATCAGTCAGCTATTTGATAAGAATCAGCTACAATTGTGTAACAAGTCATTCTAAAGTTATAGATTGCCAAATTGGTCAACTGTTCGATGAGAATTAGCTAAAATTATGTAACAAGATATTCTAAGCTTACAGATCACCAAATTTGTCAACTGTTCGATGAGAATAAACTACAATCGCATAAAAGATCATTCTAAGGTTGTAGATCATTGAATCAGTCAACCATTCAATGAGACTTAGCTACAATCATGTAACAAGATATTCTAAGCTTACAGATCACCGAATCTATCAACCGTTCAATGAGAATAAACTACAATCCCATAAAATATCATTCTAAGGTTGTAGATCATTGAATCAATTAACCATTCGATGAGACTTAGCTACAGTCACGTAACATGCCATTCAAAGTTTGCAGATTGCTGAATTGATGAATTGTTCGATGAGAATCAACTAGAATCATGTAACAAGCCATTCTGAGCTTACAAATCACCAAATCAATCAACCATTTGATGGGAATAAATGACAATCACATAAAAGATCATTCTAAGGTTGTAGATCACCGAATCAGTCAACCCTTCAATGAGAATGAGCCATAATCATGGAACAAGTCATTCTTAGGTTATAGATCACTAAATTGGTCAACCGTTCATTGAGAATCAACTACAATCACGTAACAAGTTGTTCTAAGGTTGCAGATCACCAAATTAGTGAGCCATTTGATGAGAATCAACTACAATCACATAATAAGCCATTCTGAGCTTATAGATCACTGAATCAGTGAATCATTCGATGAGAATCAACTACAATCATGTAACAAGCTATTTTAAGCTTACAGATCACCAAATTGGTCAACTGTTGGATGACAATCAACTACAATCACAAAAAAGATCATTTTCAAGTTGTAGATCATTGAATCACTCAACTATTTGATGTCAATCAGCTACAGTTGCGTAACAAGTTCTAAGGTTGTAGATCACCAATTCGATCAACAATTTGATGAGAATTAGCTACAATCATATAACACACCATTCTCAGGTTGCAGATTGTTGAATCGGTGTACCATTCAACGAGAATCAGCTACAATCAGGTAACAAGTCATTCTGAGCTTAAAGATCACCAAATTTGTCAACCGTTTAATGAAAATCAACTAAAATTTCATAAAAGATCATTCTGAGGTTCTAGATCACTGAATCGGTCAACCGTTCGATGAGAATTAGCTACAATCACGTAACAAGTCATTCTAGGTTTACAAAACACTAAATCGGTCAACTGTTTAATGAGAATCAGCTACAATCCAAGTTGTTCTGAGGTTGCAGAGCATCGAATCGATGAATCATTTGATGAGAACTAGCTACAATCACGTAACAAGTGATTCTAAGCTTATAGATCACATAATCAGTCAATTATTTGATGAGAATCAACTACAATCGCATAACATATTATTTTGAGGGTGTACATCACCGAATCGATCAACTATTCGATGAGAATCAGCTACAATTATGTAACAAGTCATTCTGAGGTTGCAAATTGTCGAATCAGTCAACCGTTTGATGAGAATGAATTACAATTGCACAACACGCCATTCTAAGGTTGCAAATTGCCAAATCAGTAAACCATTCGATGAGAATCAACTACAATCACATAACAAGCCATTCTAAGCTTACACATCACTTAATCGGTCAACCATTCACTGAGAATCAACTACAATCTAAGTTGTTCTAAGGTTACAGAGCACCAAATAGGTGAATCGTTCAATGAGAATCAGCTACAATCATGTAACAAGCCATTCTAGGGTTACAGATCACCAAATCAGTGAACCGTTCAATGAGAATCAACTATAATTGCATAAAAGATCATTCTGAGGGTGTAGATCACCGAATCGGTCAACTGTTTGATGAGAATCAACTACAATCATGTAACATGTCAATCTGAGGTTGTAAATTATCGAATAGGTCAACCATTTGATGAGAATCAACTACAATCACATAACACGCCATTCTCAAGTTGTAGATCACCGAATCGGTGAACCATTCGATGAGAATGAGCTACAATCACATAACAAGCCATTCTAAGCTTACATATCACTTAATTAGTAAACTGTTTGATGAGAATTAACTATAATCACACAAAAGATCATTCTAAGGTTGTAGATCATTGAGCTAGTCAACCGTTTGATGAGAATCAACAACAATCACATAACAAGTCATTCTAAGGTTGCAGATTATTGAATCAGTCAACCATTCGATGAGAATCAGCTATAATCATGTAACAAGTTGTTCTAAGGTTGTAGATCATCGAATCAGTGAACCATTCTATGAGAATCAACTTTAATAATGTAACAAGCTATTCTGAACTTATAAATCACCAAATCGGTGAACTGTTTGATTCAAATTAGCTAAAATCATGTAACAAGCCATTCTGAGCTTACAGATCATCGATTCAGTCAACCGTTCGATGAGAACCAAATACAATTGTATAAAAGATTGTTATGAGGTTGTAGATCACTGAATCAGTCAACCATTTGATTAGAATTAGATACAATCACGTAACAAGTCATTCTGAGGTTGAAAATCACCAAATTAGTCAACCATTTGATAAGAATCAGGTACAATCACATAACACACCATTCTAAGGTTGTAGATCATTGAATTAGTGAACCGTTTGATGAGAATCAACTACAATCCAGTAACAAGCCATTCTGAGCTTAGAGATCACCGAATCGGTCAACTATTCGATGAGAATAAACTATAATCACATAAAAGATTATTTTGAGGTTGTAGATCACTGAATCGGTCAACCATTCAATGTGAATTAGCTACAATCATGTAACAACTCATTCTAAGGTTGCATATCCCCGAATCGGTCAACCATTCAATGAGAATCAACTACGATCGTGTAACAAGTTGTTAAAGGTTGTAGATCACTGAATTGGTCAACCATTCGATTAGAATCAGATACAATCGTATAACAAGTCATTTTGAGGTTGAAAATCATTGAATCGATCAACCATTTGATAAGAATCAGGTAAAATCATGTAACACACCATTCTAAGGTTGCAGATCACTGAATCGGTGAACTGTTTGATGAGAATCAACTGCAATCAAGTAACAAGCTATTCTGAGCTTAGAGATCATCGAATCGGTCAACTATTTGATGAGAATAAACTATAATCGCATAAAAGATTATTTTGAGGTTGTAGATCACCGAATCAGTCAACCGTTCAATGTGAATTAGCTACAATCACGTTACAACTCATTCTAAGGTTGTATATCCCCAAATCGGTCAACCGTTTCATGAGAATCAACTACAATCACGTAACAAACCATTCTGAGCTTACAGATCACTAAATTGGTGAATTGTTTGATGAGAATTAGCTACAATTGTGTAACAAGTCATTCTAAGGTTGGAAATCACTGATTCGGTCAATCGTTTGATGAAAATAACTTATAATTGCTTAACAATTCCCTCTGAGGTTGCAAATTGCTGAATTGGTCAACCATTTGATGAGAATCAACTACAATTGTGTAAGATGCCATTTTAAGGTTGCACACCGCCAAATCAGTGAACCATTTGATGAGAATCAGCTACAATCATGTAACAAGCCATTCTAAGCTTAAAGATCACCAAATCAGTCAACTATTCGATGAGAATCAACTATAATTGTATAAAAGATCGTTTTAAGGTTGTAGATCACTGAATCGGTCAACCATTTGATGAGAATCAACTACAATCATGTAAAAAATTGTTTTGAGGTTGCAGATCACTAAATCAGTCAACCGTTTGATGAGAATCAGCTACAATCATCTAACAAGTTGTTTTGAGGTTGTAGATCCCTGAATCGGTGAACTGTTTGATGAAAATTAGCTACAATCACATAACAAGTCATTATGAGCTTATAGATCATCGAATCAGTGAACCATTTGATGAGAATTAGCTAGAATGATGTAACAAGCCATTTTTACCTTACAGATCACTAAATTGGTCAACCATTCGATGAGAATTAACTCCAATCGCATAAAAGATCATTATGAGGTTGTAGATCACCAAATCAGTCAACCATTCGTTGAGAATAAGCTATAATCATGTAACAAGTCAATCTGAGGTTGCAAATAGCCAAATCGGTCAACTATTTGATAAGAATCAACTACAATCACGTAAAATTCTATCTGAGGTTACAGATCACTAAATCAGTGAACTATTTGAGGAGAATCATCTATAATCATGTAACAAGCCATTCTAAGGTTATAGATCACCGAATCAGTCAACCGTTCGATGAGAATTAACAATAATTAGATAAAAGATCATTTTGAGGTTGTAGATCACCAAATCGGTCAACTGTTCAATGAGAATTAGCTATAATCACGTAACAAGTCATTCTGAGGTTGCAGATCACTGAATCTATCAACCGTTTGATGAGAATAAGCTACAATTGCATAACATGCCATTTTGAGGTTGCAGATCACCGAATCAGTTAACCGTTTAATGAGAATCAGCTACAATTGCGTAACATGTCATTTTGAGGTTATAGATCACTAAATCAATGAACCGTTTGATGAGAATCAGCTAGAATCATGTAACAAGCCATTATAAGCTTATAGATCACCAAATTAGTCAACCGTTTGATGAGAATCACCTACAATCGCATAAAAGATTATTCTAAGGTTGTAGATGACTAAATCGGTCAACCATTTGATGAGAATCAACTACAATCACGTAACAAGCCTTTTTGAGGTTGCAGATCACCGATTCAGTCACCCGTTTGATGAGAATTAGCTACAATCATGTAACAAGTTGTTCTAATGATGTAGACTACCAAATTGGTGAAGTGTTCGATGAGAATTAGCTAGAATCATGTAACAAGCCATTCTGAGCTTATAGATCACCAAATTGGTGAGTCGTTTGATGAGAATTGGCTACAATCACATAACAAGCCATTCTGATCTTATAGATCACTGAATCGGTTAACCGTTCAATGAGAATCAATTACAATTGCATAAAAGATCATTCTGAGGTTGTAGATCACCGAATCAGTCAACCGTTCAATGAGAATTAGCTACAATCACGTAATAAGTCATTCTGAGGATGCAGATTGGTGAATCGGTCAATTGTTTGATGAGAATCAACCACAATTGCATAAAATGTCATTGTGAGGTTACAGATCACTGAATCGGCGAACCGTTTGATGAGAATCAATGACAATCACATAAAAGATCATCCTGAGGTTTGAGATTACCGAATCGGTCAACCATTTGATGAGAATCAACTACAATCATGTAACAAGTTGTTTTAAGGTTGCAAATCACCGAATCAGTCAACCATTCGATGAAAATCAGCTACAATCATGTAACAAGTTGTTCTAGGTTTGCAGATCACCGAATCAGTGAACAGTTCAATAAGAATCAACTACAATCATGTAACAAGCCATTCTGAGCTTACATATCACTGAATCGGTGAATCATTCAATGAGAATTAGATATAATCACATAATGAGCCATTCTGTGCTTACATATCACTGAATCAGTCAACCATTTGAGGAGAGTCAACTACAATCGCATAAAAGATTGTTTTGAGGTTGTAGATCACTGAACCGGTCAACCGTTCGATGAGAATCAACTACAATCACATAACAAGTCATTCTAAGGTTGCAAATAGCCAAATTAGTCACCCATTCATTAAGAATAAGCTACAACCACATAGCACACTATTCTGAGGTTATCAAACATTGAATTGGTGAACTATTTGATGAGAATTAGATACAATCACATAAGAAGCCATTCTGAGCTTATATAGATCAGTGAATCAGTCAACTGTTCAATGAGAATCAACTACAATCATGTAACAAGTTGTTTTGAGGTTTTAGATTAATGAATTGGTCAACTATTAGATGAGAATAAGCTACAATCATGTAACAAGTTGTTCTAAGGTTGCAGATCACCAAATCGGTGAACCCTTCGATGAGAATCAACTACAATCTTGTAATAAGCCATTTTGAGCTTACAGATCACCGAATTGGTGAACCGTTCGATGAAAACTAGCTACAATCATGTAACAACCCATTCTGAGCTTACATATCACTGACTAAGTCAACCGTTCAATGAGAATCAACTATAATTAAATAAAAGATCATTATGAGGTTATAGATGATCATGGAATCGGTCAACCATTCGATGAGAATCAACTACAATCATGTAACAAGTCATTTTGAGGTTGCAAATCACCAAATCTATCAACTATTCAATGAGAATCAACTACAATTGCGTAACACACCATTTTGAGGTTGCAGATCACCATATCGGTGAACCATTCGATGAGAATCAGCTACAATCATGTAACAAGCTATTCTGAGCTTACAGATCACCAAATCGATCAACCGTTCAATGAGAATCAACTACAATCACATGAAAGATTGTTCTAAGGTTATAGATCACTGAATCATTCAATCGTTCGATTAGAATCAGCTATAATCATGTAACAAGTCATTCTGCATTTGTAGATTGCTGAATCGATCAACTGTTCAATGAGAATCAACTACAATAAAATAAAAGATCATTCTGAGGTTGTAGATCACCAAATCGGTCAACTGTTCGATGAGAATAAGCTAATATCACATTATATGCCATTCTGAGGTTGTAGATCATCGAATCAGTGAATCATTCAATGAGAATTGGCTACAATCACGTAACACACCATTTTGAGCTTACATATCACTGAATCAGTCAACCATTCGATGAGAATCAACTATAGTCCCATAAAACATCATTCTCAAAATGTAGATCAGTGAATCGGTCAACCATTCGATGAGAATCAACTACAATTGTGTAACAAGTCAAACTGAGGTTGTAGATTGCTGAATAGGTCAACCATTCGATGAGAATCAACTATAATTGTGTAACATGCCATCCTGAGGTTGCATATCACCGAATGGGTGAACCATTCGATGAGAATTGGCTATAATCATGTACCAAGCCATTCTAAGCTTACAGATCACTGAAAGGGTTAACCATTCAAGGAGAATCAGGTACAATCATGTAACAAGCCATTCTAAGCTTATAGATCATCGAATCAGTCAATATTTTGATAAGAATCAACTACAATCACATAAAAGATCATTCTAAAGTTGTAGATCACCGAATCGGTCAACTATTCCATGAGAATCAACTAATATCGCATAACAATTCATTCTGAGGTTGTTGATCACTGAATCGGTCAACCATTCAATGAGAATCAACTAGAATCATGTAATACACCATTATGAGGTTGCAGATCACTAAATCAGTGAAGCATTTGATGAGAATTAGTTACAATCATTTAACGAGCCATTTTGAGCTTAAAGATCACCGAATCAGTGAACTGTTCAATGAGAATCAACTATAATCACAGTGTCTTCCTTGGTGCCAATTTACGTACTGTCTCTAGATTAATACTACTTGGCATGTCTTGGATAGGGAAAAGGACAAGGTTAGGGGATTATGCTCATCTCTTTCAGAGAATCAGAAACCCAGATCCTGTGGTCCCCAACCTCACATTTCAATTAATCCTTTAGAGGGCCTACTAGAGAGGTAAAAAGATCCCAGGAATGACCCAAGTGGGGACTAGTCTTATGCCGATTCTTCCACCCCACTATAAAATTTGACGCTTTTGAGGTTAAAGCCTTGGGAGACATAGTTGTACTTTTTCCTTAGCCTTGTGCCATGAACATGCTTTGATACTATGTAGAGAGGAGCTGCTTAAATCTTTCTTGCGAGACTACACTTGTCAGAGTGCTCATAGGGTTAACAACCTAAATCTTGCTTGCGAGACTATGGGATGCAGTTGTGAACGAATGCCTTGATTAAAAGACTAAGCTAGTTTTCCACTGATCCACCCCCAAAGGATTTGTAGTGCTTATGTGAGGTGAATAGTAATCACCCCAAGAAACTCATCATATCGAGCCCTCTTCAATGTTTGAACTTTGATAATATGGGCTTCAACATCCATTACGTATTGTTGGACCTACATATTCTAAGGAGTCCATGAGTGTGTTCCTAAGTCAATGAGCAAGCTATACATCTCTTCTCTTAGTTAGGGTAAGATAGGTGTGATTGATTCATTGAGTCAGTTCACTCTATTTTCTGTGATTGTGAGCCTATTGCTATGTTAAATAACCTCAGACAATCTATTTCATAGATCTACAAAAACCTGGATAGATAAATTTGCAATCAACTTGATACTGAAAACATCAAACAACTAAAAAATTGACCAAATTTGAAGCAAATATCCTTTCTGGTGTCAAACTGTCATCCTGGAAAATCAAAAGTCATATGAGTTTGCCAATTGTCATATCAGAACCCCTAGAAAGTTGTACAGGGAACCCTATATTGTTGTACGAGTGTTTTCAACAAAATCCTAAGGAAAATTGAACCCTGGAGTCATTTTTCATATGATATTTTGCAATTGTCGTGCCAGACTTGATCCTAACTCGTACAATCCTGGATAAAGTTGTACGAGAGTTATGTCAAAATTGTCAGAAAGCCTTCAAATTTGGCAGAAATTCAATAATTGCAGCCAACCACCAGATTCTGTCAGAATATTCACTATGTCAGGAACAAAGTTGAAAAACCAAAAAAATCCAATTCATTTTCCTAAGGTGGTCTCTTGAGTTTGATCTAGCCTTCTGATTTATCAATTTGAATCCAGTTTCATCTTGTGTCAAAACCTTGTCAAAATCATCTTCAAATTCAACCCTCACAAAGGCTAACTATTGTGGGCTTGTGTCCACTATCTTTTGGGCATCTACCCATACATCTAGGGTAGAGTATCTTGCACTTACGTCCAATTGATCTTTTCATCAATCAACCAATCCAATCTTGACAAGGTTGTGTCATTAGATTTTCCTGAATCAAATCATTCATCAGTTGTCTTAATCTTTCTCTTTTGATTCACCCCAAGTTAATGGTGGAAACCAGAGCTTCCTCACAAATAAAATATAGAGAAGAATGAAGATTCTCACCTTTGTCTTCTTACATTGTTCAGAATATTAATCAACCTTATGATACAATAGGATACGAAGAAGATGCTCTAGGTAATCTACATCTAAAAAAAGGTTATTCTAATCCTCCTCAATCAACCCAAGGAGGTAATCAATCAATTCCCCATCAATCAATCCCTTGGAGTCCTCACAACACCACAATGTCTCAAGGAGGAGAAAACCAAGGCTCCCAAGGTCATCACTCTAATCATGGCAGAGATCCTGAAACAACAATGTCTGAAGTTGAATGATATAGAAATGATGATAGCTTTTGAAAAATGATGAAACACTTATTGCAAGAAGAGAAAGAAGCCTATTTCTTACACCTATCTCAACAAGGATCCAAACTTCCTCAAGACTTTAATGTCGATAATATCATCACACGAAAGGAAGAAACTCCAATCATAGCCATGATGAAACAAATGCATGCCATGCAAGTTAATCTCAACAAGCTAGAAAAAGAGAAGGAACCTAAATAATTCTCTATGGAGGCTCTATGCCCCTTTCCATTCAACAAAAACTTATACATGCCACCATTCCCAAAAAGAGTGGAGATACCAAAATATGACAAATACAATGGAAACTCTTATCCCCAAAGTCATGTCAGAGAATTTTTACTCAATCCATGGAGTTTATGCATGAACCAACCTACTTAATGCATCTTTTCTCATGATCTTTGGGAGGAGCAGCCATTCATTAGTTCTCTAAAGTGCCTCCAACAATTAATAATTTTGAGGAGTTGATCAAACTATTTTACCAACAATACTCCTATAATATTCAACATCTAGTCACCATGATCGATATTTGTAATATAAAGAAAAACTCAGGAGAAACCTTCTTGACCTTCCTCAAACACTGGAGGAAGAAATTTTCACTCTATACCAAACAAATCCTAAAAAATGAGAAATTAGAAATCTTTATCAATAACCTAATTCTGGAAATCAATTATCACCTGCAAATGCAGAATCATACTTCTTTTGAGAAAATGGTAGAAAATGCCATAAAGATAAAAAAATGTGGTTATTCGTATGGGAGATATATTTCTTAACAAAGATAGTAAGTATGAATCAAGTTCTAGTTCCAACAACAAAGATAACGTCAAATTCTAGAACAAGAACAAAAATATTGTAACAAATGGTGTTTTCGATCACATCAGTGCTCCACCAAAGGCACCAACATTCAATCTCACCATTGGCACCCAAGCCATAAAAGATTCTAAACTAAAGGCATTTGAATCTTCTAAAAATTCTAATGATTATAAACCATGGGTTACAAAACCAAAGCGCAAGTTCACCCCTTTGGGCGAGTCCTTAGAATCTACCATGAAAATACTATTGGAAAACAAAATCATCACATCGCCTGAAATAAAACCATATGATCCTGAAGTTAAACCTAAATGGTGGAAAGAGACCGATTTATGTGACTTCCATTGAAACAAGGGTCATAAAACCAATAACTACATGCACTTAAAGAATCTCATACAAGACAAAATTGATGATGGAGAAATTGTAATTGACAACCATAAAACCAACAATGATCATACAACATTCATGGAACCATTTTCGAAGCATAAATAAGGAGATTCATCTTCTAAACCTAACATGGGTGCTAAACATCTACTCTAGAAACAATGATGTCATAAACATGGTGAACCATGCCTATTTAAACATTGTAATGTCATCACCATTGTAAGAAGAGATAGAGATAAACAATCGACAAAATGCAGTAACTCAATCACAAGCTCAGGTACATCTACAAGGACAAAACTAGGGTTCACCAAGTGCCCCCAAGGTGCCTTAAAATATTTCATCTACTAATAAATAGAGGGCTACCCTAAAATCATCAAACCCTAAAGAGACCAGGGCAACATCATATAGTATTGTTCAACAACTCTAGCATACCAATGCAAAAATATCCATGTTTGAGTTGCTTCGGATATCTCCCACTCATAGGGCTATTCTAGATAAAGCTTTACTCAGTTCTAATATTCCTAAAAATCTTGATCTAGATAGCTTTTAGACTATGGTTGGTCATTTGACATCACCCTAGTATATCTCCTTTTTGGAGGAAGATGACAATTCACCGAGTCATCCACAAAACCAGCCCTTTCACATTGAAGTCTTAATCCAAAACTATCATGTCAAATGTGTGTTGATAGATGGAGGTGCTAGTCTAAAGATCTATTCCTATAAATTGGTCACACAACTGGGATTATTGAAAGATGCTATTGATCCTAAAAAGAAGATAACCATAAAATCATATGATGAACAAGAAAGATCCTCCAAGGGAACAATTGTAATACCTATCAGAATAGGACCAGTTATTAGAGACATCACCTGTCAAGTTCTGGATCTTCCATTGGCCCACAACATTCTTCTAGGGATAAATTGGATACATGAAATGTAAGCTATTCCATCAACGTACCATCAATGCATGAAATTTCCTTATGATGGAGTAGAGGTAAAAATTCCAGCTGACATATCCACATCTTGCAATGCCTTGAAAGAGAGTATCGAAAAACTTGTTCCAAATAATAGAGAATCTTCCACTAAGCAAAAAGACACACCATCTACATACAAGATGGAAGATATTGCCAAAGAGGTCAAAATCAAGAGCACAGGCATGGGAGAATATACTATGGAACTATTCCTATCTATAACATCTCTCCTGATCTCACCTAAATCTTATGGGCATTCTTTAAAATAGACAAAACAAGAATCTAAAGAACCTCAAACTATCTATAATGGAAGTTTTGTCACAGAGAAAGTGTCCAAGAAATAATTTGAAGAGGAAGAAGCTATGCTTGCATGGCTATACAAAGATGACTCCCAATCTCAATCAATTAAAAAATGTGACTACAAATCAAACAAGATTCCTTCAAAGTTATATGGACCAGGTCAAAAACTCATGTCTAAAATGGGATACACAAGAAAAGGACCTCTAGGAACAAGAGGAAAAGGAATAATACAACCTATTGAACATTGTAGGAGAACAAACAAGGAAACTATAGGAATTGGATATCACAAGAAACCCTTCCACCTTAGTGGTAACTCAGCCCATATCCTAGAACAAATAAGTCCAAAAATAGAAACTCAGCTAAAGGAAGAAACACAACTATCACACAGTGATGATTCAGACACCACTAATCTTATCCCTTATGCACGTTTACCTCAAAACATACTAGATCTTCTTAAGGATGAAGAGAAACCTAAGGAGAATATCAACGTGGTAGATACATAAGAACCTACTACTGAACAAGAAGAAGGTAAACCTCTCACAATAAATGAACATTTGGGATACAACAGTAATTCTAAGATAGACTCCCATGAATATGAATTCTACTCAGAATTTGAAGTAATCCTGCTTGGGGGATTCATCCTAACTTCACACATGTTCTCATATTTCACAAAGGTCTAGATAAATAATCAAAATATGAATCAAATGACTATGAATGGGGAGTTATTCTAGAAGAAGATGAGCTTTTCACCAAAAAACACATTGATGTCATTCACCAATATTCACCTAAATCTGATGTGAGTTTGGAGAAAAATGAAAAACTTCACAAGTCTGATCCACCTACTACTAAAGTGAAATCCAAAAATGACATTGAAATGATTCATGAACTGAATATTTTGAGTAGTAATATCACCTTTGAATTGGAGATTTAGGTTAGGACCAATGATGACAACACTGTGTGTGTGAACACCAATTCACAATCCTCCCCTATGTTGACTATCCAACATCTAGAGCTTATTGACCAAACATCTACCGATCCAAACTGAGATATCCACACCTTTTGAATTGACTACGCTCTTGCCTACTACCTCAATGTAGTGGAACCTATGAAAACTTCCATCAGCAAACCTAGCATTAGCATGATAGAGTCGGATATCAAATATCTCAGTCAGAAAAACAAAAGAAAAAAGAAAAAGAGTTATGAGGGTGAAAAACACTATGTAGCAGTCTCAGAATCTAAAATAGTAAAAATAAACAACATATCTGAAGGTGAAAACCTCCCTAAGGTGCCTAAGGATGAGATATTTGATGTCCTTCCAAGTCATTTATAGGAAAAATCTCTAGTGTTGATAGAACCAACTCAATCTATCAACTTGCGTACAAAAGAGGAACCATAACTAATTCATGTAGCTCAATCTCTATTAGATGAAGAAAAACAAGCATTTACCAAATTCTTAATAGAGAAGAAAATCAATTTTGCATGGAAATATTTAGATATGCCAGGGTTAGATCCTAATCTCATCATGCATCATCTTTCTATAGTTCTAGGAGTCAAACCTATTAAACAAAAGTTGCAAAAGATGCATCCCGATGTTGCACTCCTAGTCAAATTTGAGCAAGAAAAGTTACTAAAAGCTGGATTTATTTGAGTCATAGATTATGCAGAGTGGATCTCAAACATAGTTCCAGTTTCAAAACCAAATAAATCTATAAGAGTATGTATAGACTTCAGAGATGTAAACAAAGAATGCCCTAAGGATGACTTTCCACTACCAAACATCAATATGATAGTGGACATGACTGCAGGCTTTTAAATGTACTCTTTAATGGATGGTTTCTCTCGATACAACCAAATCAAGATTTCTCCAGAGGATCAGGAGAAAATAGCTTTCACATGTATATGGGGTACATTCTGTTGGAATGTCATGCTATTTAGTCTTAAGAATGTCAGAGCTACTTATCAACAAGCTATGACATCTATCTTTCATGATATGATGCATCAAACCATGGAGGACTATGTCGATGACACCTTAGCTAAATCAATGATGAGATCTAAACATCTGAATGACTTGAGAAAAATACTAGATAGAATGGAGAAGTTTATTCTCAGACTGAACCCTAAAATGTGTGCTTTTGGTGTCACTTCTAGAAAGCTCCTAGGCTATATTGTTTCAAATAAGGGCATTGAAGTAGATCCTACTAAAATCAAGGCTATCATGGAGATGCAACCTCCTAAAAATATTAGTTAAATGAGAACCTTACCAGGAAGGGTACAATCAATCAGACATTTCATATCTCAGCTAGCAAATATATCACAACCTTTCACAAAGACATTAGATAAAGGTGTGACTTTTTCATGGAACAAGGAGTGTGCAAATAATTTCAACCATATCAAGCAATATCTATCAAATCCTCCTATTTTGATGCCTCCTATACAAGGGAAGCCATTGATTCTATATGTCTCTACCACAGATACATCACTAGGGGCATTACTGGAACAACATGATGAAAACAAGAAGGAAAAAACTATCTACTACATCAGCATAACACTGGTAGCATACAAGAAGAACTATTCAATGATTGAGAAAGCTTGTCTAGTAGTGATCTTTGAATCACAAAAACACTAACATTATATGTTAACTCACATAACACAATTGATAGCTAAGATAGATCCATTGAAATACTTTCTGAGAAAAGCTTCCCTCATAGGTACACTAGCTAAATGGGTGATGCTATTGAGCGAATTTGATAGAATATATTGAAAGGAAAGCTATCAAAGGCCAAGTCATTGCAGATTAGTTGGCTGAAGCACCTATGTTCGATGATGCACCATTACAGATGGAATTTCTTGATTCATCCATCATGCACATATCTTCTAGGACTCAGAGTCCTTTCTTTGATGGATCTTACAAACATAAGGGATCTGGAGTGGGCATATTGTTCATAACATTGCAAGGTTACTCAATACCTAAAGCATTCAGAATAAAATTTCCTTTCACAAAAAATATTGCTGAATATGAAGCTCTACTTAATGGCATGAAGATAGCAATTGAGTGGTGAGTAACAGAGTTGCACGTTCATGGAGACCCACAACTAGTTATACACCCAGTCTTTTAGGGATTTTTCTTGTAGGATCAAACTTGACAAATGTATGGGCTTGATTCTTAGTTTAAAAGGGACTCCAAGTTTGCAAGAAAAGCCTAAGTAATGAGGATTAAATGGAATCCTCCTTCTGCTTTGAGCTCCGTAAGACTCAAGCGGGTTGCCTATGATAGATTACTATTTTCCAAGTAAGCTTTTAGATTAGGTGGTTTGATTCTTCACTTCTTTGCTATTAATTCATCAAGTTAATTCAATAGAACATTATTACTCTACAAACAACCCATAGTATCTTGATACAGAGTATTATGATGGAAACTATAAATGTAAAAGCATGGAGCAGTGGTATAAGGACATTCATCCTTCTTCTTTTTCTGAGTTAAACTCAAGTAAGGGTAACCTTTTTATTCTTTATTTAAGGAATCACTAAATATGAACTTATACCATTTGGATATAGTTCTATCAACAAATTCTAGAAAACAAAAGTATTGGTAATGAAATGAATTTTGATCCTTCTAAGGATTTCAAAAGATAACACTTAAGAAAAAACACACTTCAAACTAGTGCCTGAATCCAAAGGGAAAAAGAGTCCTTAATGCAAATCCACAAGTCCTTTTAAAGAAATATAAAAGTATGCCTTACATACAACATGTAATCCAAATAGGATTCCTTACAAACTATTCTATCTATCTAATATTATTACTATCAATATCCCTACAAATGTATTTACTCCCTAAAATTGATAACAAGATTTTTAATTCTCTCCTTGAGAGAAACTCATAACCAATTATAGAAATTGCTTATCAACTAGTATATTTTAAATGCCTTACATATAAAACATACAAGAGTAAATAAAAAAATAGAGAGACAATAACAACAAAAGATAAGAATTGCAGTATATTTATATTAAAGAAGACTTGCAATTTACATAAGAATACTCATGCTCAAAAATTTAGACACCAAATTCAAAAGTTTGTTCTATAGAAATTGTACTTGGTTTTTCTATTATCTTTTCATTTAGCCCCCTTTTTCAAAATGAGGTTTACATTCTATTTATATCTTTTCAACCATCTTGGAATTCTCTTATCAATGAGAATGCAACAAGCTTCGGATGGTTGAAAAGCCTAACCCTAAAGAGCATAAAAAGATAAAGCAATAAAAGAAAAGATACAATACGCCCTTAGGCGGTGGAAAGAAAAAATTATCTTGGACTATTTTGCATTCTAGATCACTGATAACTGACACCTTTGTCTGCAAGTATTCATGATAGTTGCTTTGGTTATAACTAGATATGGTGACCACCATTTTGGCTAACTTACACCATTCTTAAATGATAGCTTATCATCCCTATATTCTAAGTTTAGGTGTCAGGTTCTCCAAATGTCCTCCTCATTCTTCATCCAAGATATCCAAGTCAATTGTAGTGGATTTGATTTTCTTTGGCTTTGTTAACTCATCCCATGTAGCTACTTCTTCCTCTGTCGGCCATTTAAAATCTTGAACAAGCTACAATTGTGCCTTTTGTCTTCCCCACCTAGCATTTGTGATTTCTTTGACATCTGTTGAAAATTTGGTGAGCTTTGTTTCTACCTTAATAGCCTCATCTAGAGTTTTATTGAACCTATCCAAATCTACTTCATTGCCTTCAACTAAAAATGCCTCCTTCCTAGGCAATATAAGATCAAATTTTGATCTTCATTAATCAAGGCTCTTTATGGCTCCATCTACATTCTTGATAGAAGGAATAAACTTGCTGGAATTGGAACTAAGCATGGCTATCTTAGCCTCAATTAGATTTTCCTTACCCTTAAAAAGTGGTAATATCGCTTTAATTCTATCTATCTCCTCACCAACCTGCAGAACTATTTCTGGAATATCATTTCTAAAAGATTGAGCAAATGCCAATCTCTCAAAAAGTGATGCCCTAACAGAACAGGCTGCATAGTATCCATTAAAAATATGAATATAATTATCAAATTCCAACTGTAACTTGGGAAACTTGTTCTAAGCATTAAAAAATAAATCTGATTTATCCTTGATCATATTATTTCTGTGCTCCAAAATTTTTAATAAGGCCTGCAAGATAGCCTCATTTTTCTCTATATTTATTTTCTCTAATTCTACAGCCACTCCCTCTTCTAACACCCCTTGTGCCTCAGTTAATGTAGGTTTCTCAGGAGGTGCAGGAGTAGTCAAAGGAGTATTCATGACTTGTAACTCTAAATCTATCAAAGATTTCTCAAGTGCCTTCTCCCTTATTATTCAGAGATCCCTATCTTTCAATAATGCACTGTAATCTTCAGGAAGGGAGCAATTTCTCTCTAACAATTGCTTTGTTTTATCTTCATTTAACTTGGAAAAATGAGTCAATACTTGAGAAATCTCCAGGTCCCCTATATTGTGGATGGACCATACAATTTTTATCTTCTTTCATCTACTCTTTTACATTCAAAATTGAAGGCTTTTTATCCTTAGGATAAAGACTCCACAAGGCTAATGCTTGATTTTTTGGGCTATGCCCAAATCCTCTAACAATGTCTCCCACTTGGGTTTTTGAAGATAGAGTTATGTCTTCCTACCTTTTAATTTGATCAATAATGAAATCAGAATATAAGTTCCACCTAGGCATAAGTAGCATGTTTCTCTTTTTCACCAGTTGTATGGCCTCATCTAGGGTGAAATTCTTAGCCTCAAGGTCATATTCCCTCAATTGTTGTATCACCTCCTCTAGAACTTGGCCTTCTTCAGTGTTTTACACATTATATGCAACCTATTATTGTTTGTGCCAAATCAAGAAGCTTTTGAACTCCTCTGACTCTATGAAACTATCATCCTTCAAGAAGGCATCTTGTTCAATCATTCTTTCATCTTGGCATAGAGCCAAGGGAAACTCAACATGTTTAGTTTCAAGCTTCTATTTTCTCTTTTCTTCTCTTATTTTCTTCCTTAACTGGTGATGATGGACACCATTTCTAGGAAAAAGGGCTCCTATCCTATCTATTTTCTTCACCTAAGAAGACTCACCAACCAATAATCTCTGCTTCTTTGGAGGTGGCTCACTTGTATCTTGAGAACTATGAAGCTTTGCAAGATCAACAATATTTCCCTCAACCTAATGCCTCTCCACCATTATTGATTCCAGAGGGGGAACACTATGCATAGAATAGCCACCATCATTATCTTCATCACACTTAGATTCAGAATAGACCTTCTTCTTCTTGTCTATCTCATCAATCTGATCCTCAAAAGTCCTCATTAAGGTATTGTACTGAGACATCATTTTCTCAAGCCTTTGAAGATAAGGCAATGTAGGGAAAAATACACTGAAAACTAGTCCCTTCTATTTCAATCTCTTCTCCATTGCATATAAGTCATGTATCTGGGATGCTCTCCTTGCCACTTCATCCTCCTCTATAGTATTTCTTATTACATCCTCTTTGGGATACTATTCATGTCTTTTAATAAAAGGGATGGTAGGCATGTACTATTTCCTGGTAGCAACCATAAACCCTTCTATATCTACATACCTGTGGGAAGCAGCATTTATTCTAAATTGTCCCAACCATTCATCAACTTTTCTCAAGGCATTCTTGCCTATTGTGATACTATGCACTCTAAAGTGCCTTGGAGTAAGAGTTCCCTTCCTATATGAAGCCCAATGCTCTTTATCAGTCAACATCAATTGCCAAATGAATTCTAGAAATGCCACCCTTTGTGGACAAAGAATGGTAATATGTGAGGGGGTTTGGGGCACCCATACACTCTAATTAAAGTGTATGCCTTTTCATAATATATGTCTCACCAATTATGGCCCTTATCTCATTTATCAACAAACTATTGGGGCCTCACCAGCTGCAAAACTTTAGTAGACAATCTTGATAATTCAATTCCCATACTAAGGAGGATAGGCTGAACTATCTAGTTCTCAAAAATATAGAAATTACTCCTTGTAGTAGAAGGAATCCAAGCCCTTATCCAGAACTGCACCGGGTTTTGCTGCCCCTTATACATCATTTGTGGCTCCAAGTGTTCCATATTTATAATGTTATAATTGAAATATAAAATCAAATGCATTAACAGAGAATAATGCATAAATCGAGGTGCGGGACCAGATGGAAAAGCTTTCAAAGCCTATAATCCCTCATGCATCTTGTTTATTACAAACCCTATGTAATCATATCCCTTTGTCACATGGAGACTCTAGGAATCCAGTGCTATCATGAAAAATTCTAGAGTAATTCTTTCTCCACCATCAATTTGCAATACCTTACACAATCCTTATGCAATATAATTCATGTAGAATTTTAGATCCTTGAAATAATATGGGTTTGACCTAGCTATAGGTGCAATGTACTTCCTGCCCTCCCTAGGAATATGGGTTTGAACCTCTCTCGTAACTACAATAGTCTCTGTAACATATCTGTTGGCCAAGGCCTATAAATTTATTTTGGTAGCCATAGGGACCTGAATACTAAAAGCCCTAATGAATGAACTTCTATCAAGGGTAACCTAAGGAGACCCGTCAGCTTTCCTAATTATTCTAGACAAGGGATCATAGTTGCAGTATAAAATAATTAGGACATCTATATCTAGAAAAAATTTAGGAACTATCAATTTTGCTAACCCTGAAGTCTAAGGGTTCAAGATAGGGACTGGAATCTCAGCATTTTTATAAAAATACTTAAATAGGCACATTCCAGTAACATCTGGTGTCCTTGCATCTCTACACTAAGCAAGTTCATCAACAAAACATTCATCACTAACCTTTTTGTTTTATGATGAGCCCGACAATAAGGTGAGGAATTTGTTTGAGAAGCTCTCCTTAGCCTTCTCTTTATTACCCTTACTAGTTGTAGGCTCACCTCCTGTCTGTCAACTCATCTTGTCTACAAAATCAAACTTCCTACAAATTTTGGAGGCACTGAAACTTCATAACTCACTCTGAAAGTCCTTACAAAATTCTATTATCTGGGCTCTGTAAATGCTTGGTAGTTTGAAAGAATGATGATCGATTGTATATATTTTTTATAATTGAATGGAAAAATCTATAAGAAATTAGAAAGCTATAACCATGTCACCTCCACCATTACTTGGCATGCTCAAAACTTCAATTCACTAGCTGTGGTTGAGAAAATAATAGGTAATCAAAATTAATTTTCTGGTGATCTGGAGACTACGACACTTTCTCATAATTGCTAAAAAAATCTGGCACCTTTTAAATAGTTTTGGAGATCAAGTCACTGTAACAAATTTTAGTTATATAATAGTTTTCACTTTATCTGGAGACTTAGTAACCAAGGTGGAAAATCATAGTCACTGAAAGAATTAAGACCTTTTGAAATCATCTAGAGATTAAGCGACCCTTTGATTTTTAAATTTTCCATGATCTAGAGATTTGGCGACTATAGTCAAGCCCACCTTTCTATTTATATTTTCCATGTTTTGTCAGCCAATCCTATAGAGACACATTACAAAATCCACCAAATGGAACTCACATTTTCTTCAATCTTTTGACTTTAGTGAATACTAAACTCTAGTCTTCCTGGCGATTATGCGACTGAAGACAATCTCTTAATCATGAAATAGCTTCCTTAACTTGAATTTATCTTGGAGATCATGTGACAATGCAATCCTCAAGGTCGCTAGATCATTTTTTAATGCATGGTTCAATTTTGAGATCATGTGACCATCACTCGATAAAAACAAAATCAATGGCCAAAAAATAGCTACTAGAAAACCTTCCTCTTAACTCATATTCATCCAGCAAACGTGTGACTGCAGACATCTCCCCGTTGCTGAATATCTTTTCCAACTATGGTTAGAACTGGAGATGTCATGAACACCATTAATCTCTATGTCCCTAGAGAAATCACTTAACCTTGGTTAAGTAACGAGAATAATCATCAATCGCTGACTAGAATTTGATCCAATGGTCATTGCTAAGTTGCCATAACTTTTGTAACTTAATTGCTTCATTGGCAGATCCAAAGATAATTGGGTCACTAAATCACTGACTGCTAGAGACATAACTGCCAGGGTGATGAGAACACATGACTAAAGAGAATGCCAAGTCCTAGGATAAAAGAACTATCCACTAACAAACCTTGAGATCTGGCAACCTGAAGAACAAACCGCTACCTCACATTTGGAGATTCAGCAACCAACTATAGATCTCAATATCACTGAAAATTACATCAATTTCATACTTCTTTCAGAGATCATCCGACTGAAGGCATTTTGATATGGAGCTCTAGAGACTATAGTAACTTCTGCAAAGTAGTCGCTAGATCTCACAATGATAATCTATAGAACTAGCAACCAAAGGGAAACGTTAAGTCACTTAAGAACAAGGAATATTCTTTCATCCCAAGGAGATCATGCGACATGAAGCTTTTGGGTAATCTCTCATAAGAAAGGAATATACCAAATGAATTTGGAGATTGAGAGACTAACTGGGAAGACAAAAGCGCACATGTTTTAAAAGATCTCTTAAGAGATTGAAAAAGGTAATGACCAAATAGACTTGGGTGAGCAATTTTATGGCTTCTTTGGATTTTCTAAAGCAATGAGACTTGAAACCTAGGGTTTTCACCTAAAATGAGACTTGGAGCTTCTGGGGACTGAAAGACTAGAGACCTAAACCACAAAGAAACAAGACAGAGATCAAAAAACCAAAAAATTTTGAAAGACAAAACCTCAAAAATGGAAAAACTACCAATAGTGGCTCTATCTGAGGATGTTTGAATGAGATTTTAAGCAAGAACCATAGATCTCTAGGAAAGAAGACCAAAAAAATGCCTAACCTAAAACAAGAAGAAAAACTCACGACTGAAAGGAAACAAGACTATACAATTTCACAAGAAATTTACATGTGCATCAAGACCATAACTTTTAGTTGAAAAAGGGCTTTAAGAATTGCCCATACACTGGCAACTCAAAGACTTCTCCATCCATATTTTTAATCAGGTAAGAATCCTTTCCAAAACCTTCATGGATTATATAGGGACCAAGCCATAATGATTCAAATTTCTTATGTTTTCCCTTATCCTCTTCTCTCACATTCCATTGAAGCACTAGGTCATCTGTTTTAAATTTTCTAGTAGTAGCTCTTTTGTCAAAGAGGTACTTCATTTTCTGTTGCAACTTGATATTGCTCCTTTGACTTTCCCTTCTTATTTCATCCAATTTAGTCAATTCATGATTCTTTCTTGCATTGGCTTTGATACATCCAATTCCTCATCTTGAATAAATTTATAAATAGGAAGCAAATTATTTATGGGTAATCTAGACTGTAAACCATACACCAGTTCAAATGGAGACTTCCCAGTAGCTTTCTTTACTATAATCCTATCTGCCCATAGGGAAAACTTCAGTTTTGAATGCCAAGCTCTTTTATTTTTCTCAAGTGTTTTCTTTAGAATTGTCAAAATGCTTTTGTTACTGGATTCGGCCTATCCATTTGCCTAGGGTGATAGGGAGATGAATAGGATGTCATGATTCCATTGTCTTTACAAAAATCCTTGAATTCATTTGACCTAAAACACATTGCATTATCAGTGATCAACTTCATGGGGACACCAGATCTAGTCAAAATATTATCTAGTAAGAAATCAATCACTATTTTACTTGTTGCCTTTTTTGTGGGAATAGCTTCTATCCATTTTGTGAAATAGTCAGTTGCAACAAGTATCCAACTGTGTCCCCCACTTGATTTTTCAGAAAACTCACCTATGAAATCCATTCCCCACATTGTGAATGGTGCTTCTGTAACTATTGGATTTAACAATAATGCTCCTAAATACTTCAACTTAGAAGCAAACTTTTGGCAAGCCTCACATTTCTTAACAAACTAGAAATAATCTTTAAACAAAGTAGGCCAAAAATAACCAACTCTTAAAATCTTGTGAGCAGTAGTCTTTGCTGAATAATTCCCCCCACAAACACCAGCATGCATTTCATTCAAGATCTTTTCTACCTGATATTTGTCAAGGCAAAACAATAGAATTCCATCTCTATTTTTCCAGTACAAATCCCCTTGTATCAATGTGTACTTTTGAGCTTTTAATTTCAAGGCTCTCTTTTGATTATTAGTCATATGCTCTAGACATCTGGCATTCTTAATGAAATATAAAATATCAGCATAATATGGCTGCATCTCAATACTTGTTATTGTCATGTCTGATGTTCCCTCATTGTTAATCTGGACCAAATCCATGTTTTCTTCAGTCATTAGTTTTGCTAAACCTAGTCCTCTCACTAGCTTGGTGATATGGATTTCCAAATTGAATTCTTGAATCTTGGTGATCCATTTTCATCTTTTACCAGTGACTTCTGACTATGTAAGAACATCCTTAACTACCGCATGTGGAACATATGCAATAACCTTAGCACAAATTAAATAAGGTCTGAAAGATTTTACTACTTTTACCAATGCATATGCCTTCTTTTCTATCATTTCATAATTTAATTCAGCAACCTGCAAGGACTTACTAAAAAATGCAATTGGATGCTCAAAATTTTCTTCATCCTTTTGTAGTAGTACAATAGCAATAGTGTGAAATAATGCAAAAGAGAAAAGTGAGAAAGGCTTGCTGTAATCAGGAGATTTTAATACAGGTGCCTCTTGAAAAAATTATTTAATTTTGTCAAAGGCACTTTGAGCTTCAGTAGTCCATTGGAATTTAACATCCTTTTTGAGTAACTTAACTATTGGCTTGACAATTTCAGCAAAGTTGGCAATGAACCTCCTAACAAAATTGATTTTTCCTAAAAAATATTGCACACCCTTGAGATTTTTGGGTGTAGTGACCTTCTTGATTTCTTCCACCCTCTTTGGATCAATTCTTATCCCTTCTTTGATACAATGTGCCCCAGTAATTTTCCTTTTTTGACTGCAAAGTTACACTTCTTTGGATTCAGGGACACACCATATTCTAGAGCTTTGTTAAAAATCTTTTCAAGATGTGAACAATGATCCTCAACACTTTTGGAATAAGCAGTCAAGTCATCCTGGTACACAACCATAAACAAGTCTATATATTCTTTGAAAGCAACATCCATGGTTCTTTGAAAGGTTTCTCCAGCATTCCTAAGGCCAAAAGGCATTCTGACATACACATAGGTTCCCCAAGGTGTTGTGAATGTGGTTTTAAATTATTCTGATTCTTTCACCAACACTTGGTTATATCTAGAGAAACCATCCATCATAGAAAGTAATTCACATCCAGTGACTTTATGCAACATTGCTTCCATATTAGGAAGAGAATAGTTGTCTTTTAATGATGCAACATTTAGGTTTCTAAAATCCACACATAACCTAATATCACCATTTTTCTTTCTAACTAGAACCAGGTTAGATACCCAAGTTGAATGCCTGATAGGCTGAATTATTCCTGCATCACTCAACTTAACCAATTCTTGTTGCATTTTGGGAACCAATAATAGATTAATAGGTCTCTGCTTCTGTCTAAATGGCTTAGCATCTTGTTTTAATGGGATCTCATGTTGGAAAAGGTCCTCTCTATAGGCCTTCAAGTCATCATAAGACCATGCAAACACATGCTTGTGTTTTCTTAATAATTTAATCAGCTTGTATCTTAATTGAGGATCTAATCCTTTTCCAATATAAATCATTTGAGGTGTATTATGTGACCCCAAGTTCACTTCCTCTAAATCCTCTATCCTAGCATTACTAGTCTTTAGCATGTGATCATCCTGACTACTATATAATGCTTTTAGCTTAGTTAGACTCTTAGGAATATGATTTGTACTCAACTAGAGTACCGCATTCCCCAAAACCATATCCTTACCATCAATTTCTTCAACCAAAGTGTTACAGTCTATGAGTTGATCTTCATACATGTCAACGCATTGAATAAACTTTAGAATGTCTTGGTCATCTTCAAAGACCCTCCAACTATAAATATTATCTGGGATAACTGGCCTACTTTTTATTTCCACTATTGACACTCCGGACAAGGTTACATCATCTCCTTTTTAGGCAGTATTAGCTAAAAAATCAGCCATTATGTTTTTAGACCTTTCTACCCAACAGATGTTGAAAGCATCAAATAACTCAATCTGATCCCAAATAGAATGTTTATATAACTTCAATCTATCATTTTTTACAGCATATTTGTATCTAACTTGTGCCACCACAAGCTCAGAGTCACCAAAAACTTTTAAACATTTTATCCCATGTTTTATGGCAATGTTTAATCCTAAAGATAGTGCTTCATACTCAGAAGTGTTATTTTTACATTGAAAAGTCAATAGGAAACAATATTTGAAAGTGGTACCTGATAGAGATATAAATAGGACTCCAACTCCTGATACTTTATTCAAACAAGCTCCATCAAAATACATTTTCCATAATCCATTTTTTTGCTCTTTCAGTTCTTTAATTAATGGGTCTGCATCTTCCTCTTGAGGAATGAGCTTCTCCACTTTAAAGTTTTCCATATTGACATCCACATAGCAATTCAAATCATCAGCATCATTTAATTCAATCATGTGTGGGGTTCTACTTTCTCTAGATATTTTTACATTATTCCCATCAATGTTAAAAGTTTCAAAAGACAAGTCACATTGGATACTACCCCCCATTGATGCACTCCACTTTCTAGACAATAACATCCCATACTGAGGTGGGATATCAACCACCAAGACACTCATAGTTAACAACTTGTTTGGGTAAGCTGCTAACCTATAAGGTAATTCTTTTATAGTACCAATAACTAGGACTTCTCTTGAATCCATGGCTTGACATCTCCCATGAGGTGTATCTACTTTCAATCCCATAGACCTCATAACTTCTGCAGGCATAACAGTATTAGAAGCTCCTGAATCAATTATACAGTTCTTCAAAAACTTCCCATTTACAATCAAAGACAAAAAGAAAGGATCAATAGTTCCTGTCACAGTATTGATAACATTTGTATCCAAGTAAATTTGAGGAATTTCAGAAATAATTTTCCCACACTGGTTTTCATTTGAGTCAACTACTGAGGTAATCACTTTATCAGCCTTAATGATATTTTGGGTATCAGTAGGAGAAACTCCATTTACCCAACTTAAAGCCTTATCTTTATGCTCCTAAATCCTCATCATTTCTAACAAAGGGACTTTAACAGTGATTTGTGACAACAACTTACTCATGTCAGCAGGAATGTACTTTGGGTCAACTATGTCTTGTTTAATAACAATGACCTCCTTGTTTTCTTCATATTCAATAAGACCAGGATGATCCTTGTTTTGGGTTTTGACTTCCTTTTGGGAAGAAATGATAGTTTCCTCAAGAGGTTTAGCCTTTACTCTATAAGTCATATTGGGAGTAGAAAAAGTGACATTCTTTTTTATCTTAGTCTTGCTAACAACTTTTGCAGCCTTATATTTATCTTGAGCTTGTTTCACATCCCTATCTGATTTCTTGATGAATATACTAGATGGCTTTTGACTTGAATCACCCACTACCCTATTTCTTAAATTATAGTTACCCTTGGCTTGTGTAACAATATCTATTGTGATTTGTGCAATTTCCTCATTAGAGGGCCTTCTTAACACAACTGATCCATCATATCTTAAAGTGTTACACTGGACTCTATCCAACTGACTGTCTTCTTCATTAGAAAAGACTTGTTGATGATAGACCTAATTTTTGATTTGGGAAGTAGAAACATCTTGACCCTCATCCTCCTTAGTGGAGTCCATTTCATCATACATACATGAAGAAGTCATGGCACATCCTTGATCATCATAAGATTCTTCATCATTACTTTCTTACTCTCCATCTGTAGAGACACTTTGAGCAACCACATAGTAATAAGGATCATGAGGTGATTGAAAAGCAATGGACCAAGGAACATCATCATTCATGTTTACTAAACTCTTGTGTAATGGGTCAGGTGTTTTCCTGTTGGGTTTATCCCTTTTTTTAGGAAGCACTAGTTTTCCATCTTTCCACCGAGTGTTATAAGGATAGTTCTGGATTCTTTGTAACTTGTTAAGGTTATTGAAGGATGGCCTATCATTTCCCTGCACTCTATTGTTTCTACTTTTTCCAAGCTTAAAATCTTTTATTTATCTTAAGATTTGCTTCAAACTATCATCATCTTTTGGTTTTGCATCAGGTTTCCCTAGTTCTTTTCTATTTTAAACTAGAGGTTTATAATCATCCCTTGTTCCCAACTTCCCTGATATTTTTCTATTTCTTTCTATGTTAATGGCCAATTTTTAAGCCTCTACAAGATTTCTAGGGTTTTTTTCTCTTAAAATATATCCCATCTTTGAATCAAAAGCATTTAGGTAAGTGACCAAACATATTTTGTCATCAAACTTGATAACTTGTAACAATTTATGCATAGCTTTCTGGAATCTGACATCAAATTCAACAACACCCTCATTTTAGTTTTTCGTGATGTTATTGAACTCATTGAGCATGAAACCTTCATTGGTCTTATCACCATATTGTTCTTTGAAATAATGCTTGAACTATTCCCATGAACTTATGCTAGCATGAGGTAAATTCCTAAACCAATCTCTAGCATCTTCAGTGAGAGATTGAACAAAAATTTTCATAATGACATCATCAGGCTTAATGTTGTAGTCATCTATTACATTAGTGAAGCTTTTCAAGTGTTCCTCACAAGTGACTGAATTGCTTCTAGTGAATTTTGGAAGTTTCTTCCTAATTTCATCAGGGATAGGGTTTGGGTACCCAGGGATCCCAACAAAAACCAATTGTTTATGTCTCTCATGGATGGACCCTATTTGAGATGGGCCAACTCCTAAAGTTATGGATGTTTGGATACCTGATAAAGGGTTAGTTTTGGCAATATTCAAAATATTTGCACCTTGTACCCGGGAGGTGGATACTGTACTGGTAGGTCCTGAAGATTGTTTAAGGAACTCAATCTTTCTTTCCATCTCAACTGCAGTAGCTTCTAACTCTTCCTTTTCTAATTCTTTAGCCAACAATTCTTGCTCTCTTCTTGCCTTTTCAAGGTCAACATCTAATCTTGCTGCTTGATCTAAAGTTTTCTTAGTAGAATTTGGTTCATTAATTGAAATCCCTATAACTTTTTGTTTACCCTTATCCCTAGGGTTTCTTATTTCATTTATTTCTTGGACAATAGGTTGTTCCTCTATTTTTTTGTTATAGGAACATAATTTATGGCTTCAAAATCCAACAATTTCTTCTTCAATTGTTTAGCTCTTATCATAGCATGTCTAATCTTTTCTTCCTTTTCTCTCTCTTTTTTGCCTAATTATAGCTTGCTCTCGGATCTTCCTTTCTAGTTCAAACACCTCTTCAAAGATTTCCTTAGAATCTGGGAGGGTTGTTTTTGATGAAGATTTTTGGGAAATGACATCTTCTTGGTGGTCATTAGGTACTTGGTGGCCTTGTAAGGAGAAAATATAAGCAAAACTCTTAAAGGGACAAGAGATAGAAAGATGAAAAGAGAACTTTGATCTTCAATGGTGACTAACTGGTATGGAATGAGCAGGCCAGGAGTCAAACTCAACTTGACACTTGTGTAACTTATAACTTTGTAGAAGATTTTAACTAATCCCCAGAAGAGTCACCAATTTGTTAGGGATTTTTCTTGTAGGATAAAACTTGACAAATGTATGGGCTTGATTCTCAGTTTGAAAGGGACTCCAAGTTTACAAGAAAATCCTAATTAATGAGGATTAAATGGAATCCTCCTTCTGCTTTGAGCTCCACAGGACTTAGGTAGGTATTGCCTATGATAGATTACTATTTTCCAAGTAAGCTCTTAGATTAGGTGGATTGATTCTTGATTGCTTTGCTATTAATTCATCAAGTTAATTCAATAGAACATTATTACTCTATAGACAACCCATAGTATCCTGATATAGAGTATTATGATGTAAACTATAAATGTAAAAGCATGGAGTAGTGGTATAAGGACATTCATCCTTCTTCTTTTTCTGAGTTAAACTCAAGGGAGGGTAACCTTTTGATTCTTTCTTTAAGGAATCACTAAATATGAACTTATACCATTTGGATATAGTTCTATTAACAAACTTCTTGAAAAAAAAAGTACTGGTAATGAAATGAATTTTGATCCTTCTAAGGATTGAAAAAGATAACACTTAAGAAAAAACAAACTTCAAAACAGTGCTTGAATCCAAAGGCCAAAAGACTCCTTAATGAAAATCCACAAGTCCTTTTAAAGAAATATAATAGTATGTCTTAAATACAACCTGCAATCCAAATAAGATGCCTTACAAACTATTTTGTCTATCTAATATTATTACTATCAATATCCCTACAAATGTATTTACTCCCTAAAATTGATAACAAGATTTTTAATTCTCTCCTTGAGAGAAACTCATAACCAATTACAAAAATTTCTTATCAACCAGTATATTTTAAATGCCTTACATATAAAACATACAAGAGTAAATAAAAACATAAAGAGACAATAACAACAAAAGATAGGAATTACAGTATATTTATATTAAAGAAGACTTGCAATTTACATAAGAATGCTCATGCTCAAAAATTCAGACACCAAATTCAAAATTCTATTCTGTAGCAATTATACTTGGTTTTTATATTATCTTTTCAGTTAGCCCCCTTTTTCAAAATGAGGTTTACATTCTATTTATATATTTTCAACCATCTTCAAATTCTCTTATTAATGAGAAAGCAACAAGCTTTGGATGGTTGAAAACCCTAACCCTAAAAAGCATAAAAAGACAAACCAATAAAAGACAAGATACAATACACCCTCAGGAAGTGGAAAGACAAAATTATCTTGGACTATTTTGCATTTTGGATCGTTGATAACTGAGACCTTTTTCTGCAAGTATTCATGATAGCTGCTTTAGTTATAACTAGATATGGTGACTGCCATTCTGGCTAACTTACACCATTCTTAAATGATAGCTTATCATCG
Source organism: Chamaecyparis obtusa (assembly GCA_027943335.1). Taxonomy (NCBI): domain Eukaryota; kingdom Viridiplantae; phylum Streptophyta; class Pinopsida; order Cupressales; family Cupressaceae; genus Chamaecyparis; species Chamaecyparis obtusa. Next base: position 506,633 of record BSBK01003610.1, read on the forward strand.
TCGTATTCTAAGATCAGGTGTCAGGTGATCCATATGTCCTCCTCATTCTTCATCCAAGATATCCAAGTCAACTATAGTGGATGTGATTTTCTTGGGCTTTGTTAACTCATCCCACATAGCTACTTCCTCTGTCAGCCATTTAAAATCCTAAACAAGCTGTAATTGTGCCTTTTGTCTTCCCCACCTAGCATCTATGATTGCTTTGACATCTATTGAAAATTTGGTGAGCTCTATTTCTTCCTTAATAGCCTCATCCAGAGTTTTATTGAACCTATCCAAATCTACTTCAATGCCTTCACATTAAAAATGCCTCCTTCCTGGGCAATATAAGATCAAATTCTGATCTGCATTGATCAAGGCTCTTTATGGCTCCATTTGCATTCTTGATAGAAGGAATAAACTTGCTGGAATTGGAAATGAGCATGGCTATCTTAGCCTCAATCAAATTTTCCTTACCCATTAAAAGTGGTAATATGGCTTTAATTATATCTATCTCCTCACCAACCCGCAAAACTATTTCTGGAATAGCATTTCTGAAAGATTGAGCAAATGCCAATCTCTCAAAAAGTGATGCCCTAATAGAACAGGCTACATAGTATCCAGTAAAAATATGAATATAATTATCAAATTCCAACTATAACTCAAGCAACTTGTTGTAAGCAGTAAAAAATAAATCTGATTTATCCTTGATCATATTATTTCTGTGCTCCAAAATTTTTAATAAGGCCTGCAAGATAGCTTCATTTTTCTCTATATTTATTTTCTCTAATTCTACAGCCACTTCCTCTTTTGACATCCCTTGTGCTTTAGTTAATGCAGGTTGCTCAGGAGGTGCAGGAGTAGTCACAGGAGTATTCATGACTTGTAACTCTAAATCTATTAAATATTTCTCAAGTGCCTTCTCCCTTATTATTTAGAGATCCCTATCTTTCAATAATGCACTATAATCTTCAACAAGGGAGCCATATCTCTCTAACAGTTGGTTTATTTTATCTTCATTTAACTTGGAAAAATGAGTCAATACTTGAGAAATATCTAGGTCCCCTATATTGTGGATGGACCATGCAATCCTATCTCCTTCCATTTGCTCTTTTACATTCAAAATTGAAGGCTTTTTATCCTTAGGATAAAGACTCCACAATGCTAATGCTTGATTTTTTGGGCTATACCCAAATCCTCTAACAATGTCTCCCACTTGGGCTTCCAAAGAAAAATTTATGTCTTCTTGGCTTTTAATTTGATCAATAATGAAATTAGAATATGAGGTCCACCCGGGCACAAGTAGCATGTTTCTCTTTTTCACCAATTGTCTGGCCTCATCTAGGGTGAAATTCTTAGCCTCAGGGTCATACTCCCTCAATTATTGTACCACCTCCTCTGGCACTTGGCCTTCTTCAGTGATTTTCACATTAGATGCAACCTATTGTTGTTTGTGCCAAATCAAGAAGCTCTTGAACTCCTCTAACTCTACGAAACTATCATCCTTCAAGAAGGCATATTGTTCAATCATTCTTTCATCTTGGCATAGAGCCAAGGGTAACTCAACATCTTCAGTTTCAAGATTTTGTTTTCTCTTTTATTCTCTTATTTTCTTCCTTAACTGATGATGATGGACACTAGTTCTAGAAAAAAGGGCTCCTATCCTATCCATTTTCTTCACCTGAGAAGACTCAGCAACCAATAATCTCTACTTCTTTGGAAGTGGCTCACTTGTATCTTGAGATCTATGAAGCTTTGCAAGATCAATAGTATTTCCTTCAACCTGATGCCTCTCTGCCATTATTGATTCTAGAGGGGGAACACTATGCACAAAATAGCCACCATCACTATCTTCATCACACTCAAATTCAGAATAGACCTTCTTCTTCTTATCTGTCTCATCAATTTGATCCTCAAAAGTCCTCATTAAGGTATTATACTAAGACATCATTTTATCAAGCCTTTGAAGATAATGCAATGTAGGGAAAAAGCCACTGAAAACCAGTCCCTTATGTCTCAATCTCTTCTCCATTGCATATAAGTCATGTATCTGGGAGGCTCTCCTTGCCACTTCATCCTCCTCTATAATATTTCTTATTACATCCTCTTTAGGAAACTCTTCATGTCTTTTATTAAAAGGGATGGTAGGCATGTAGTATTTCCTAGAAGTAACCATAAATCCTTCTATATCTACATACCTATGGGAAGCAGCATGCATTCTAAATTGTCCCAACCATTTGTAATACCCCTCTAACCCTAATATAAGTTTTGTGTTTTTGAAAGAATTAAGATCCTTCGATGTTTTCTTATAGCTTAAGTTGTACATGATACTTGTTTGATTTATTCATATAGTTGTTTATAATAATTTCATAAGCTAGTACTAAATGATTCTAATATCAGACATACTATCTAAAGGTATCATTTTTGTATGTATTTATCTCCATGTATGTATTGAGTACCTTCAAGACCTTTATGAACATAGTTAGGATGTTATATGATATGTACTTGATAGATATATATAAGTGGTTATTTATATTTTCTTCTATTAAGGTTACTTTGATGAATCTTGTATCTCACTTGATGATTTGATTATGTTGATTTATTATTAGTATTGATAAGAGACTAACACAATGCTTGAGATTCTAACCTTCGTTATGATGATGCTACATGCTTTGGGTGTATATATATACATGATGTGTTTTCATGATTCAGGATGAAGTCGTAGTTACTCACATAGCTGAGGTCCACACGATGTATCGATCCTGGTCATCTATTTGCAATGTTTTCTTTTATATGTATATCCGTGCATATGTATTTCTTCTTTGTGATGCAGGCTTGTAGGTACCGGGCATTGACTTCACCTGGCTTCACAGGTCTGAGCATGCCCTCAAATCCTTGATGGTTGTTGTTATGGAGATAGTACTAAGGCCCCTACATGAGTCTTCCTTTGTCATTATTCCAATTTGGGAATATTAGGGTTCCTTCTTTGTCAGTCAACCTTTGGGTCAAAAACCTAGATCCAACGCACCCGGTTGGGCATGGTTGTAGTTAGTGCCTTGTGGCCACTTGAATTCATTTGGTTGTATGATTTGTTTACTCATTTTATTTATTTCTCCTTCTTGGTATGATTCTTAGTTAATCTTTCTATGTTGTGTTTCAGGAGTTTGGCTTGACTTTCCTTGTTGACTTTGGTTGACCTTGTTTGATCTTATAGTTTTCTCAATATGTTTCATAGTTGATTTTTATGGCCTCTTTCGATGATTAGATTTATTTTGAGGCATGTGATTTTATTCTACCTCAGTGTTATATCCTATAGTAATTATAAATAGGTAATAATATTGTGATCTATTACTTCATAATCTTATAGATTATAGTGTTTGGTATTTGGCATGTATCTATATAAATATAAATATAAATAAATATATATATATATATATATATATATATATATATATATATATATATATATATATATATATATATATATATATATATGGAAATATATATATGGGTGAACACATATATGTATTTATATATATATATATATATATATATAATTTATATGTGATTATATGTTAATTATTGTAGATATTGTTGATGGTGTATATTTCGGGATTAATGTAAAGTATAATATTATTAATAATTAAATATTAAATAATGCGAGGTATATTATTCTCAATTGCTAGTTATTAATAATGAGGATAGGTTATATATATAGATATTGATGTAATTAATGATGGCATATGCATATATGTTAGGATAATATTACATATGTGTATGAATGAATACAAATAATCTTTTATTGTATATTTGAGTAATATAGTTGTATGATATTAAGTTATTTTATAATACCCTTTAGTTAAGAGTTAGTTGGGAGTTGGTTGCTTTTCCTCTCAACCTTTGGAAAGCTATTTATATGCACTACTTTCTCATTTGAAGAGGGGAGATTTTGGGGGCTGAAGCATTGAGGAGAGGATGGCCTTACTTTTCATGGAGATTTTGGAGAGAAAACTTGGAGATGTGAGGGAGAGTTTGTAAGCATATGTCTTTAAGAATTTTTGGTTATCTTTGCTTTTGGGAGAGAGACATTTTTGTGAGAATTTCAGTAGTTGAGAGAGGGATTCTTTGCTGTGGAATTATTTATTTCTTTCATGAAGATTTCTGAAAGTGGATAGGGTTTGAAGGATGCATCTCAAGTTTGGAATTGTCTTCTCTTTTGTTTCCTTCCTTCTTCGATTCAACCTTCGTAGGACATGAGGTATGGATTGAATATTTTAGTTACTTTATGTGTCTGATAGATTATGGATCTATTTATATATTATCATTATTTATTATATCTTTACTTTTCATTTCTATGGTTATTTTAAAGTTTTGAGTTTTTGTTTGTAAGAATTGGCATGTGTTTTCCTAGGGTTTTTAGCAACCCATTTTTGGAGATCTATTATTATAATAATTTAAATTGAATCTAGAGTTTTAATAAATTGATTTTATGGAATTAAAATTCACAGATCTCAAATGGGTATCTCTCTGATTTTATTTTTAGGGTCTAATTAATGCCTTATTTTTGACATTTTGGCAGACTATGCCTGTCCATTCTTGATTCCAAATTTTCTGTCAAATGTATTTGTATGCTACAGGCTGATATGATTATATAGAAGTATAAATTTTATATCAAAGATTATCCTAAGTGTTATCTTTCATTTAAAATTGGTTTGGAGAATTTTTATTATGTTTTGTGAAAATTACAACCGTTTTAGTGAAGGCAGGTCTGAACCCTAACCAGAGTTTTCTGTTTTAAACCAGAAGTCATAACTTTCTTTCCCACCATTGGATCTTCCTAAAAATAAAATTGAAAGTCCATAATTATGTTATATAAATCTCCACCAAAGCGATTTCCTTGATTTTATGTTTTGTGGAAGATATGGATGACTGTTCTATGATGACTATTCTTTGCATTTAATCCTTGCTTGAAATAATTCAGTTTAAGAACATCATTAAGTTTTAAGGTTTCGTATGGTTACCAGAGGCTATTAGAATTTGTTTTTTGGTTAATTGGATTTATTTATACTCTGAATATTTTTATAATATCACTTGGATGTCTTCTTATATGTTTGGAACATTCTTAATGTCATATTGGGTTTAGGGTTGTCAAGTGGACTGGGGACAACATATGTTTTCCTAAACTCAATCAAATGTTGTTATGGAATTGATATGAATTCTTGATGATGAATCTATTATGTTCTTATGATTTTTATATGTATGTTAGGGAACCTAAGTACACTAGGTGAGTGGCTCATAGTGAGGGGCCGGGGCCCTAAGTGGCTAGTACCAGGATAACCTACTATGAGTTATTTAATCAAGTGATAACCTAAATAAATGAATTGGGAATGGGAAATTACACACTAATCAAGATTAATTGTGCCTCACCCATGCCTTTAGTGCTAGTAAAGACTAAGGATGGGAGTGGGAGAAGGTACCTATGCGTAGGTATGACTGGATGACCTTGTCTGTACGAGAGGCATTCGGTTCCGCATGTGCCTACTTGGGGGCCGGGGCCAAGAGTGGCTAGTACCAGGACAACCCAAGGGGTGAGGGCTATGTGATGACACTCACCTAGCTTGTAGCTTAGATTCTCTATCAAATTTGATCATGCCTCTGGTATTCCTTGTGGTCTTCTTGTCTTTTCTTTTTTTGTTGTGACTTTGGGGAACTTTTATCACCACCTTAGGAATTTCCTAGTTGTTACCTCTTGTATGGGCCTTTGGTTCTATCTCCTAGCTCGGGGGAGTGGGCCTATTGGTTCCACATGGTTGGGTGGTTAATATTTATATCGAGGTATTGATCGTGATTCTTTGGATGATCCTAGCACATATTCCTTTCCAGATCTGTAGTTGAAGATTTCTTATTGGATATTTTAATATGTTGAGATGTACTTATGTATTTGTATTCATGTAATTTTTTAATCTCCTAAAAAGAGTCTTGTAGTATTGATGTAATCTCAATTCAAGGCAATGCTAAGGGAATGGGTAGTTCTAGGTAAAAGAAAGGGAAAGGAATGTGGAATATTGGACATGTTACTAGCATTAAAAGAAAGTGTTTATGTTATTTATCCTATCCTCTTATGTTGTCCATGTGTAAAGGAAATAATCTTGAATATAATTATATATAATGATGTATCACAACAATAATGTATTCTCTCTTGATGAAAGAATTCAAAGAAATTATTGAGAAATGATAGATTAGTGATTGGAATTATTAACAATGAATGGTTATGAAACAATGCAATAGAATATTAATTTGATTTTAATGTTAATACTTGGTTCATGTTAATGAAGTACCTAGGATGATGCCTACCTTAATGAATATTAATCTCTTACCTAAATTATTAGAGAAAAGTGATATAAAGGATAGTAGATATAGATGAAATCAATATGAATTTATGGAATGAGTTGATAAAAGGAATAATGATGTTGGATGATTAACCTATGTTTAATAAAAGAAATAAGTTAGGGACATTTAACTTGGTGCATTAAAATGAATGTAGATTTTTTAAGCTCATGATTCCGTGAATATCTTATGCATGTAAATGGTTTATATGATGTTGCTTTAGTAGCGACGTTAGGGAACTCGGGAGGACTTAAGTTGTATAAATATTACATTCAAGTAGTAGAAAATTATTTCTTCTTTTAGAAATATGAAGTGGAATGATGAATATTATTCTAGTTAAAATAAAATTAAAAAAAATATAAAAAAAAAATAAAAATTCACTACTTGCATTTTATAGAGGTTTTATGTCTTGTCCTCTTGGGTTTCCTGGCGGGGCGTTACACCATTCATCAACTTTTCTCAAGGCATTCTTGCCTATTGTGATACTATGCACTCTAAAGTGCCTTGGAGTAAGAGTTCCCTTCCTATATGAAGCCAAATGCTCTTTATCAGTCAACATCAATTGCCAAATGAATTCCAGAAATGCCACCCTTGGTGGAGAAAAGAATGGTAATATGCGAGGGGGCTGGGGGTACCCATACACTCTAATTAAAGTGTATGTCTTTTCATAATATATGTCTCCCCAATTATGGCCCTTATCTCATTTATCAACAAACTGTTGGGGCCTCACCAATTGCAAAACTTTAGTAGACAATCTTGATAATTCAATTCCCATACTAAGGAGGATAGGCCAAACTAGCCAATTCTCAAAAATATAGAAATTACTCCTTGTAGTAGAAGGACTCCAAGCCCTTATCCAGAACTGCACCGGGTTTTGCTGCCCCTTATACATCATTTGTGGCTCCAAGTGTTCCATATTTATAATGTTATAATTGAAATATAAAATCAAATGCATTAACAGAGAATAATGCATAAATCGCGGTGCGGGACCAGATGGAAAAGATTTCAAAGCCTATAATCCCTCATGCATCTTGTTGATTACAAACCACTATGTAGTAATATCCCTTTGTCACATGTAGACTCTGGGAATCCAATGCTATCATCATAAATTCTGGAGTAATTCTTTCTCCACCATCAATTCCCAATACCTTACACAATCTATATGCAATATACTTCATGTAGAATTTTAGAGCCTTGAAATAATATGGGTTTGACCTAGCTATAGGTGCAATGTACTTACTGCTCTCCTGAGGAATATGGGTTTGAACCTCTCTCGTAACCACAGTAGTCTCTCTGACATATCTATTAGCTAATGTCTGTAAATTTATTTCAGTAGCCATAGGGACCTGAATACCAAAAGCCCTAATGAATGAACTTCTATCAAGGGTAACCAAAGGAGACCCATCAGCTTTCCTAATTGTTATAGACAAGGGATCATAGTTGCAGGATAAAACAATTAGGACATCTATGTCTAGAAAAACTTTGGGAACTATCAATTTTGCTAACCCTGAAGTCCAAGGGTTCGTGACAGGGACTGGACTCTCAGCATTTTTATAAAAATACTTAAATAGGAACATTCCAGTAACATTTGGTGTCCTAGCATCTCTACATTGAGCAAGTTCATCAACAAAACATTCATCACTTACCTTTTTATTTTGTGATGAGCCCGGCAATAAGGTGAGGAATTCATCTGATAAGCTCTCCTTAGCCTTCTCTTTATTACCCTTACTGGTTTTAGGCTCACCTCCCATCTGTCAACTCATCTTGTCTACAAAATCAAACTTCCTGCAAATTCTAGATGCACTAAAACTTCAGAACTCACTCTAAAAGTCCTTACAAAATTCTATCATCTGGGCTCTGCAAATGCTTGGTAGTTTGAAAGAATGATGACCAACTATATATATTTTACAAAATTGAATGTAAAACTCCATAAGAAATTAGAAAGCTATAACCATGTCACCTCCACCATTACTTGGCACACTCAGAACTTCAATTCACTAGCTGTGGTCGAGAAAATGACAGGTAATCAAATTGAATTTTTTGGTGATTTGGCGACTACAACACTTTCTCATAATTTCTAAAAAAATCTGGTGCCTTTTGAATAGTTCTGGAGATCAAGCGACTATAACAAATTTTAGTTATATAATAGCTTTCACTTTATTTGGAGACTCATTGACCAAGTTGGAAAATCATAGTCACTAAAAGAATTGAGACCTTTTGAAATCATCTAGAGATTAAGCGAACCTTTGATTTTTAAAATTTTCATGATCTAGAGATTTGGCGACTATAGTCAAGCCCACCTTTCTATTTATATTTTCCATGTTTTGTTACCTAATCCTATAGAGACATGTTACAAAATCTGGCAAATGGAACTCACATTTTCTTCAATCTTTTGACTTTGGTCAATACTAAATTCCAGTCTTCCTGGTGATTACGTGACTAAAGATAATCTCTTAATCGCCAAATAGCTTCCTTAACTTGAGTTTATCCTGAAGATCAGGTGACAATGCAATCCTTAAGGTCGCTAGATCATTTTTTAACCCATAGTTCAATTCAAAGATTGCACAACCATCACTCGATCAAAAAAAAATCAATGGCCAAAAAATAGCTACTAGAAATCCTTCCTCTTAACTCATATTCATCCAGTGAACGTGCGACTGCAAACATCTCCCCATTGCTGAATAGCTTTTCCAACTATGGTTAGAACTAGAGATGTCACAAACACTATTACTCTCTAAGTCGCTAGAGAAATTACTTAACCTTGGTTAAGTAATGATAATAATCATCAACCACCAATTAGAATTTGATCCAATGGTCATCGCTAAGTTTCCATAGCTTTTGTAACTTAACTATTGTGAAATCTGGATCGTCCTATAGAGAATATATGTGATTGTTGTAGTGAAATAGATTACCATTGTGATTGATCTTTTCACCAACCATTGATATATATTTATATCTTTTGAATAGTCATGTCTTGAAGAGTCATGACCATATAATAATATGACAATTATGGTAATAACCATAATTGTCTACTATAACCATAATTAACATAAATATATAATTAACTACAATAATATAATATATATCATTGCATTATAATATTATCATTACTATATTAATAATATAATAATGATAATAATATAATATAAATATCACAACTCTTCATTATTAACATTGTATAATATATATATATATATATATATATATATATATATATATATATATATATATATATATATATATATATATATATATATATAAAACAATATGAATGAAGCTATCTCTTAACACTCCCTCTTAGTGAGTGAGTATTAAATATCAAAAATCTATCATGACATCCGCCATTTCGGGACGCACAAGTTAATGTAGTCTCGTCATGAAAATAGATTTGAATATCATGATCTCCGCACAGTTGGGACACACAATTAAGTAGTCTATCATGATATGGTTTCATTATTACACATCCAGTAATAACAAGAGTCAAGATCTCCGCACAATCGGGACACACAATTAAGTAGTCTATCTTGACACTTTGGTTAACCATTTACAAGATCGTCACCTTGAAATGTTAACCCACACACAAATGATCATTTTACACAATATTGCAATATACACATTTTTTATATTTATTCATGAATAAAAAACCCATAGAGTCACTTTGACTCTTCTCAAAGGGTGGATCCACTTTGGTTCATCCAAAGAGTGGAAATCAAACTCTCAGTCATGACAATTTAAAAACAACAACTCAATGTTGTCTAGCCATGAACATAGCACATCATGACAGTTTGAAACCAGTAACTTAATGTTGTCTAACCACGATGTAGTTAAAGCACAACAAGTAATAACATAGCATTCAGGATACCTTCTTTTCACCTAATAAGGCTTTATTCCTCAACATACCAAGGTTATCTGAAGGTACACAATCTTCTTTCTAGCAAGACGCTTGGTAAGAGTATCGGTTGTTTGTTCTTTAGTGAGGATGTACCTCCACTGAATTACAATTGTATGCACAATCTCATAGTCTTGGTGAATTCAAAGTATACACCATCTTGACATGTTATACTCCCTCTGAATTTGTATGACCAAGATCCTGAGGTGCCAACTTAATTTGATTTTCTAGCTTCTTTTTCTGACATATAACCTTCTCACATGGGAATAACCATAATTGTCTGCTATAATTTCTTGATTACTAGAGAACCAACAAAACATGGTTTACTCCCTCTAAATCAAGATCCTCAAATGTCACTAATGTAGATCTTTTAACTTCTCCATCTATCACGAAGGCATACCCTGTTTATATACTCAATTCGGTGTCACTGCAGGATGTCATTTCATACTTTCCTTCTTGAGAGAACCAATACGAATAATCTGAATAGTCATAAGGTTACATTGGTTGGCATAAGATGCATTTTGATCTTTCCCAAGGCCACAATATTAACACTCCCTCTTGGACTTGAGAGAAGATAATAAAGACCTCTAGTATTCTATCCATGTGCATCTCATTGGTGATTCTATCCACAAGTTCCCACTATTATAATCTTAGATTTGTTTTACCTTCCATTGTGAACTCTCTCTTAATCAATATGATTGAGATTGTCACAAGTTAACTGAACCATATTCTCCCTCTGAAGCTCAAGTTCATCAACTTCTTGACCTCTTGAAAATGTTAGACTTTCTCTGAATCTGAATTTTATATGCTTTTGTCCTGAAAGTATGTCAGAGATAGATTACAAATAGTTTATAAAGCTAAACTATCTCGTACAAAAATACAAATGATAGAAGCATACAAGATTTATTATTTAATGAATTACAAATTGAAAATTTATATGCATTAATAAAACATGAAATACTTATCTTAAATTTCAAATATTTTCAAGTATCTCCTTTCGTAAGGTGAGCCCATTAATACGATACTCGTACCCATCGTCCTTCTTCATAACATATTGGTTTCATATTGATCTTTATGTTAATTTTCTTCTTTACAAATCACATCTCATTATGATAACTACCGATTAGATGTTGACTTCATACATTATCAGTATCTGATTATATTGGTTACTGTCCCACTTGTACTATCCCCTTTTTTTTTTTGATTAACTTAGATAGTTGGGATATCTAGTATATCAATTTAATAAATATGCTATGTCTGATGCTACTCTTGAGATCCATTTTGATTTGCTACTGCTCCTTCCAAATCTTCTATATATATCTTTTCCTCATCGATACCTTTTGAACAAGGGCTATAGTGACACATAATATCTTTTAGTTTTTCTTTTGATACTATTTACTATGCAGAGTTGATACCACTTGTAATGTCCCCTTCAGATCGTATCTCAAAATTAAGGGACAATCAAATTGAAGTCTATAATGTACCTAATGTAGAAATATAATGCTATCGCTTACAGCGATATGGTATTGTCTCCACTGTGGAATTATAACCTTTCAATATATATAAGTGTCATTTCTACTTTAAACTGCTTATCTCTGCAACTATGGTGGGTTCTTTGATTTTGATTTCAGACTGATGTAATTAGTAATGCTGAATGGAAGGTGATGTCTCATGCCTCTATACTCGTCACCTTTCATAGTAGTTACTAATTTCACCTCTTCAACTTTAACCTTGGAGATTATAAATTAAACTTGTATGCAAAATTGATATCAAAATTGGTTTGTTATTCAAGGAATTTCGGTTATAATCCTTAACACAATCGCTGCATAACCATATCTAATTCATGTCTCTTCACAAAGTTAAATTGGCATTTGCACATTTGAGATAATCACACTCCACAAATTTGGCAACTTCAAGCATAAAAACATTGATTATACTTGTGTTGCCATTAATCATTGATATATTAACTAGATCAATGTAATTAAGTGATTCCCTGCTGCTTTATTAATTTCTTCAGCTTAGAATAACCTGTCGATTAGTTCATTCATACCAATTGGACCGATAATCTTTCTTGCAATCGATACTTATCAAAGTGCTTAGTCGATATTGTTTAATTTATCCTCTTTTCCTAAATCGTTCAATGTGTTTGAACCGACTTCCATTTTGCGATTTCCTTCTCCCCTAGATGTGATGCTCTATCATTCTCTCCATGTGAGCATGTCAACCTCTCAGATATATACTCCAAAGAATCATGCATATCCCTCCATTTGCGGGGTAAGACTTGCTAAGTTTCTTTATTAGCCGTGAGTGTTACTTCCTAATATCTTGACGTATACAATTTGTGTGATGTCCTTTACTCATTCATGGGAATCAACAACATGGATAGGGTTGTGCTCATCTTAATCATCGAAACCATCTGCTAGGTTGTCTTTACCATAAATCGATACTCCTAGCTGTCTATGTCCATTGATGTATATTTTAGTTATCATTCCCATGTTTGTTTACTGTAGTCATTGTCCATGCTTTCTTTAAGTCAATAGACTTAATGACTTTCATCTGACGGGCTCACGGGTTTGTTTGACTGTCACAACCCGGCATGGAGCCACCACTTTGTACCGAGAAGTAACAACTTCTTCCACCACACTATTGTCATTCTCAGTCCTTTGCTCCACCATGATGTATTTGCAATGTAAGTCCACCGAAACACCAACACGATCCTCAAGACTAGCCTGTGAATTGTGTAACGGTTCTTTAGACCGTTTCAATATATATAAGAGTTAACACTCAGAGTTTAACTTCACTTCACTGTCACATAGACTCCATTCCATTGGGGACTGCCACAAAACTAATTTATATAAAAGAAATGCAACTGGTAAAGATTTTGAATGCACACAGCCCATGATCTTGTTAACCCATCTTATGTTTGATGTGTTGTAAATAGAATAAACTTTGAATACACCATTCATGATTTTTAAGAATAGAAAATTTGCAAACCAGTAAAAGAAACATCAAACACCATTATTCACATTACTATGATCTTCGACTATTTAATTGGTTGGTGGATTTTATATGTATTGACATCTCTTCATCATTTCCTCAGTTCTACCAAATGAGTGACCTCCTTGCACGATAATTCTTTCTAAATTATTCGCTTAGTTCTATGATGGTTTTCTAATAGATGATATTCCTTCTTTTCTCACGCAAACATTTTGATTGTATTTTCTTTCATGGTTGAATAAGCTATCTAGCACTGGAATAAGATGGTAGATTGGTAATAGGCGTGTGCGTATTCTTACTTTGGGTGTGAATGATTCTACTATTAATTTAGTTGATGACTATAAATCTATAAACTTTGGATTGGATTCTTAGTGTATCCATTCCAAACTGTGCTTCGCATCCTCTCTTTACCCATGTTCAATCTATAATACCAATTATGATTGGGATGTATGGGTGCTTCATGTATCTTCCCCTTTTGATGTCCTTCCTCCCCATGTAATACTTTTCTCTGATAACTACTATTCCCAAAAACTGTATTTTATTCTCTTATAGATTAGGCTCTGATACCATGTTGTGAAATCTGGATCGTCCTATAGAGAATATATGTGACTGCTGTAGTGAAATAGATTACCATTGTGATTGATCTTTTCACCAGCCATTGATATATATTTATATCTTTTGAATAGTCACGTCTTGAAGAGTCATGACCATATAATAATATGACAATTATGGTAATAACCATAATTGTCTACTATAACCATAATTAACATAAATATATAATTAACTACAATAATATAATATATATCATTGCATTATAATATTATCATTACTATATTAATAATATAATAATGATAATAATATAATATAAATATCACAACTCTTCATTATTAACATTGTATAATATATATATATATATATATATATATATATATATATATATATATATATATATATATATATATATATATATATATATATATATATATATATATATATATATATATATATATATATATATATATATATATATATATATATATATATATATATATATATATATATATATATATATATATATATATAAAACAATATGAATGAAGCTATCTCTTAACATTAACTACTTCATTGAGAGATCCAGAGATAATTGGGTCATTGAATTGCTGACCGCCAGAGACATAACCACTAGGGTGATGAGAACACATGACTAAAGAGAACTCCAAGTCATAGGATAAAAGAACTATCCACTAACAAACCTTGAGATCTGGCAACCTGAAGAACAAACCGCTACCTTGCATTTGGAGATTCAGCAACCAACTACAGATCTCAATATCATTGAAAATTACATCAATTTCATACTTCTTTCAGAGATCACCTGACTGAAGGCATTTTGATATGGAGCTCTAGAGACTATAGTAACTTCTTCAAAGTAGTCGCTAGATCTCACAATGATAATCCAGAGAACTGGTGACCAAAGGGAAATGTTAAGTCATTTAAGAACAAGGAATATTCTTTCATCCTGAGGAGATCATGTGACACGAGGCTTTTGGGTAATCACTTTTAAGAAAGGAATATACCAAATGAATTTGGAGATTGAGAGACTAATCAGGAAGACAAAAGTGCACATGTTTTAAAAGATCTTTTAAGAGATTGAAAAAGGTAATGACCAAATAGACTTGGGTGAGCAATTTTAGGGCTTCTTTGGATTTTCTAAAGCAATGAGACCTGAAACCTAGGGTTTTCACCTAAAATGAGACTTGGAGCTTCTGGGGCATGAAAGACTCGAGACCTAAACCATAAAGAACTAGGACAGAGATCAAAAAACCAAAAATTTGAAAGACAAAACCTCAAAAATAGAAAAACTACCAACAAAGTCAATGATGTTTACTAGACAAAAGATGAGAAAGTAGTTCCATACAAACACATGGTCGATGACCTTAAGAATTATTTCATCTTAGTCACTTTTGAGAAGATTCCTAGAATGGAGAACAAGGCTACTGATGCTATGGAAATGCTAGCATATCTACTAGAGTAGCCAAACATGAGCTACATTATGAGTTCCTCATGGAAGCACTGTCATTTCCTGCATATGATCCCCCCAAAACCCGCATGGTCTGTACTGTTATTGGTCATGATTCTTCTAGATACAAACAACTTTTCTCTTGCCTTCAAGAACAAATCATCCCTGATACCTTGAACCACCATGAGAAATGATACCTTATTTGAAATGCATCATGGTATGTCATAATAGGTAATGACCTATACAAATAGAGTCTAGATGGTATACTCCTTTGATGTTTAGAATGTGAGGAGTCTCAATGTGCATTAGAGGAAGTCCACAAAGGTATATGTGGATCACATTCCAATAATTTAATACTAGCTCAAAAACTTATTAGGTCTAGTTACTATTGGTCTGACATGGAAAAAGAGGCTATCAAATATGATAAGAACTGTCAAAAGTGCCAAGTACATGGTAACTTAATTCATGTGCTAGGAAGAGATCTTATTCCCTTTAATACATAATGGACTTTCCAATAATGGGCATTTGATCTTATAGGGGATATATATCCACATTCTTCCAATGGACATACTCATATTATTATAGCTATAGACTATTATACAAAATGGGTAGAAGTAGTTCCTCTGACTCAAGCAACTAGAAAACAAATTTCAATGTTCATTTTGAACTATATCATTTGTCTATCAGGAATTCCACATTCAATAGTCATAAATAATGGTGGCTAATTCAAGAATAAGGACTTAGATTCCTTGTACTCTAAATTCAAGATTACAAAACATTGGTCATCCATATACTATCCTCAAGGGAATGGGTAAGAAAAAGCATCAAACAAAAATTTGTTGAAAATCCTACATCCCACAGTCAACAAGAGAGGAAGAGCTAGTATCTCATGATTAATCCAACTCTTTGGGCATACAAAAAAAGTATCAAAATGCCCACTAGGGCTACACCATTCACTTTAGTTTATGGGTTTGTAGTGGTACTACCTATTGAGGTTGAAATCCCATCACTAAGAATCAGAATGCATGGTCTCGTAACTGATGATGATTACATAGTGTCTAGGTTGCAAGAACTTGAACTACTAGATGAGAACATACAAGCTATGTATGATCATCTCAGAGTATATCAGAAGAGTATGTCTAGAGGCTATAACAAGAAAGTCATACACAGAGAATTTTAGGTTGGCGATCTAGTCTTGAGACAAAATCCTAAAAATCAATCCTATCGAGAACACAAGGGGAAGTTTGAACCCAACTAGCTAGATCCCTTTGTTATCACTACTTATTTTGTCTCTAGATCCTATCAAATCACAATGACTAAAGGAGAACAGCTCCATGAACCAATCAATGTTCTTCATCTGAAGAAATTCTACGCTTAAGGCATTCAGTCTATTGTAAAATGTCCTAAAAAAATCAGAAAAATCAAAAAAATTCATGAAGAAAAAATGATCATCCTAGTGAAAACCTAGCAATAGGCACCTTGATGTATCACAAAAAAATTTAAAAAAATGGAAAAATACAAAAAAAATTAAAAAGGTGAAAAATACAAAAAAAGAAGAAAAAGAAGAAAACATGCCTTGGTGAAAACTTGGAAACATGCACCTTGGTAGAAAAAATATAATCTCTACCAAGATGGTGAAAACCCAGTAAACGGGTGCCACTTGTACAAAATGCTCCATCTATTAGCACAATCTTGGTATTTCCCATCTTTCAATCCTTCTTTAGTTTGTATATATATTTTTTTTCATTAAAGCTAGTTTGTACACCAATCAACAAAAGTGTCTGTATCCTATCAATGCTCTAAACTCTAGGGAAATCAATGTTATATCCTGCAATCCTCAGTACCTCAGACAAGTTATGTTTAGTCAGAGTCCTTTGTGTTGGAAATTTGTCTATACTAAAGTATATGACTAGATATAGTGTTGTCATTATGGTAACAAAGTCATATAGCAGTTTGGAGTCAGCGCACTTAATGTAAAGATCAGAATTCAGTTAAGTGTTGAAGACTGGACAATATGCAGAGTTCATGCAACCAAGAGCATCAGCGCATGTGTGTATAGATGAATTATGGTATGCACCCTGGAAGTTAAGGTTGTTAGACTATACTTATGCATAGTCTATGAGTGCATAAGTAGATATGCAAAGATGTGAAAGTTACAGTTAGTTGAAGTTGCATAGCCAGTGTGTGCCAGCAACGAACAGAGGATGGAGCTGACATTTAGCTTTTTGGTTTGTGATTATAATTTCATGTTGTAAAGGCCATGTTCCCATTGTATTTAGGTTGCTGACATGTTTATATGTATAATTGTAAGAACGCTTAAGCCAATTCAATTGGAAGTGTTGTTTGTAATTAGTTATAGGGCCAACCTAATTGTTTTGTTTGTATAAGCACATAAATATAAGGTGCACCCATTGTATTTGGTATGGAAGTGGAAATAGAGATGTGATAAGTAGAGAAGAGGTATGTGAAGTGAGCATAAGATGTATTAGAGCTCTGCTAGAGGTCAAAGCATCAGCGCACCAAAGGAACTAATCTAACAAGCAGTGTCATAGTGAACAGTTCACCTATAGATATAGTGTGTATCTAAATCAGAAGGTTGTAGCCTTCACCATTTGAGCAGTGAGCTCTAGGATAGTGAGTCCACTCCCATAATAGGGATCATTGTAAAAGACTCCTAATAGGGTCCAACCCTTAACAAGATCTACTATACTTAAAGCATTATAAAGCTACTCCTAATAGGGTAAATGATCTTCTAACAAGGATCACAAAACACTAGTGAAAATTATTAGTGGGTATCAAGTCCCATTGGGGTTTTTACCTATTTGGGTTTCCTCATAACCATATTGGTGTCATGTGTTGATTTCATGTTTCATGTTTATGTGAATGTTTAATTTAGTTCTTAAGCATTTAGTTTCTACATAAAGATTAAAGTAAAAAGTTAATTGTAGTGAACACTGATTCACCCCCCCTCTTAGTGTTCCCATTCCTAACATTTGGTATCAGAGCTCTAGTCCTTAGCAAAGAAGTTTAACCACTTGAGGAGATCATGGAAAAATCTGATATGAAACATCTGAAGAAAAATCTTGAAGCCGCTCTTGAAGACCTAGACAATTCAGAAAGAGAAATTGAAGAACTAAAAGAAAAAGTTAGTGATGCTCAATTAGTTATCAAAAGACTAAGAAAGGATTTGAAAGGACACTCTAATAGTGAACTTGAAGAAAAAGTCAAGAAGTTGAGTGAAGAAAATGCATCCTTATTAAGTCAGCTTGAAGAATTTGATGACAAACTGATGAACAATCAAGATGTCTACAATGAACAAGTCAAGGAGAACCTTCAACTCAATGAAGAATTAAGGGAAGCCAATTTGGAAATCTTGGATCTAAGGAATTGAAAAGAAAGATTGGAGTCCAAATTAAAAGAAGCAAAGAATCATATTGATAAATTACACACCAGTTCTAATTTGGTAGAATCTTAGTTGTATGCAAGAAGAATCAAAGGAGACACTAGCTACATTAGATACAATGAAGCACAAAATCAGATTGACAATATGCGAGGAAGAAAGGATTCACAAAAGAACTCTACTGATGATGAGAAGACTAAAGATCGAACCATAGACAATGGTGGTCCTCCTAAGAATGAGCCCAAGCAAGTAGAATGCACTTTTTTTGCATGTAACAAGCATGGACACATTGCAAGAAATTGTACAGAGGTAAAACCTTTTAATGGCTACTATTATTCATGCAATAGATTTGGTCATAAAGCTATGAATTGCAAGACTAGCAAAAAGAACAAGACTTAGCAAGATCAAAGAAATCAGAATTAGACAAATGTTAGAAGTTCTCAGAATGTTACATGTTAGATATGTAACTATAATGGTCACTCAGCTAGAACATGAAGAATGGTAAATCATGTCAATGCACCAAGGAATAATAGACCTCCAATCATTTGTCACTCTTGTAACAAGGCTGGACATATCTCAAGGTTCTGTAGATCAAGGACGCAAGGTCAAGAAAGCCCTAAATAGACTGAAGAACTAGTTTTGGATCCTGAAGTGGAAGTCAAGTTTGTGAAAGCCTCAGAGGATGTGAGCTTGATTTGGTCAAAAGGAAAGAAGAACAATGCTGATGAGAATGTATTAGATGCATCTAAAGTGGACGCACCCTCTACATCTGCATAAATGGCCCTTAGGGTCATAAGGGGAGCTAATTTAGCTCTAGACCCCTGCATGGCTAGTATATTCATCCTCAGAGTATGCACCTTTGGAATTAAGCTTTTGGAGTGTGTAGGAACCTTTGTGCAAGAGTGCACATGCTGATTGTTTGTGGAGCTCGAGTTTGAAATTTTGAAGTGACAACTTAGTTTATGCAATGTGCATTAATGGAGGATTTTTCACTTTAAAGTACATAGAAGTCATTTGATTTCTCATTGCATTCAAATTCAAAGTGATAGAGAGCAGATTGAGCCTTGGAAGTTGTTGTGAAGTCTTGGATATTGAATCCATCAGATATTTGCTGTAGTTATCAGTGCATTTGATCAGTTGCAGTAACCCTAGCTTGTTGGACTGATTCAAAAGTTGTCAAATCATCTCTAAGTTCAGTGGGAAAGTAGTTAACAAGTAAGTCATGGCCACTCCCATAGTTTTTGATGTTGCTGAAAAGAAGAGATACATTTTCAAGAGGCACCCATTTAAATCAACCCTAGATGATTTAGAGGGAGCATTCTCCTGCACGCCGATGGGAGTCATGCATGTAGAAGACATAAGGGCTTACATCTATTGTAAGAAGGAACCTGTTGGACTAGATAGGTTAAGGGTGCACGTGGACACAATGTTAAAACTAGACAAAATGTTCATGGATGAATACACCAAATGGAATGATCACCTCATTATTGATTATGCTACGACATATGAATTCTATGAGACTAAATGGATAAAAATATTATTGAGTAGAATCCATGATGATCTATTTTGGATTGGAGATGTTCCAGTGAGAATCACAAATGACCTAATTCATGATATGACAGGCCTTTTTAGAATAGGCATCATCCTTCCAATGGGTAAGGATGTTAGGAAAATAGTGGAGAAAACATGCAAATCTAGAAGTGATAGGTGCCGCATGACTATTGAACCTATAGAGAAAGAAGACATCAAATTGATGTCAATGATACTAGGTTATAGATTTCATCACACCAGCAGGGTGAATAGTGTGTCTGTGGGCACTATTCTTGTAGCCATCCGACTTGTGCAAGAAGATGGATAGTTCAACTTGTGTGAGATCTTGCACGCATAGTTGATAAACAACATCAAAGATATTTAGGTTTGGGTCCCTAATCATCTATATGTACCTTCATATAGTTGGTAAAGTGTCAGACTTGTATCTAGACAAGTCCATTCCAACCATGCCATAGATATCAAAAAAGTCATGCACTGAAAGAACCTTAAGAGACTATATCACATTGGAATTGAAGACCTTCAGAGCAAGGATGTAGATGAGGTACAGGATTCCTGAGAACATTATGGAGAAGTACAAGGATTCAATATGCTTCATGGTGGAGACTGATACTACATGTATGGAAGTTGTTGAGCCTAGAACTAAGTGGATTCATCCACTTGGGTATGAAGTAGAGGAAAAAGTTCTTCAAGCTTATGCATAGGTATTGCTATTATCCCCTAAAGATGATAATGAACCTAGGTGGGGAACTTATGAGGAAAAGACTAGAGAAGTTGATGCTAAGCTAAATAGTGCTGCAACAAAAATAAAGGTTGCAAAGGTCACATCTGAAATCTTGAGAATACATGGTGTATCTCAAGAAGACCTTGATAAAGCAAGGGATGAAAAAATTTCCCTAGAATTAAAAGGTGCAGTAGCCAAGGAAGATCAAGAAGATCCCAAGCTGAAGAAGATGAAAACTAAATCAGATGATAGTCAGAAGGGTAAAGAAGATAATACTCCTACACCCATAGACACTGTTGATCTTACCACTCCTCTGGTGTATAAACCTTTATTCAAGAGAAAGAAAGAATCTAGCACTAGTCATCCATCCTCATGAGCATTAAGGAGTAAGAAAAACACTCAAGCACCTCCTCGGGTAGGATTCAAACCTAGCCTTAAAGTTTTGAATGCAAGAATTGTTGATGACGGTAGAATTGATCAAGTAGAGAAGTATTATGACACATATAGTGAGATTGACAAATTAGAAATTCATAGTATGATTGTCAAACATATGATCAAGTTCAAGAAGATAGTCCTTGAATTGAAAACCTCCATTCCAAATAAAGTATGGGATATTTTGGAAAACCTAAAAAGGCAAGCAAATGAAGAAGATCTAAGGATCAAAGAAAAAGTGTTAGAAGACACTCTTCCTGTATGTTCTATTGAAGAAAGGTCATTGTTACTGAATTTGGTGAAGCCACACCTAAGGACAAAGATGAGAACTCTTGATATTATGAACAAAGACTGTGAGCTAATAGCAAAGGAAATAAAGAAGGCCTTTGAAAAGGTGTTATTATAACAACAGATGAAACCACCTACTGTGCCATCACTCATGCACCTAGTAAGCAAGACAAGGAAGCTGAGACCCTCTATGTACCAGTGATAGGTCCTCAGGACTTAGTGCCCATAGAAGAAACTCAAATAGAGGTAGACAAGTTCATGCCCATGACAAAATCACAAAAAGACAACACTATTATCATAGATAATGTGGACATAGCCATGGTGGCTACTAATAAGTATTTGGACAAGTTTAAGGAAGCATTTATCAGCACTAAGGAAGCTGAAATCCTATGCAGTAGTACACCTCCCACTAAGCAAGAAGAAATACCTATTGAAGATGTATTTGATAAGAAAGAAGAAGAAGAGGTAGAAAAGAAAGAAGAAGATACTTCTATTAATCTTGCAAAGGTGAAACAAGAAGTGGTGATGGACAACACTCCCATCACTCCTTCCTCTACATTGTTGTCAAGTTTGACACTTGACACAAGTAGTTTGGACTCCTAGAAAGAAGAAGACCTAATTAAGTTCAGCATCCTGGCTATGGAGAAGGAAAAGGAGAAGCAAGTCATGAGAAATCCTCTCCTTATGGAATCAGTGAATATTTTGAATAGTTTGTTGCCTGAAGATAAGAAAGTACAAAATGTACATTCAGTTGATGATGTGAGTACAATTCTCTCACAGTTCAAAAGAAATTTTTCTAGCCTATAAGAATCTACATCTAAAGTGGCAGAAGAGAAATACTTGAAGAAGAGACTCAATGAACTATTGAGAAACTTCACACTTGACTTAAGTTCACTTAAGTCTATTCAGGCATCCTTAAAGGAATTGGTAGATCAAGGAAGGAAAGTCATTGCAGAATCCATGAATTAGGATAAGCTCACTGATGCCCATCTTAAGAAGATCAAAGATGCAGAGGCAATGATTGAGAAGGTGAAGAATTTAGTGCTAGACACATCCACTGATGTGGACATGTGTAACAATGTCTATCAAGGTCAGTTAGACATAATTGAAAAGCCAGAGAAAGAAATGGAGAAGATAAGGTTTAGACAGACTTAATTGAGGAATGCTCTTGTGCCCTCACTAGACATTCTCAGTCAAAACATAAAGGAGATTGATGTGACCATGATAACCTATGATCAAGGTCTGAGCATAGAATCAGAGAAGATGGAGAATCTTTAATATGGATTATGCGCCCATGTACAAATAGTCAATTCACTGATAACCTTTTGGAAGAAGGAGATCCAACACCTCAAGATTGCATATTCAGATGTTTTCCCTTAGTAAGTAAGTGTACATATAGTTTTTTGATGCACCTTTGTCATTAATGTCAAAGGGGGAGTTGTGTATAGAATATGGAGTAAATATAGGGAGATATAAGATTATGTATAGAAGATGTATAGAAGACAAAAGTTTTTCTGTAAAGGTACAGTTAGCAACTTGGCCATATTCCTTTGTTACCATCAATGACAAAGGGGGAGATTGTTGTCAAGTTGTCTATACTAAAGTATATGACTAGATATAGTGTCGTCATTATGGTAACAAAGTCATAGAGTAGTTTGGAGTCAGGGCACTTAATGTAAAGATCACAATTTAGTTAAGTGTTGAAGACTGGATAGTATACAGAGTTCATGAAACTAAGAGCATCAACACACATGTGTATGGATGAATTATGGTATGCACCCTAGAAGTTAAGGTTTTTATACTATACTTATGCTTAGTCTATGAGCGCATAAGTAGATATGTAAAGATGTGAAAGTTACAGTCAGTTGAAGTTGCACAGCCAGTGTGTGCCAGCAATGAACAAAGCATGGAGCCGACAGTTAGCTTTTTGGTTTGTGATTATAATTTAATTTTGTAAAGACCATACACCCATTATATTTAGGTTTCCAACATGTTTATGTTAGAAATAGGGAATACTGAGAGGGGGGGTGAATCATTATTCTACAAACTTTATCTTTTACCCAATTATGGATATAACAAATTATGTTTATACATGCATAACATAGGAAACTAAACAACATGCATAACAAAAAAGAAGTCATAACACATTATTTGTTCTTAAGGAAACCCTGGTGGGGATGGTACCCATAAATATCAACTAATCAAAAGTATTATGTTAAGGATGTTGACCCTGTTAGGATTCTATTACAAGCATATAGTGTATCAGTCCTAATTAAGGGACTATAGGCCTTGTTAGAAGCCTCAATCCTGTTAGGAGTTGGTAGTACAAAATGTGATTACCAGATGAGCCCACTACCCAAACAAGTAATGTACAATATACAATTATTACAAAAATATGTTAAGGTACATAACCTTATACCACTTGCATCAATATCTCTTTGCTGCTCTTTCACTATCGCTATTACATATGCTTCATATACTTCACATCATATCACTTGTCCACACTATTGTGTTCTTACTACAATTAAAAATTAAAATTTATACAAATAAATTTATCCAAGGGTTAACATCTATGATTTCATCCCTTTATATTTTTAAGTCATTATTTTGATAAACAAAATAATCCCTTAACTCTTTACTAGTTCTGTCTTCATATTCTGTCCTGTCGGCTTGACAGTGTCTTCGGTAAAAATATCATAACTTCTTCCGTACATGCCATACTAACTTGAACTCTAAGATGGGTGTTAAATAGACATCATAGAGTCTATGTTCAAGTGTGCAAGTATTGAACTTACTCCAATCAACGCTGCAAACAAAAGCTATGTACAGGTTCACTGGTAAAAATACTGTCTCACACTTAGACAAATTTTCAATGCGCTCTGTCATACTTGCTCTCTGACTTGTGTGATCTTCATGTGGATCATATGTTTCCATAATGACAACATGTATGTAATCAACTTAGCCAAATTTCCAACAATCTCCCCCTTTTTCATTGGTGGCAACATATGAGAAAATTGGCTAAGTGTACAACTCAAAATCTCAAAATTGTGGCCATATTATAAAATATATACTATCCTTATAACTCCTTAAAAAATTATTATCTCTAATATAGTACTACCCCTAGGAGTATCAATCCTTATCATATACTATCAATTTTCTTCTATATATCTCTCCCCCTTTGACAACAATGACAAAATAAAGGCAGGGAGGGTTACAAAATTGTATCACAAAAAAGTTATACCTCAATTCATTTATTGCAAAGCCGGTAGGCTTGAAACACAATCTACAAAATCTATCTTCATGGCTTCTATCTCCTTCTCCCATGATTTCTTAATGGAATCTACCACATTAAGTAATGTACTTAGTCCATAAGATGCTATTTTACATGCTTGGAGGTTTTCAAAGTTAAACTTCTGAAAAGATGTCTTAGCTGAAAGACATTCTTCCAACTTCTCTTCAATAATGCTTAACTTCATAGAAGCATGCTCTCTCAAAAGAGTGTATCTTCTCAATTTTATATCTCTCTCATCTTGCACAACTCTAATTTCATCAAAAAGCTTCTGAACTTTCTTCTCAACATCACATACCTTCACATTGGGGCTAGACAGAAGGTTAGTTTCATTTAGAATTTCTGCTTCCTTCAGCTTTATCTTCTGATCTTCTTCTGCTATCAAGGCCTCTGATTTTGTACACTATATGTACAAATATTTACCTATTTCCAAATGCTTCCTCAAATCCTTGATACAGATATCAAGAGTGTTGATATCATTCCTAACATTCTGACTGATGTTCAAAAGCATTCTAGACTCATAGGCTACTTGTGCTTTCACTTTTGCAATATCAGACAAGTTTGTGAATTCATTGTCAAAAGTGCTCATTACCTTCTTTTCTTTCTCCATAGGGTCTTCTTATGCAATTTGTGCAGTTACAGTTCTTTGTAACTTCTCAGTTATTTCCTTCAGACACCTTTCAAGACTCTTCACTTTCTTATTCTTGCCAATGATTTTATTCAAGGATGTGATCAATTCCAGCTAATCATCATCTACTTCCTTTCCCAAATGCTCAATCATAGATCCAATTTGAGTCTTCTTTCCAGTCTCAAGAGTAAGACTGATATCTTCTTTGGTGGGAATGGGAACTTGTTCCTCTGTTACTAGTGGTTCCACAATTGTTGTCTCTGTCATCTCTTCTTCTTTTGTAGCTTCCTGTTCTTCAAAGGCCGAATTGTCAACAATGTTCTCCAAATTCTTGAATATATTTTCATCAGTATCCAAGGTGATTTTTGTACCTTCTACATTCATTGTTTCATCTTCAACATCAATGGATGGAGGAGAGGGAATGTCCTCTTGTTCTTTCTCACCTACTTGATCTACTGCAAATGATGATTCTCCAACATTTTCTACCATAACCTTGATAATAGCTTGCTCTGTCTTAGAATTGATTTCTTCATACCTGCCTCCCATAATCTGAATAGTTCTCCTTTTGGTTCTCAGATGGGTGCTTAGGGCTTTCATGATCTAATTGAAATGTGTTTCATCTCTTATTTCACAAAGCTTCCTCACAAGCTTTTCTTTGATAGTTGTGTCCTCCTTTGATGCTCTCTTCTTTTTATTTACAAGTTTGTTATATAAATCATCAGGTATCTATCCATGAATAGTATCAAACTTCTTGTCATCCAAAATCATATGCTTCACAATTGCATTCTCTAGATTAAGTCTATCTATATAATCATAAAGATCATAGTACTTGTTCATTCTTACAAAGTCACCATTCTCAATGATCTGCTCATTAAGCTTTTCAACTTTTCATTTCCAAGCTTTCTTCTTAGTAGTGACATCATCTTTTATTTCTATAATCTTTCTTGGAACTGGTTGCACTAAAGTTTTATGTCTCTTTCCTGGTCCAATAGCACTTTCCTCAACTCTTTTGATAGGTGTGGAGGAAGTGGATCTAGTAGACATCTTTGCTTCTATATCCTTCTTAGTTACTTCCATTTTCACCTTCACTTGTGGTTCTTCCTATTGTACTACAATTGATGATAAAGGAGGGATAGACAAAACTTCTTTTTGTCCACTCTCTCTGATCGCTGCTGCTATCTTCTTTTCTACCAAAAACTCACATTCTCTCATCCCTGTATCTTTTAGGATTTTCTTAATAGTGCTCTCAACTCTCTTCTTGGACTACTTCTCTTCAATTAGGATCTTTGTGGAGTTGAAGTTCTCCTCAAAGGTTCCAAACCTGTTACACTGAGTGTCCAACTTACACTTAAGTATCCTGCTAACATACTCTTCAGTCTCTACCTCAGATATCTCATAGCCAAGAGGGTCTATGAACTCTATTCTAGGCTTCACTGCTTCAATATAGGTGAATTTAGTATCCACCATAAAACATATATCATCTTTATATTTTTCAACAAGAGACTTAGGGATCCTTGATCTGCTACACACAATATTTTGAAATGTCTTAATAACTAGTACTACACTCTCATTTACACTATCAATAACATGTCTTCTACACACTAGGTTAATCCTTTCCATTTTATTTTGTCCATCATTCCATTCATTTCCTATGGTGTAAGGAAATCTCCTCAAAAGATGAAAGAACATATAAGTGATTAGGGATGAGAACCTAAATTGTGTATACTTGGTTTTCTTAATCTTCTCCAAGTTCTCAAACAATTGAATTCTTAGAATTTCACACATATCAAATTGTGCCCTATCAACACACATTAGATAGGCTACATGTACCATTCCAGCTACCATGTCATCCTCTCTTGAATTTGTACAAAACTTAGTAGTTAGGATCTTACATAAGTATCTCACATCATCTTGTTTGATCTTACTAATCATAATTCCTCTACCATTATAGGATGAGTTTGTGTTATCAATGACTATTTTCCTCATGTTTTTCTCATTTAAAGGAATAGCTCCAGTTTTAAATAATCCAGTGACTTCATGAATCAAATCTGCTATAATATCTATCACTCTATCTTCTAGCCAAAACTTTCCATTATGAGTTTTGCTCAAGATAATCTTAGTGCATTCTTCATTATCAAATTCATATTATAATCCATACTTAACAATTTCATTATGTTCCAAACATTCAAAACCTTGTTTCAGTGTCATATCTTGATTGTAAATCTTCTGATATTCATTTTTGAAATCACTATCACTCACTGTCTCTAGTTTGCATCCAAGATAACTTTTGACATTTTCTAAGTGTAAAACTCTGTTTGGTACAGATGATAATGCAAACCTAGGGTCATCTTCCAAGGGTTCTACTAGTTCCCTTTTCAATTTAGGTCTATTCTTATCTCTGACATTGTGTATTAAGGAAACATCCATGATTTTTTCAAATTCCTTTACTGATTCAAAGATTTGTCAAGTAAAATACCTTAATTTTGTGATTTTAGGGCTTGCATAGATTCGGCACAAAATTCTTCTCCAAATCCTTGCAAAATGCTTTCAATCACTACTCTTCGATCTCCTTGACACTTGAATTCACTTTGATGATCAAATAATACTGATCATAACCTTTTATTAATTCAATTTCACTTAGATTTGACATCGCATTCAATTCTTTTGCTGCTTCTTTCCAAAAAGTTGTTTCTGCTAATCTGCAAAACTTAAAACTTCTTGCGATCTCACAAAACATAATATTTTTCTTTGTGCTCTTAACCATAGCATTAGAACATAATAAAATACCTTGCATTAATTGTGCAAGACTCAGTTCATCATATATCTACTTCTACACTAATCTAAGTTCCTATTCTACTACAATTTACATAAATTAAGTACTTTGAGATAGGTCAGGTAAAGATTCATTCTTACCTTTCAATACTTCACCTTCCTGATTACCTTTGATGTTGAATATGTCTCCTTGATCTGTGCTTTTGATAAACTTCACTTCATTTGAATTACTACAACATCCTTTTTGACTGTTACTTGCATCTTCATTTCTTCTTGCATGATTTTTGGTATTAGGATTAGGATGAAAAACTCTAATGTTCATTCTGCAAAACCTTGTTGTATGTCCAATCTTGTTGCATATCTGACAAACAATTACATTGTTTCCATATCTTGGTCCAGGTTGATTGATTTGTGATCTGTAGTTTCTATCAATGTGTCCAACCTTGTTGCATCTATAACATATTACTCCATTTCTTCTGTTCATATCTTCAGTAGGTTTCTTATTTGCATTGTTAGTATTCCCAGACATTCTACTACCATCATTATTCTCAATAAATCTAGGTTTCCTACATTCAATAGCTCTATGTCCAAAACCATGACAATTGTAAGATTAACCATTAAGAGGTTTAAATTGCTTACCTATGCAATCTCTCTTCATATGACCAATAGTATTACAAGAAAAACATCTACCTTTGAATTCTCTTTGCATACCTTTGGGTGATTCATCTTGCTTTGGTGATTCCTCTTCTTTAGGTGTATCTTCAAATTTGTTGATCTCATCAGGCTTCTTCTCATCTATGCTTTCAAATATTTTTAGATCTGGTTCCTTGCTTTCATCATTTGCTTTAAAAGTATTGAATCCAAGACCAATCTTATCATAGAATGGTTTTTAATAAGATATTTGTTCATCAATCTTCTCACTAGTTTAATATAGCCTTTCAAGTTGTTGTTTGGATTGAGTCAGTTCACCTTTCACAATCTTATTGTATTTCTCAAGTTCATCATACTGCAAATTGACTTTCTCAAGTTCATATGTTACTTTACAAAGTTTAGATTTTAGTCCTTCATTTTTAGTCTTTAGACTTTCATTCTCAAATTTCAAATTTGCTTCATTCTTGCCATTTCTATCTTTCAAACTAAGCTTCAAACTAAGCTTTCTATGAATGATTCTTTTCTATCTTTCTATCTTTCAAACTAAGCTTTCCTTGAATGATTCTTTTCTGAGTAACTAAGCTCTGATACCAATTGTTAGAAATAGGGAATACTGAGAGGGAGGGGTGAATCAGTATTCTACAAAATTTATCTTTTGCCCAATTATGGATATAACAGATTATCTTTATACATGCATAACATAGGATGCTAAACAACATGCATAACAATAAAGAACTCATAACACATTATTTGTTCTCAAGGAAACCTTGGCCAAGGGAAAACCCTAGTGGGGATGGTACCCACAAAGATCCACTAATCAAAAGTATCCTGTTAAGGATGTTGACCTTGTTAGGAGTCTATTACAAGCATATAGTGTATTACTCCTGATTAAGGGACTATAGGCCTTGTTAGAAGCCTCAACCCTGTTAGGAGTTGGTAATATAAAATGTGATTACCAGATCAGCCCACTACCCAAATAAGTAATGTACAATATACACTAATTACAAAAATAGGTTAAGGTACATAACCTTATACCACTTGCATCAATATCTCTTCACTGTTCTTTCACTATTGCTATTACATATGCTTTATGTACTTCGCATCATATCACTTGTCCACACTATTGTGTTCTTAATATAGTTACAAATTAAAATTTATACAAATAACTTTATCCAAGGGTTAAAATTTAGGATGTCATCCCTTTATATTGTTAAGTCATTATTTTGATAAACAAAATAATCCCTTAACTCTTTACTAGTTCTGTCTTCATATTCTGTCATGTTGGCTTGACACTATCTTTGGTAAAACTATCATAACTTCTTTCGTACATGTCATACTAACTTGCACTCTCATATGGGTGTTCAATAGACATCATAGAGTCTATGTTCAAGTGCACAAGCATTGAACTTACTCCAATCAATGTCGCAAAAAAAAACTGTGTCCAGGTTCACTGGTAAAAATATTGTCTCACACTTAGACAAATTTGCAATGCGCTCTATCATACTTGCTCTATAACTTGTGTGATCTTCATGTGGAAGCATTGTTTGTAATTATTTATAGGGTTGACCTAATTGTTTTGTTTGTATAAGTGCATAAATATAAGGTGCACCCATTGTATTCAGTATGGAAGTGGAAATAGAGATGTCATAAGCAGAGCAGAGGTATGCAAAGTGAGCATAAGATGTATTAGAGCTTTGCTAGAGGTCAAAGCATCAGCACACCAAAGGAACTAATCTGAAAAGTAGTGTCACAGTGAATAGTTCACTTGTAGATATAGTATGTATCTAAATCAAAAGGTTGTAGCCTTCACCATTTGACCAGTGAGCTCTAGGACAGTGAGTCCACTCCCCTAATAGGGATCATTGTAAAAGATTCCTAATAGGGTCTGACCCTTAAAAAGGTCTACTATACTTAAAGCATTGTAAAACTACTCCTAATAGGGTAAAGGATCTTCTAACAAGGATCACAAAACACTAGTGCAGATTATTAGTGGGTATCAAGTCCCACCGGGTTTTTATCTATTTGGGTTTCCCCATAACCATATTGGTGTCATGTGTTGATTTCATGTTTCATCTTTATGTGAATGTTTAATTCAGTTCTTAAGCATTTAGTTTCTGCATAAAGATTAAAGTAAAAATTTAATTGTAGTGAACACTGATTCACCCCCCCCCCTCTCAGTGTTCCCATTCCTAACACTTTGAAGCTACATATGATTTTGTTTGTCTGTCTCCTTACCAGAAAGGGATTTTGCACCTACAACCCAACACAAACAAATGTCAACAACAAATTGAAAACAATCTTTGCAACATGCTTTAATATTTTTGTATTCTAACTAATTCACATTGAGATTTCTACATATTCTATCCCCTTGAGCTCCTTGATGATGTCCTTTTTAGGATTTAGAGAGTGATGACTAGGGGCATAATCTTTTCTTTGTTTTCTACTTTAAGTGAAAATATAATAACTTTGGAAATTCTAGATTGAATTATTGTCCACTATAAGTGCCTCCATCATGTACTGCATGGCCATGTGTACCTCGACCATTGATACCCAAAAAATTCAAGGAAATTTGATCTAACTTTGTCTTTTTGAGTGATTTCTACTTCTCTATTGTGAAACATGCTGATACCCAAGGATGTGAATGATAAAGGGTCACTGCGGGTAAATTCACATGAGAATGGGAATAATCTCTCCTTTGCTTGGTGTGTTTGTCCGCAAGATGTATTCAGGTCATCACAACTTTTATGTTCTGATGCTTATACAAATTGATATATCAAAATGGACATGATATTCAGGTCATCCTGGCTCTTGTGCCTTGATGCTTATATCTAAATCTGACATAATAAAACAAAAATAAATATTCATATGTTCATGGTTGCCTAACTAGTGAACATTGTATTGATTTATTTGGTGTTACCTAAATAAAACATTCAGTGATGATAGAAGACCGACACATGATCAGTGACTAAGTCCTAGGTCCTAGGTATGCATTTCATTTTGCACTTTGCATAGTTGTATTTATCTCATGATTTCAAATTTAGCTTGATGCTTAATGATTCTCCAAAACTATACTAAACATGAAACAAGGGCTAAGTATCAAAAAAAGGTCTCCTTAACAAATTAGCAAGTAGTCACCATCCTAGGTTACACATCCATTTTGACAATGACTGAGTATTTTTCTTCTTCATGTCCCTGCAAAATAATATCATGTCTATCACTGCATTTACATTACATTCTCATTACATTTATCCATTGCATACATACATGAGCATCCATAAAGAAACATACATTTGCATTTATTCTTCACTATCTATCATTGCATTTTCATATTCAAACATTTGAAAGAAAACATTCATTTTCATATTCATACATTTGCATCACATGATATTACATCATAAAACAAAATGACAAGTGCATATGAAGTCACAACCAAAATTGATCTTATATATATATTAGAATATTAGAGTACAATGGGGTGCACTAATGGCACTGTATACAAAAAGGATCAAATACAATAAGCTATCAAATATGAGCAAAAAGACAAAAATAGAGACACAAAACATATCAACTATCTTCCTGGTCCTTAGCATCAGGTGCTACTCCTCCTACAAGTTGATCTAGAGGTGGGTTAGCATGCAAAGCTCTATCTCCCTCTAAATCAATCATGTACTGGGAGTAGGAAGTCATCCTCTACTAAGATTGAACAGTAGAATAGTAAGTTGATACATAATAAGAAGCTCATTGTGTCTAGTGGATGAGCTCTACCTACAAGCATCTAACATCTACCTCCTACTCTCTCAGCTACCTCTCATGATCTCTCAACTATACCTCCAAGGTAGCACTATGTAATCTCTAATCCCACCACTACTACCTTATTTGTTTGATGAAATCTTGAGACATCTCTCTCAATCAAGTATCTTCCTTTATAGCTATAGTCTCCACCTCCTCCATAGGCTGATCAGCACTAGCCTCTATCTGTGCCTTGCAGTGATGAACATCTGCACCAAGATCAAAATCAAGAGTGTCACGTGCATCCTCCATCAGAGCATCCTACTATGCTCTCAAGAACTCCTCTACACTACCCACACCACCAAGTGTACCACCCTTGCCTCTGGTATATCTCCTTTGTAAAACTACAGGCCTGCTCGCTACAAAACTTTGAGGGCAAGGGGGTCTCATCTATCCTGATGGGCTTGGTGGGGTCATCACTACTCTTGCATGGGGTGGTTTCAATTACATCATAGGTATCTGTACCTCTTTGTGCCTTTGGAATCTACCCATAGGGGCACCTATCACATCCTCAGCATCCTCCATAGCGGGAATGAGCTCGGTAGTGTATCATCTTAAAATGGAAGCACTTCCATGATAAGAGCATTTAGCCCTCTGAGTAAGTGGTCTAGGGTCATGTTAAGTGCCTTGATTAGTTCTTTGCATGTATCTTTCTTTCCCCCTATTTTGCTTCCTTTTGCACCCATTTTTCACTTCATACCTGCATTTCCTAGCATTCTGGGTCAGGATCCTGAGGTTTTTGACCATAAGGTCAAAGTTAACCTTATGGGGTTAAATTCAACCTCTATCCTAACCTAGTTAGGATCAACCTCAATCCTAACCTAGTTAGATACAGCCTCGTCCTTGACCCCTATCCAGATTTCAAATTTCCTTGATTTTTGGGTGTCGAGTTTCGGGGATATTTGTTTCCTGCCTCCGGGTAGGCCATTTCGGGTTTTTAAATGATAAATCCTTTAATTTAATTTAATCTAAGTATATTTTCTAAAGGTTAGGACCTAATTGGGATTTAATTCTCCAAGGTGGCCCCTCTAGAGGATTGTGCCCTAGTTCACTATAAAAGGAGGCCTTCCTCTCTCATTTTCACATCACTTTTCATATCTTCCTTTGCCATCAAGCTCTCAAGTGCAAGAAAGTGAATTCAAGCATTCAAGCAAGCCTTCAAGCATTCAAGTGTTAAGGCATTCATCCATCAAGGAGATCTATTGTTAGCCATTGAAGGATTCAATCTCTTTGGAGCCCCCTTGAAGATCCATCCTTCTACATTCATCCAAGCCTCCTCATATGCAAAGATCAATTCAAGATTTGTGTTGAAGATCAAATGCCATTGATTTGAGACATCCTACATCCATTGAAGCATTCCTACTTATGGATTTGAGGGTTTGAATCCTCTACAAGGACTTCAACATAAGCAAGGTGAATTGTTTCAATTGCTTTGTTTATGCACACTACATTTCAATTCAATTTCAAGGTTAGTTCCTAAATTGGGGTTTGACCAAGGCAAACCCCCCATACAAATAAAAACCCCATTTTTCTTGTAGGTACAGGTGTGGAATTTTAGATTTGAGGTCCGATTTAGATACCCTTTTCAGTGAACTTTTGGGATTTGTGAAGAAAGTCAAAATCGACCTTCAAATAAAGAATGTAGCCTTTGACCTTTTATGAGGGTCAAAGACTACTTGCTGTTGAAAAAACAAAAGATTTTTGGGTTTTCTTCGTCTCACCATTTCCAGTCCAAAATAGGCTGCAGAATTGCCCAAAAGTACACACAGACATCAGAAATTGGCATTTTCCAAATTTGCCCTAATTTGAGGTTAGTACTTGTATTTCAATTATTTCATATTTTAAGCATAATTCTCCATAGGAAAATATAGGGTTTTTCTCTCTCTTTCATATTCTCCATAGATTGATTCGATTGTGCATTAGCCTTTTGGTTGATCAAATTGGATCTCTCCTTTGGGAATTTGGATTTAGGAGTGGATCTCATATTTCCCCCATACATATACACATATACATTTGAATAGGTGTGATTCCATTTTACCTCTATTCATTTTGGTGAGCCCGACATACTTGCTCTCCTTTCTTTTGTGGAATTGGATGTCCTATTGTGTTTTATGGTTTTAGATTTCCTTTTATCTTGTTAGTATTAGATTTATCTTTTGTGTTAGATCTTGCATGCTAATTCAATTTCAAAAATACAAAAATATTCATGCTTTATGTGTTCCTAGTTTAGTTCATTTGCATCACATTGGTTTATGAGCTTTACTACTACTAGTCCTTATAATATTCTGGTTAGAAGAAGTGATAGACTCATGGGTGCCTTTGATCCTGAATCTTCTTCTCCTTTCCTTAGGGTCCTAGATGATAATTTTATTCTTCATGATTCCAATCCTAATATGGATCAAAAATCTTCTCACTCATCTCATGATGAGGATGACACTTTAAGAGTTCCTCCTGAACAAGTCCAAAAACTTTCAACTAAACTTGATAAAATGGGTAATTGACTTATTCAACAAAACCATAATCAAGATTCTATTCAAGCTATAGAGGCTCTTAAGAAAGTTCTCCATGATAGTGATCAAGGTGTTAACCTCTTGTGTGGTATTACTCACCTTGTGCATTCAAATGTTAAACCTTTAGCTCAAGAAGCTCAAGATTTAGGGTTGATTCCTCCTATCACTAGTGTTGAACCTCCTTCTAATCCTTTACCTATTATTCCTACCTATAACCATTCTTTGGTGACTATGATGGTTCCCTCTAGTGTTCCTCCTATGTCCCTTCCTACATCACAACCTTCATATCATAATGTTCCTTTTACTTATTCCAATCCGCTTCCAACTGTAGTTCCTAGTGTTCCTCCAGTTGTGTCTTCTATTCCTGCAACTTCTTACACTTTACCTAGTGTGTCTAATGTTGCTACCCCTACTATTTCCTCTAATGATTCAACAATCATCAGTTTGGCTCCAACTATGTCATCCTTACAACAAAAACTTGTTTCCTTAACTCAAAACAAGTTTAGTATCCCTACATGTGACATGGGAAGTCCTTTGTCCTTGGATATTATTCATACTCCTTTTCCTCAACAAGTTGATATGCCTCATCTTGAGAATTATAATGGAAAATGTGATCATGTTCATCATGTTAAAAAATTCCAAATCCTTTGCAGTGATTACACTCATGACCATAGGATTTTAGCCAAACTGTTTGCTAGAACTTTTTGTGACAAGGCCTTACAATGGTATTGTTCCTTGCCTCCTTATTCTATTGATTCCTTTCCAAAACTTGCTAATGCCTTTATTCAACAATTTCAAAACAACATTGGCCCACAAGTCTTTGACTGATTTGATGCATTGTAAACAAAGTGCTAAAGAAAAATTGACTGACTTTATTGGTAGATTTAAGCATTTGTATGCTCAGATTTCCTATCCTATTCCTGATATTGATATTCAATGTATGTTTATTTAAAATTTGCAAAAGGATATTAGAGATAAGATTCTGCTTACTGAATTTACCTCTTTTCAACAACTTTGTGTAGCACTTCATTATTATCAATTACAAGTGAGTTAATTTGAGAGCAACACTCCAATGGCTCCTATTCTAGTTGATAAGAGTGATGCTTCTCCTAATCCAAACAAATTTCAAAAATTCAACAACTATGTCAAGATAAACAAACAAACGAATGCAGTTGCTGATCAAGTTGTTGTTGCATCTCACAATGCCACTTCTGCATCCACTGCTTTTCAATTAAATCATACATTTAGTCCTCTTTCTGAATCTTTACATGCTATTATGAATAGGTTTTTAACTACTAATATGATTACTTTACTTCCTATTTGACCTCTTTTAGTTGTTACGATTGCCTCTAAATCTTTTCATCAAAATTCTTTTTGTCAATATCATCATCAAAATGGTCATGATAATAAGAAATATTATTCTTTAAAACATAAGGTTGAAGACTTAATTGACTCTAATGCCTTATCTGTGATGGAATATGGATAAAGTGACTGAGAGGGGGGGGGGGGGTGAATCAGTCAACCATAAAACACTTCACTATTATTTCTTTCCAGATCCCTTAGGATATCTTAAAGAATGTTATCTGTTTTAGCACTCGGTAAATAGATTGCAGTAAATTTGAAGATGTAGAAAGTATTAGTAAAATTATCTTTAGATGTTCATCGGCACTTGTATATGATTAAGATAACAATTAAGAACACAAGAGACACAAGATTTAACGTGGAAACCCAATATGGGAAAAACCACCAATGTATCTAGATACTGATTTTCACTTTTCTGAAGTGATGCCTGGTTAGAAGCCAACTCGGTAAAAGGTTACAAAACACACTGTTAGGTGTGACCTTGTTAGAGGATTTAATCACCCTACTAGGAGTGGCCTGGTAAGAGGTCTTGAAAACAATTCAATGGAATTGTCACCTTGTTAGAGGATTTACAATATGGTTGTTAAACCAAATCGGTTAAGAGATTTAGAATTCACTATTACGATGATAAGAAGGTAACAATGAAAATGACCTGTATAATAATGCAACTACCTTGCTGATTACAGATCTCTATTTTGCATAAGTGTGATCCTTCCTGATCGAATAAATCTCTGCTGCACCTTAAGGATATTTGAACATCCTTCACAAATTCACACACACCTTTCCTGTCTTTCTTCTATAAATCTTCTGCTATATTTCTATTTTATTTTTCACATTTGACTTTTTATTTATATGATTTTAGATTTGTCAAATCAACATTATTTAGTATAACAGTCGGCTGAATTAAGCAAACTTTATTTGCAAAAATCCTTCAAGGGCCGACAGTGCTCGGTGACCATAACTTTCTACAATCTTTCAGAGATCGAGGGAACTCGGTAAACACCGACAATCCTTTACCTTCGATAACTGACTGAACTCAGTAAATGCTAACTTTTCTTTGACAACTGACTGAACTTGATAAATGCTAACTTTTTTTTGACAACCGACTGAACTCGGTAAACACTGAATTTCCTTTGACGACTGACTGAACTCGGTAAATGCTAATTTTTCTTTGATGACCAAGTGGACTCGGTAAGCACTAATTTTCTTGTCTGGTAGACCGACTGAGCTCGGTAGAAACTGATTGCTGGAGACTATGACATTGTGTGACATCAAAGACAATACATAATTTGAGTAGCAATTTCCTTCAGATAATTGTTTCCAACAATCTCCCTCTTTGGCATTGATGGCAACACAATATGTCATAGCATAAGAAATTTGAAAGAATTAGCTCAGTTTAGATTCAAATCTCCCTCTGTCAGCAAACTTCCTTTTTCCTGAAAATTCTTCCTTCTGACTATTGAAAATTTCTTGAAGTAATAGCAAAGACATAGCAAACACTCCCTCTTTGAAAACACATGCCAAAGACAATTCACATAATACCGATGTAAATTAATGTACCTCAAGTACTGATTCATATGAAATGATTCCTTGAATATGCTACATCAACTGGTTGATTTTCAATCATGTTCTAGTTCATGCATCACTAAAACTATATTTAGTGAGCCTCGAATAGGGGAATGACCCCTAACTTACCTCTTAGATACACAAATGCATCCTTAGGTAATGGTTTGGTGAAAATGTCTGCAATCTACTCTTTTGTATGAATATATTCTAATCTGATTTCCTTGTCCTGCACCAATTCTCTGACAAAGTGATATTTAATAGCAATATGCTTGGTTTTGGAATGCATCACTAGATTCTTCAAAATGTTTATTGCACTGGTATTGTCACAAAATATAACAACTGGTTCTTTGATTTCAACCTTCATACCTTCTAATAACTGTTTAAACCAAATAATATTTGAACAGTTTACTGCAGCAGCAACATATTCAGCTTCAGCTGTGGATTGAGATGTGCAATTTTGCTTTTTACTAGTCCAGGATACCAGTCTTTTTCCAAGAAAAAATGCTCCACCACTTGTACTTTTTCTGTCAT
This sequence comes from Chamaecyparis obtusa, assembly GCA_027943335.1. Classification (NCBI taxonomy): domain Eukaryota; kingdom Viridiplantae; phylum Streptophyta; class Pinopsida; order Cupressales; family Cupressaceae; genus Chamaecyparis; species Chamaecyparis obtusa. Next base: position 545,392 of record BSBK01003610.1, read on the forward strand.
CAATGTTCCCTGCCCAATCAGCATCAGTAAACACTTTTAAGTCTAGATTTCCTCCAAATTTATACCACAAACCATATTCTTCAATTCCTCTTAAGTATCTTAAGATTCTTTTGATTGCCATCATATGATTTTCCTTAGGTTTTGCTGAGAATCTAGCTACTATACTGACTGCTAAGGCAATATCAGGTCTTGTATGTACTACATATTGCAATTTTCCAATCATAGATCGATATAGGGTCTGATCAACTTCTTTTGAATCATCATTTTTGGTAAGTTTCAGTCCAGTACACATGGGTGTACCAACTGGTTTTGAATCTTCCATACCAAACTTCTTAAGTATTTCCTTAATGTATTTAGATTGAGTAATGTATATACCATTCTTGCTTTGCTGAATTTGAAGACCAACAAAGAATTTTATTAAACCAAACATAGACATTTCAAATTCTTTGTTCATTTGCTCTGAAAATTCTTTGCACTGATCCTCATTCCTTGTAAATATAGTATCATCTACAAATATTTCTGCCAATACAATTTTGTCATTCAGTCCTTCTTTAATATACAGATTGCTATTATCATTGGCTCTTTTGAAATTAATCTGAATCAAATAGTTATGGAGTCTTTCATACCATGCTCTAGGAGCTTGTTTCAAACCATACAATGCTTTGTGTAACCTGTAGACCATGTCCTTTTTATCTGGATCAACAAAACCTTCAGGTTGTTCAATGTAGACTTCTTCATCAAGAATTCCATTGAGAAATATAGATTTTATATCCATCTGATATACCTTAAATCCTTTGTGTGCTGCATAAGCAAGTAGAGTTCTTACACCTTCTAATCTTTCAACAGGAGCAAAAGTTTCTCCATAATCTATACCTTCTTCTTGAGAATAACCTTTACATACCAATCTAGCTTTGTTTCTAGATACTTGACCATCTTCATTCAGCTTATTCTTGAATACCCATTTTGTTCCAATTACAATCTTATCTTTAGGTCTATGTACAAGAGTCCATGTTTTGTTCTTTTGTATTTGTTCTAATTCTTCATTCATTGCTTCAATCCAACTTTCATTTTCCAATGCATCTTTGATATTTCTAGGTTCAAAATCAGTAAGCAGACATGTACCTTTTAGCTTGCTTCTTGTCATAGTACCATCTGATTTGATCTGGTGTATGATGTCTTCTGACATATTTGGCTAGTATAGGTTCCTTGCTTTTTGAATGAGTCATGCTGTTGTCTTCTAGGATCTCTTCTTCAGGTTGCTCGGGCTCGGTAGATATTTGCTCGGTAACTTTAGGTTGAGACTCAATCTGAATTTCTTCCTGTGACTTGGTTTGAACTTCTTCCTGTGACTCGGTTTGTGACTCGGTTTGTGACTCGGTAACTATGCTCAGCTCGGTAGATATAGTTTCCTCATTGATAGTTGTGTCTACCAATGTTTCAGGTTCAATGTAAATGAATCTTCTGTAGTTCTCAGGTTCCCTTTTGCTTTCTTCTTCAGTCTTTTCTGCAAACTCATCAAATTTTACATGTATACTTTCTATGACTTTGTGAGTAGATAAGTTCAGACATTTGTATGCCTTGCTTTTGCTAGAATATCCTAAGAATATTCCTTCATCACTTTTCACATCAAATTTATTTCTTCTGGATTCTTTTAAGATATAACACTTGCTACCGAATATTTTCATGTAACTTACATTGGGTTTATAGCCATACCATAATTCATAAGGAGTTTTGAATGTGTCTTTCTTCAATTGTACTCGGTTCAAGGTATGAACTGCAATGCTGATAGTTTCCTTTCAGTACTTTATAGCGATGTTCTTTTCTATCATTAGAGTCCTTGCACAATCCATAATAGATCTATTTCTTCTTTCTACTATTCCATTCTGCTCAGGAGTTCTAGGAGCTGATACCTATCTTTTGATTCCTCTTTCAATGCAAAAGTTGTTAAAATCATGGGAGATGAATTCACCACCTCTTTTTGATCTTAAGCATTTCAATCTTTTCCCTGTTTCCTTTTCCACTCTTGCTAAGTACCATTTGAACTTTTCAAATGCTTCTGATTTTTCTCTTAAATACATAACAATCATCATTCTAGAATAATCATCAACGAAAAGAATAAAGAATTTATCTCCAGTATAGCTTTTTATTCCAATAGGTCCACATAAATCAGTATGCACAATTTCCAAAATTTCTTTAGACTGATAGTTCTTACTCTTGAAACTAGTTTTACTCATTTTTCCGATCTGACAATTCTTACATAGACTAGTATCAGGTTTCTTCAAAGTAGGAATGCCTCTAACCTTCTTGAATTTGCTTATTTTTATCATGTTATCAAAATTCACATGACATAACCTTTTGTGCCATAGCCAACTTTCTTCAATTTGAGCAATAAAGCATGAATATTCACTGAGATCAAGATAAAATAAGTTACCTTTAGTTTGTTTTCCTGATCCAATGAGTTTTCCTTTTTCATCCAGCAGTCTTGCTTGACCATTCATGAATTCAACCTTGAAACCAGTGTTGATTAGCTGTGCTACACTTAGAAGATTATGTTTTAGTCCTTCACCCCAATAAGCATTATCACATATGAGTTCTTTGGTTAATGAGATTCTTCCCTTTCCTTTTATACAACAAGGTTCATTGTTTCCAAATCTTACATTGCCACTATCACAGTCTTCTAGATATTCAAATTTTGTCTTGTCACCAGTCATGTGGTGTGAACATCCACTATCTATTATCCATATATCATCTTTTCTTATATGAGAAATAAGTGCCATCTTATCTTCATCATCATCAGATTCATCTTTTATAGCAATAAAGACAATTTCTTCTTCACTATCATCAGAATCTTTAGCCATAAAACATGTTTTCTTGCCTTTATCCTTGAATGATTTGAAATTCTTTTTGCCATAGTACTTGTGACTTCTCTTCTCTTCCTTGACTTTCTTGTTTGGGCACCTAGCTACAATATGTCCAATTTCTTCACATGAAAAATAGATTAAAGGAGTTTTACCTTTATATTTACCTTTCCCTTTAGAGTACTTCTTTGCAAGTAATGCTTCTACAATTTCAAGATCACTATCAGAACTTTCTTCTGATACTTCTTCACTTTCTGACTGAACTTCTTTAATTTTCTTGTTCTTCTTTAGTGAAACCTTGGCCTCAAATGCTGATTCAATATTTTTGGAATCTGGAACATAGTTGTCATAGTTGTCTAATTCAAAGGTTGTCAATTTTCCAACTAAAGCATCTAAAGTTATATTGTGGTTTGTTTTACATCTTCTTTCTTGAATAGCTGATACTCTTATTGCATAGATAGGGAGTAATGTTCTAAGTACCTTACTTATAATAGTTTCATCTGAGATTGTTCCTCCAGAAGCTCTAATTGCACTTACACTTGCTTTGATTCTTTCAACATATTTTGCAATGTTTTCATCTTCCTTCATATTCATCTTGTCAAACTATCCTCTTAGGCTTTCTGCTTTGGCTCTTTTCACATTTGCATCACCACCATATATTTTCTTTAGTGTCATCCACATTTCATATACAGTAGTGCATTCTTTAATATCATCAAATTCTTCATAGCTGAGAGCAGATGCAATGTCTATCATCATGGTGTTATGAGTCTTTTTCTCTGTAATGTCTTCAATAGTTAATGCGCTAGTAGGAACTGTGTATTCTTCATCAATGTATTTTCATCCTGAATCACCAATGGAAGCTAGATGAAGTCGCATGAGACCTTGCCATGCTAAAAAGTTATCTCTGTTGAGCTTTGGAATTTCCCTCTTATAAGACATCCTGATCTTTAGCTTAGGTCCTTGAAACCCTTCTTGCAAGCACCAAATGCTTTGATACCAATTGATGGAATATGGATAAAGTGACTGAGAGGGGGGGGGGTGGTGAATCAGTCAACCATAAAACACTTCACTATTATTTCTTTCCAGATCCCTTAGGATATCTTAAAGAATGTTATCTGTTTTAGCACTCAGTAAATAGATTGCAGTAACTTTGAAGATGCAGAAAGTATTAGTAAAATTATCTTTAGATGTTCATCAGCACTTGTATATGATTAAGATAGCAATTAAGAACACAAGAGACACAAGATTTAACGTGGAAACCCAATATGGGAAAAACCACCAATGTATCTAGATACTGATTTTCACTTTTCTGAAGTGATGCTCGGTTAGAAGCCAACTCGGTAAAAGGTTACAAAACACACTGTTAGGTGTGACCTTGTTAGAGGATTTAATCACCCTGCTAGGAGTGGCTTGGTAAGAGGTCTTGAAAATAATTCAATGGAATTGTCACCTTGTTAGAGGATTTAGAATATGGTTGTTAAACCAACTCGGTTAAGAGATTTAGAATTCACTGTTACAATGATAAGAAGGTAACAATGAAAATGACCTATATAATAATGCAACTGCCTTGCTGATTACAGATCTTTGTTCTGCATAAGTGTGATCCTTCCTGATTGAATAAATCTCTGCTACACCTTAAGGATATCTGAACATCCTTCACAAATTCACACACACCTTTCCTGTCTTTCTTCTATAAATCTTCTGCTATATTTCTATTTTATTTTTCACATTTGACCTTTTATTTATATGATTTTAGATTTGTTAAATCGACATTATTTAGTATAACAGTCGGCTGAATTAAGCAAACTTTATTTGCAAAAATCCTTCAAGGGCTGATAGTGCTCGATGACCATAACTTTCTACAATCTTTCGGAGACTGAGGGAACTCAGTAAACACCGACAATCCTTTACCTTCGATAACCGACTGAACTCGGTAAATGCTAACTTTTCTTTGACAACCGACTGAACTCGGTAAACACTGAATTTCCTTTGATGACCGACTAAACTCGGTAAATGCTAATTTTTCTTTGATGACCGAGTGGACTCGGTAAGCACTAATTTTCTTGTCTGGCAGACCGACTGAGCTCGGTAGAAACTGATTGCTGCGGACTATGACATTGTGTGACATCAAAGACAATACATAATTTGAGTAGCAATTTCCTTCAGACAATTGTTTCCAACAATCTGTTGATAATCTTGATGGTAGTGGGATTAAATCTGTCTCTCCTCCTAATGAAAAACTTCAAATCTATATGAATCCTTTACCTACATATGATACTAATACAATTTCTCAATCATCTATTATAGAAATTGTGTATGACTCAAAGATGGATGATCTCAATCATGTTGTTAATCAACTAGAGCATGTTGGTCAATATATATCACCACCTCAACCTCAACCTCAACCTTAGATTCAATCTCAAGTTTAATCTCAACCTTGACCAAAACCTAAACCTAAATTCAAAATTCAACCTAAACCTTGACAACAACCTAAGAATAAAAGACCTCGAGAAATTTTGATTAAATTTGATGACTCTGAGACTATTAAGGCTCCTTATGGTCCCCTTTACATTTCTTCTAGGATTTCTCATAAGCCTACTCATGGTTGTCTTGTTGATCCTACATCCTTAGTTAATGTTATTACTGAAGAAAATCTTTTTTATGAAAAGATTACAATGTGATTCTTATGATACATCGAATTTGTGGATTCAAACTTGTAATGGTTTTCTTTATCCATCATTTGGTTCTATTACTTTACTGGTTGAACTCTGTGGAAAAATTGTGAACACTACCTTTGTTGTTGTTCCTACTTCTGATCAATTTCAAGTTAAGCTAGGTTTTCCTTGGTTGAAGTCCATGCATGTTAAAACACTCACCTATCCATAAGTGTCTTAAGCTCATTCATGATGAAGAAGTGAAGATGATTAATCATAGTTTATATCAACCTTCTCAGCCTAGAGATTGTGCTTCTCTTGATTTCTTTTGGCCTTCATTACCTAATTCATGTCCTCCTCTACCTAATAATCTTTTACATTCATATCAAGCTTACAAACATCATAAGATTCTTGAATTAAAAATTCCTCCTATAGATCTTAATCATGGTGTTTTGCCTACACCTTCTATACCTCCTTTAACTATGACTTCTAGTTTTGTTAATCAAGTTCCTTCTATCGTTCTTCCTAAAGAACTTATCAAAGAACTTGTGATTGTTTGTCCTATTGTTGATAATCCTATTGATCTTCCTAAAGAACATGTGAAGGATCTTGTGATTGTTCCTCCTAGTTCTCAACCTATTTCAAATAAATCAAAACATAATCGATCTGCTAATGAATGTTGTAAAAAGTGTCATGCTCATGCTAAAGCTCATAATTCTATTCTTCAAAGATCTCTACCTTCTTTGGATAAACCTATGCATGATGTGTTAGAAGAAGTTGTTACTAATAATGATGTTAATATGCATGATTATGATGATTCTATTTGTATCTTAGATCCTATTTTTATTAATTTGGATGAAGAAGATACTCTTGATGATACTGATGATGTTAATGATGAATATGAGACTATTGAAATTGACATTGATTTACCTAATATGCTTTCATCATAATTAACTCTTACACCTAGTGTTGAACATTGTGATTCTCAAGAGGATCCTTGTTTGGAACTAGATATCATTCCTACTATTGTGGATATAGTCCCTCTTGCGAGTTACCCACCTTCCCTAAATGATATACAATGAGATGGGGAGAGTAGGTGGCATGCTTGATCAACTTGTCCTTCATGGTAGCTTTGTTGTATGTTTTCTTGTTGTACTGTGCTTCTCTCGTAATATGTTTGCTAAATGTTGTTAGATTCTTTTATAGGATACTTGTTACTTAGTTGGTACAAGGTGATAAAGGAATCAAAACTATTGTTCAAATTCCTCTATATGTATCTCTATTCTTCTATGCATTGTTCAATGTTATGTTGTAATTCTTCTATTGTTCATAAATGTTTCCTTGTGTAATCTGCTTGGATTCGGGATATGGTAGCACTAATTCTTTTTGGTCTCCATGTCATAGTCTGAAAAGATTCTCCTTCTTATGTCTTATGTAATATTTCCTCCTTTGTGATCATAGTTCTACTTTCTTTGGGGAATGATGTCAATTCATTTGCAATAATATCATATATATATTATCTTATGATCATACTAACCCCATGGTAGGTAGATCCCTTTTGTGTTCTCTGTATGTTTCTATGATATTTCCCTTGGTTTGTCTTCATCTGGGAGCATCTCAACATGGAAACATAATCAATGGAGTTGTTTATGTTTCCGTTAAAGTGATTACTCCTGTTAAAGTGTCAGCAATGACTTTAACATGGGGGCATACGCTCTACTCACCTATTGCACACACACACTTTTCAATATGCACATATTTTTCAAAATACCTTTTGTCCCTTTTTGGATTAGTAACTAATCCTTAAAGCATGGATTTATATTTTAGGATCTCTTGATCCCTCCAGTTTCAAGTATACATATATTTTGATCCCTTAAGGTCGAAGGTGTCCTTAAGACTGGATCTCTTTAGTTTTTTGGTTTTGTTCTTATGGAATAGAATATTCCTAAGGGTGAATCCTTGATGGGTTGACTAGTGAGTAGCCACATTCACTAGGTGGTTCAATTCCATCTTTCTAGTTGCACCGTCTCCTTGTGTGGTTTACAATGGGACATAAGTTCTCATTGGGTGAGGTAATCACACATTTTCTTTCTCTCTCTAGATATGTCCCTCTTATTGTGATCTAGGATTTGATGAAGACTTGAGTCCCTTGTGGCTTAAGGTTTCTCTTTGTCCTTTAGATTACGATAAGATTATCTTTTCATTCTGATCTCCTTTACTAAGAGTTTGCATCAAGTCCATACTCTTGCTAAAGTGGGGGCTTAATGTATCATCTTAAAATGGAAGCACTTCCATGATAAGAGTGTTTATCCCTCCAAGTAAGTGGTTTGGGGTCATGTTAAGTGCCTTGATCAGGTCTTTGCATGTATCTAGTTTTTCCCCTTGTTCTGCTTCCGTTTGCACCCATTTTTCACTTCATACCTACATTTCCTAGCATTCTCGATCAGGATCCTAAGGTTTTTGACCATAAGGTCAAAGTCAACCTTATGGGGTCAAATTTGACCTCTATCCTGACTTGGTCAAGATTGACCTCAATCTTGACCTGGTCAAATACAACCTTGTCCTCAACCCCCTATCCAGATTTCAAATTTCCTTGATTTCTGGGTGTTGGGTTTTGGGGATATTTGTTTCCCACCTCTGGGTCAGCCATTTCAGGTTTCAAAATGGTAAATCCTTTAATTTCATTTAATATAGGTATATTTTCTAAAGGTTAGTACCTAATTGGGATTTAATTCTCAAAGGTGGCCCCTCTAGAGGATTGTGCCCTAGTTCACTATAAAAGGAGGCCTTCCTCTCTCATTTTCACATCACTTTTCATATCTTCCTTTGCCATCAAGCTCTCAAGTGCAAGCAAGTGAATTCAAGCATTCAAGAAATCCTTCAAGCATTCAAGTGTTTAAGCATTCATCCATCAAGGAGATCCATTGTTAGCCATTGAAGGATTCAATCTCTTTGGAGCCCCCTTGAAGATCCATCCTTCTAAATTCATCCAAGCCTCCTCATATGCAAAGATCAATTCAAGATTTGTGTTGAAGATCAAATGCCATTGATTTGAGACATCCTACATCCATTGAAGCATTCCTACTTATGGATTTGATGATTTGAATCCTCTACAAGGACTTCAACATAAGCGAGGTGAATTGTTTCAATTGCTTTGTTTATGCACACTACATTTCAATTCAATTTCAAGGTTAATTCCTAAATTGGGGTTTGACCAAGGCAAACTCCCCATACAAACAAAAATCCCATTTTTCTTGCAGGTTTAGGTGCAAAATTTTAGATTTGAGGTCAGATTTGGATACCCTTTTCAGTGAACTTCCAGGATCTGTGAACAAAGTCAGAATCGACCTTCAAATAAATAATGTAGCCTTTGACCTTTTATGAGGGTTAAAGACTACTTGTATCAGAAAAACAAAAGATTTCTAGGTTTTCTTCGTCTCACCATTTCTAGTCTAAAACAAGTTGTAGAATTGCCTGAAATTACACATAGACATAAGAAATTGGCATTTTCTAGATTTTCCCTAATTTGAGGTTAGTAATTGTATTTCAATTATTTCAGATTTTAAGCATAATTCTCCATAGGGAAATATAGGGTTTTTCTCTCTCTTTCATATTCTCCATAGATTGATTCAATTGTGCATTAGCCTTTTGCTTGATCAAATTGGATCTCTCCTTTGGAAATTTGGATTTAGGAGTGGATCTCATATTTCCCCCATACATATACACATATACATTTGAATAGGTGTGATTCCATTTTACCTCTATTCAGGTAGGATGCGAGAACTACCTCATAGGATGCTCTACAAGATAAGAAATGAATGCATTAGTCACTCTAGCATCAGCTACCTATGGCCTATAGTCCCAATCTCTACTCACCAGGTTCCTATACTCCAAACTACACTCATCATATGATAGCCTCACAGACCATCCTAACCCAAGCTCAAAAACTAATTGGGCACGTGCGGCAAACTCTTGAGGGGCATCCTGAATAATGCCAACCTACTGCTAGACATGAGTAATGATGAATCTCTCAAATATGGTGGTAGCCTATGCTATAAGGATCCTAATCTAGTAGAAGTAACCAAACTAAGCATGAGAAAGCATCCACACCTCTATCTATAAGTATGGCCTCCTGATGACGAAAGTCATATCATCGAGCACATGCCTCTAGTACTCTATCTGGCCCATTCAGACCTATGTAACATACCCTGAATATCTATAAATGATTGGCTCCTGGGGCTGTCACTCATCTTGACATACTAGCTGGTATATAGTGATGTGTTCCCAAGCCCAGATCTGAAGAACTAAAGCACCCGAGGTGAACATCTTCACCTCATTATACATGATCTCATGCATCCTGAAAAAAATATGGGCCACAAGAAACTAACCCCATTCAAGCTCTACAAGAGTAGCCATTAGTCAAGTTATTATAGGGGCCCAGCCTATCAAAAGACTATTCTTTTGATGATCTGACATGATGATCCCTTTGATCATCCCTATAATGATGCACTCTAGCCTATGTGAGGCACCGTATCTCTGTACTAAGATCTCCCATGAGATTTTTTGAGAAATCTTCTCATTAGCACCAAATAGTGTCCTAAATGTCGGCAACCCCGTGTTGCCCGAACTAACGTAATCCGAGTGAGGTCCATGAAAGGGAATCCTAAGAACCTTGTACACATCCTCTGGAGTCACAGTGATCTCTATAGTAGGAAAATAAAATGTTTGAGTCTTAGAGTGAAATCTCTTGATTAGAGCAGTCAATAATCCATGGTTCACCCGAATATCAGGAAATTGAATCAAGAACTCAAATCTAGAGGTAGCAAGATGAACTTTCATAGGGTTAGGAAGTGCCCTACAAAGCCTCTGAGTATTAGGGTGTGAAATCCAAATGTGTACATCTGGGTAGTGAACCTACACAACATAAAAATGGGACAACCTATCAATAAATTGGTAAAAAAATGGGCTATAAGCATTTAAAATGAGAAAGTCAATACTTCAGAAGGTGCATAAAAGACCAAGGAAAATAGTCATGAAATTAGAAAAATTAAAAAATTGACCTAAGGACCTAAAAAATGGTCAATGTTTTCCATATGACAAATCAGATTGGCACCAATTGTCATATGATAATATACAAGGTTCAATACGAGACTTCATAGTTATAAGACATTGTGCAAGCTTTCACACGACATATGAAGGACCTGATGAAATGTCGTATGAAAGATTGGCCACTCATACAAGTTGCACAAATGTCCTACATGACACTTGACATGGACTTGAAAACTTGTACGAGTCCAAGTAGACTATCGTACGAGTTCTCGTGAAGCAAAAATCAAAAAGTTGAAAAAAAGTGTAAAAAATCCTAGAAAGCATGAAATGAAGCAAAATTTGAATGCAAGAGAGGTACCAAGGTCTAGTTACCAAATTTCCATATTGGGGTGGTCACTGGTATCAATGACTATGCTTGAAATGATGAGAGGACATGGGAACTTGCATCTTCACTCAGAGGGCTCCACAGGTTCACAAAAGAGAAATGGTTGAAATGATTTGAAAATGACCCTTTTGGACCTTATATAGGTTTTGACCTAAATTTTCAAAGTGTTTTTTTTTGCGTGAAAATTACACCCCTGGCTAATTTCAACATTTTGAACCCATTTTCAGGATCAAAATTGAAATCTAAGATCATTAACTTTGTCAAATTTATGATTTAAAATTTTCAGACCCAGGATGGCTGCCTGCTTGCAAAATCGACCTTCAGAACATTATTGAAATCCAAAATTTAGGTTAATTGATTATCATACATCAAACTATTAAAATTTCAACTTAGTCAACCATGGTCAACTCATGGTCAAACCTAGTCAAACTTGGTCTTCTTGACCTCCAAATGATGCAAAACACAGCCCTGGACGTGCATAACCATTCTCAAATCGATTAACATACTTCAACAATCTCTCAATGCTGACTTTCTTGTCAGATTTCAATTTTCACCCCAAAGGGGGCATGGTATTACACATCATTAACTAATTCTATCAATCAATTTTTCTTAGTAATCAAGACAAGAACCACGTCTAGTTACTAATTCATCAAAAGTCCTCGTCACTTGGGGCACATCGCTTGGGGCATATCAGATTCATCAAAATCCATATAAATCTGGTATTCTCTCACAACTTGTAAACTATATTAACTCTTCATAACCATCAGTTCATTCAGTTCATTAGAGTTATTTCCTTGGTTCTTTGTAACAAAAGAATTTAGAGTTGGCATCCTTTTGATTCCTTCAGACAATCAGGTCTAGAGTCAAGATAGTCACTTCTTCGTAATCATAAGGTTTAGAATCAAGCATTTTAACACTTCTTCGTAATCATCAGTTTATTGTTGATATAGTTAGCATCATCTCAATTCTTTGGTCATTCAGAACTTGAATCAACATCTTCCAAATCAATCAATCAGTTTCTCTCTCAGAATCAGTTAATCTTTTAGGATCAATTTCTCCACCACATAACTGAGCCCACATCATCATCAAGAATAGATTAATCATTGAACCACTACGCTTTGCATAGTAATTCAAAGAGGGGAAAAATGTAATACCCTAAAAATGGGCTATAGGACCATTGACCTCCTACATCAAAAAATCAATCAAAATCGACATAAAAGTCCTAACCAAAGGCACATTTGTGCATCAAATGATCAAAACCCTAATCAATCTAATCTCAACTCTACATCAAGGAATATTCTCAAATATTCCTAATTTATCCTAATTATCTTTAATTGAATATTATTTGGTGATAAATGACATTATTTATCCTAAAGTTAATTAATTGAATATGTTGAATATTTGATTAATTAATTTAATTATTCCACTTAATCATTTAATTGGATTTAATTCTATTTATTCCTAATTAATATTATTTAATTTTGACAATAAATAAAAAATACTACGAATAATTGATTAAATTCTTATTTAATTGATTAAATCTAGTTGTAAAATTTAATGATATAGTTTTGGAATAAAGTTTAATTTAATAATTGATAAACCCATAAATCAATTGTTTTTATTCAAAAATCAGTTAAGTTGAGAATAATTCATTTGAATTATTAAATTAATTCATAATTATCCATGCACAATTAAAAAAGCATTTAAACTCTAAATCAACAAATCAATTCAATTTGTTAACTTTTCCAACTCAACATGTGATTGTGAGTTGAAAAGCTGATCTAAACTTTGATTCGAGTTAAAAAGTTGATTTTGCATGATTTTGTAAGTTAACTAATTCTGATTTCTAGATAACTCAACAACCAATTTGAGTTAATTAGGGAGAGATTTTTGGCTTTCCATGAACTCTCAAAAATCTTGGATTTCTATATAAACAAGGCTCAGCCCTTCACAAACGATCCTTGGACTGCACTTTCAGTTACTTGGAGAATCAAGCTCTTGCAAACAGGCGATTATGAGATTTTGCAATTTCAATTCATTATTTTCAATTCATTCATAGCATTCCATAGCATTGTTAGATTAGATTTGCAATCCATTTCAAACCATTTTAGATCAATTTCATATCAATTTTTCATCATATTGCATAGAAAATCCAAAAATATAGATTAATCTACATTCATACTGTCATTGATTTTATTATTTCAAATCCTTCATTTAGGTATTGCATTGTCATTGCTCTCGGTCTAATTTTAAGAATATCAAACTCATACCTACTAGAAGGTAGTAAAATACCTGGTTAGCATTGTTTACCTTATTTGTAGATTTCTTGATTTGCTAACCTCTAATGTTTTACTAAAGTGTTGTGTCTCCAACTAGGTACAAAATTCACACTCACAATCATAAGTATGATAAAGAGATGCTAAGAGGAGGATAATAAAGAAAATAATCATGCACCAAAGCATCTTAAAAATCTTCATAGTAAATGAAATGCAAGAATTTTTTTTGTATTTTGTAAAATATATGGATTTTTTGGATTTTAAAATGTAAGAGTATAAAAGAGATCTAATCTTAAGGAAAGAAAGAAAAGCATCTAACACCAAAAAGAAAGAGTTGTCTATCGTGGGTTCACCAAAATGTAAGATATAAAAATATATCTAGATGTGTAAAGAAAATGTGATGATAAGAGATGGAAAATGTTATGGACATACAAACTTAATAAACATAAATACTTATCTTGAAAAGGAGAAGATTTGGAAATAACTATTTTTTGGTATCTGTGTTCAGTTTTGGGAAATTCTGCAACCGGATCTCACCTAGAAATGTAGAAACTAAGAAAACCAAAAACCTTTTGTCTTTCTAAGAGAGGTCATCCTTGACCTAGAACAAGGGTAAGATCTTACCCCGTGGTACAATCTTACCCCAAAATGTCATCCTTGACCTGCACTATTCCAACAAAATTTCTATTCACAGATCCCAAAAGTTCACCAAAAGTGGTACTCATATTTGAACTATAATTCACTATCCCAAACCTATATCTACAAGAAAAAGAGGGTTTTGTTGTTTGGATGAGGGGTTTGCATTGGTAAAACCCTAGTTTGGAATCAAACTTTAAAGTAGAATTCAAATCGAGAATGCTAGCAAGTAATAAAAGTGGATCTAACAATGAAGCTATGATATTCAATATATATGCAATTGTATTTGGAATGTGATAAAGTATGTTAATATGAAAGCTTGGAAACAACATTAACAAATATGAATTGAAACCTTCATGATTGTATGCTTGGAATCCACCTTGAAGGGAGATTGAATATATCTCTAAGATGAACAAAGGATCTTGAAGGAAAATCACACGACCATCATGGATAGATCTAGGGTTTGAATAATGAATCTTGAATACTTGAACCAAATTCCCCCAAAGGCTTGAATCCTTGATATTCAATGGAGAACATGAATTCTTGAATGTAGATGATGACTTTAATTCTTCCTTGATTGAGAGTGCTTCATGAAGAGTAGATGCATGTGAACAAGAGATGAAAGATGGATTGAAATGAGAGAGGAAGGCTTCCTTTTATACTAGTCTAGGGCACAAACTTCTAGAGAGGCCGACATAGGAGAAATAAATTCCAATTAAGCCTTAACCCATGGAAATGAACCTAGATTAAATATAATTTAAGATTTTACCATTTTGAAATTTGGAACAACCAACCCAGAAGTGGGAAAACAAAACTTTCTGAAACCTGACATCCGAAAATCATGGAATGTTGAAATTTGGAGCTTGGATTAAGGTCGAGGTCAAATTTTACCTAGGTCAAGGTTGAGGTCAACTTTGACCTAGGTTAGGGTCAAGGTTGACCTTGACCTAAAAGGTTGACATTGACCTTGAGGTCAAGGATCTTAGGATCTCAGTCTAGAATACCAAAAAAGTATAGAAAGAGAGTGGAAAGAAGGGTAGAGTGAGGAGAAAATCTAGATGGAAGCCAGGGAACTACCTGAGGAATTTGACATAACCCCAAGCTACCTACTTGGAGGGCTAAACCAGTCCTAAATGGAAGTGCTTCCATTTTTTGACAATACAGAAACAAAAAACACATTGAATCTTGAAAAATGGGGCCTCTCTTCTCCAGATACAGAAGGTCAAAGTTTGGTCAAAGTAAGGAAATTAGTATAGTGATTGTAGATAAAAATTTGACCATTTCCAAATCTGGTTAAAGTGGTCTCAAATCAAAAATCTCATTGAGATGAACCAAAAAACACCTTGAATCTTTAAAAATGGAACCTCTCTTCTCAAGATACAAATGATCAAATTTTAGTCAAAGCAAGGAAGTCAGTACATTATTCATAGCTAAAAATTTGACCATTTCCAAATTTGGTGAAAGTGGTCTCAAATCAAAGATCTCATCGAGATGAACCAAAAAACAACTTGAATCTTGAAAAATGGAGCCTCTCTTCTCAAAATACGGATGGTCAAAGTTTGGTCAAAGAAAGGAAGTTAGTACAATGTTCGTAGCTAAAAATTTGATAGTTTCCAAATTTGGTGAAAGTGGTCACAAATCAAAGATCTCATCGTGATGAACCAAAAAACACCTTGAATCTTGTAAAATAGAGTCTCTCATGTCAAGATACGGATGGTGGAAGTTTGATCAAAGCAAGGAAGTTGGCACAGTGTTCGTAGCTAAAAATTTGACCATTTCCAAATCTGTGAAAGTAGTCTCAAATTGAAGATCTTGTAGAGATGAACCAAAAAACACCTTGAATCTTGAAAAATAGAGCCTCTCTTTTCAAGATACAAATGGTCAAAGTTTGGTCAAAACAAGGAAGTCAGTATAGTGTTCGTAGCTAAAAATTTGACCATTTTTAAATCTGGTGAAAGTGGTCTCAAATTGAAGATTTCATCGAGATGAACCAAAAAAAACCTTGAATCTTGAAAATTGGAGCCTCTCTTCTCAAGATACAGACGGTGAAAGTTTGGTCAAAGTAAGGAAGTCAGTACAGTGTTCATAGCTAAAAATTTGACCATTTCCAAATCTGGTGAAAGTGGTCTCAAATCAAAGATCTCATCAAGATGAACCAAAAAACTTCTTGAATTTTGAAAAATGGAGCCTCTCTTCTCAAGATATGGATGGTCAAATTTTGGTTAAAGCAAGGAAGTCAGTACAGTGTTCGTAGCTAAAAATTTGACCATTTCCAAATCTAGTGAAAGTGGTCTCAAATCAAAGATCTCATCGAGATGAACCAAAAACCACATTGAATCTAAAAAAATGGAGCGTCTCTTTTGAAGATACAAATAGTCAAAATTTGGTCAAAGTAAGGAAGTTAGTATAGTGTTTGTAGCTAAAAATTTGACCATTTCCAAATCTATTGAAAGTGGTCTTAAATCGAAGATCTCGTCGAGATGAACCAAAAAACACCTTAAATCTTGAAAAATGGAGCCTCTCTTCTCAAGATACAGATGCTCAAAGTTTGGTAAAAGCAAGGAAGTCAGTACAATGTTCGTAGCTAAAAATTTGATCATTTCTAAATCTAGTGAAAGTTGTCTCAAATTGAAGATCTCATGAAGATGAACCAAATAACACCTTGAAGTTTGAAAAATAGAGCCTCTCTTCTCAAGATACAGACAATCAAAGTTTGGTCAAAGCAAGGAAGTCAGTACATTGTTCATAGATAAAAATTTGACCATTTCCAAATCTGGTGAAAGTGGTCTCGAATCGAAGTTCTTGTCAAGATGAACCAAAAAACACCTTGAATCTTTAAAAAGAGAGCCTCTCTTCACAAGATACAAATGGTCAAATTTTGGTCAAAGCAAGGAAGTCAGTACAGTGTTTTTAGCTAAAAATTAGACCCTTTCCAAATCTAGAGAAAGTGGTCTCAAATCAAAGATCTCATCGAGATGAACCAAAAAACACCTTCAATTTTGAAAAATGGAGCCTCTCTTCTCAAGATACATACGATCAAATTTTGGTCTAAGAAGGGAAGTCAGTACAATGTTCATAGTTTAAAATTTGGCCATTTCCAAATTTGGTGAAAGTGTTCTCAAATCGAAGATCTCATCGAGATGAACCAAAAAATATCTTGAATCTTGAAAAATAGAGCCTCTTCTCAAGATATAGATGGTCAAAATTTGGTCAAAGCAAGGAACTTCGTACAATATTTGTAGCTAAAAATTTCACCAATTCCAAATCTGGTGAAAGTGGTTTCAAATCGAAGATCTCATTGAGATAAACCAAAAAATACCATGAATCTTGAAAAATGGAGCCTCTCTTCTCAAGATACGAATGATCAAAGTTTGGTCAAAGTAAGGAAGTTAGTACATTATTTGTAGCTAAAAATTTAACCATTTCCAAATCTGGTGCAAGTGGTCTCAAATCAAAGATCTCGTAAAGATAAACTAAAAAACACCTTGAATCTTGAAAAAATGGAGCCTCTCTTCTCAACATACAGACGGTCAAAGTTTGGTCAAAGAAAGGAAGTGAGTACATTGCTCGTAGCTAAAAAATGGACCATTTCTAAATCTGGTGAGAGTGGTCTCAAATCGAAGATCTCATTGAGATGAACCAAAAAAAAACCTTGAATCTTAAAAAATGGAGCCTCTCTTCTCAAGATACAGATGGTTAAAGTTTGGTCAAAGCAAGGAAGTCAGTATAGTGTTTGTAGCTAAAAATTTGACCATTTCCAAATCCGATGAAAGTGGTCTGAAATCAAAGATCCCATTGAGATGAACCAAAAAACACCTTGAATCTTGAAAAATAGAGCCTCCCTTTTCAAGATAAAGATGATCAAAGTTTTCTCAAAGCAACGGAGTCAGTATAGTATTCTTAGCTAAAAATTTGACCATTTCCAAATCTGGTGAAAGTGGTCTCAAATCGAAGATCTCATCGAGATGAACCAAAAAATACCTTGAATCTTGAAAAATAAAGCCTCTCTTCTCAACATACAGATGGTCAAAGCTTGGTCAAAGCAAGGAAGTCAGTTCAGTTTTCATAGCTAAAAATTTGACCGTTTCCAAATCTAGTGAAAGTAGTCTGAAATAAAAAAATCTCATCGAGATGCACCAAAAAAACACCATAAATATTGAAAAATGTAGCCTCTTTTCACAAGATATGGACGGTCAAAGTTTGGTCAAAGAAAGGAAGTTAGTACAGTGTTTATAGCTAAACATTTGATCATTTCCAAATCTAGTGAAAGTGGTCTCAAATCAAAGATATCGTCAAGATGTAACCAAAAACACCTTGAATCTTGAAAAATGGAGCCTCTCTTCTCAAGATACGGATGGTCAAAGTTTGCTCAAAGCAAATAAATCAGTACAGTGTTCGTAGCAAAAAATTTGACCATTTCCAAATAAGGTGAAATTGGTCTCAAATCAAAAATCTAATCGAGATGAACCAAAAAACACCTTGAATCTTAAAAAATGGAGCCTCTCCTCTCAAGATACGGACTATAAAAGTTTGGTCAAAGCAAGGAAGTTAGTACAGTGTTCGTAGCTAAAAATTTGACCATTTCCAAACCTGGTGTAAGTGGTCTCAAATTGAAGATCTTGTCAAGATGAACCAAAAGACACCTTAAATCTAGAAAAAAAGAGCCTCTCTTCTCAAGATACAGATGGTCAAAGTTTGGTCAAAGCAAGGAAGTCAGTAGAATGTTCATAGCTAAAAATTTGATGATTTCCAAGTCTAGTGAAAGTGCTCTCAAATCAAAGATCTCATCGAAATGAAGCAAAAAATGGCTTGAATCTTGAAAAATGGAGCCTCTCTTCTCAAGATACAGACGGTCAAAGTTTTGTCAAAGCAAGGAAGTCAGTACAGTGTTTGTAGCCAAAAATTTGACCATTTCCAAATCTGGTGAAAGTGGTCTGAAATTGAAGATCTTCTCGAGATAAACCAAAAAACACCTTGAATCTTGAAAAATGGAGCCTCTTTTCTTAAGATACAGACTGTAAAAGTTTGGTCAAAGCAAGGAAGTCGGTATAGTGTTCATAGCTAAAAAGTTGAACATTTCCAAATCTAGTGAAAGTGGTCTAAAATCAAAGATCTCGTTGAGATGAAGCAAAAAACACCTTGAATCTTAAAAAATGGAGCCTCTATTCTCAACATATGAATGGTCAATGTTTGGTCAAAGCATGGGAGTCAGTATAGTGTTCGTAGTTAAAAATTTCACCATTTCCAAATCTAGTTAAACTGGTCTCAAATCAAAGATCTTATCGAGATGAACCAAAAAACACTTTGAATCTTGAAAAATAGAGCCTCTCTTCTCAATATACGGATGGTCAAAGTTTGGTCAAAGCAAGCAAGTCAATACAATGTTCGTAGCTAAAAATATGAGCATTTCTAAATCTGGTGAAAGTGGTCTCAAATCAAAGATCTCATCGAGATGTACTAAAAACACCTTGAATCTTAAAAAACAAAACCTCTTTTCTCAAGATACAAACAGTCAAAGTTTGGCCAAAGCAAGGAAGTCAATATAGTGTTCGTAGCTAAAAATTTGACCATTTCCAACTCTGTGAAAGTGGTCTAAAATTGAATATCTTGCAGAGATGAACCAAAAAATGCCTTGAATCTTGAAAAACAAAGTCTCTCTTCTAAAGATATGGATGGTCAAAGTTTGTTTAAAGCAAGGAAGTCGATACAGTGTTCGTAGCTGAAAATTTGACCATTTCCAAATTTAGTGAGAGTGGTATCAAATAGAAGATCTCATCGAGAAGAACCAAAAAATACCTTGAATCCTGAAACATGGAGCCTCTCTTCTCAAGAAACAGACAGACAAAGTTTGGTCAAAGCAAGGAAGTTAGTATAGTGTTTGTAGCTAAAAATTTGACCATTTCCAAATCTGGTGAAAGTGGTCTCAAATCGAAGATCTCATCGAGATGAACAAAAAAGAACCTGAAATGTTGAAAAAGAGAGCCTCTCTTCTCAAGGTATAGAGGAACAAACTTTGGTCAAAGCAAGGAAGTCAGTAGAATGTTCATAGCTAAAAAGTTCACCATTTCCAAATCTGGTGAAAGTGGTCTCAAATAGAAGATCTCATCGAGATGAACCAAAAAACACCTTGAATTTTGAAAAATGGAGTCTCTCTTCTCAAGATACAGATGGTAAAAGTTTGGTTAAAGAAAGGAAGTCAGCACAGTATTCATAGCTAAAAATTTGACAATTTTCAAATCTAGTGATAGTGGTCTCAAATTGAAGATCTCATCGAGATGAACCAAAAATCACCTTAAATCTTGAAAAATGGAGCCTCTCTTCTCAAGATACAAATGGTCAAAGTTTGGTCAAAGCAAGGAAGTGAGTACAGTATTTGTAGCTAAAAATTTGACCATTTCCAAATCTTGTGAAAGTGGTCTCCAATTGAAGATCTCATTGAGACGAACCAAAAAACACTTTTAATCTTGAAAAATGGAGCCTCTCTTCTCAAGATATAGATGGTCAAAGTTTGGTCAAAGCAAGGATGATAGTCAATACTATACACACTAAATAGTGCACTTCTCTAAGTCATTACTTCCAAGGGAATCTATGAATTGGAAACTTGGAGAAAGTGACCTAGAGCTCCGTAGGCATGGAGTCACAAGGATGTTGATGATGCTCTCAGCTAGAGCTATTGAAGCATGCAACCTTGCTAGTAAACCACACAATGGGAGATTCAAAGAGACAGGGGCAAGAATGCCAATATCTTCAAGAATCAACAATGAAGATGCAATGCAACTATGCTAAAAATGAAGATGCAAGCTAAGCTATGAAAGGAAAGTATTACAAATCCTTACTACTTAAGCTATGTGAGCTAATCTAGAGCATAAATAAAACTAAGCTAGAAAGCATAAACATGAAGCTATGATGCAAGAATGAAAGCTAAATGCATGAAGATCTCCAAAGCTCCAAAGTCTCCAAGAAATCTTGCAGCATAAGATTAGTATTCAAAGTTGGGATCCGAGAATGAGAAAAGAGCTCTCTTTTTAAAAGAATTGAAAAAGAATGGACCATGAAGATTAAGAGGCAAAAGATTTAATCAAGGGTGGAGCTTGAAAGAGGAGCAATCCATGTGCACAAATATCCTCCAATGAGAAAATAAGAGTTAACTTTTGTGTCCATATGAGACAAAAATGCCTTTTCTTCTTTTTATAAAATAAGAATAATGTTTTATTTGTGCAACTTAGGATAAGAGGAAAAGTGGGGGATTTTATTTAATAAAAGGGGAGGAAATTCCTTTTAAATAAATAAAGACCTAGGATAAAATGGGTAGGCCATAGAAAATAATCGAATAAATGATAAAAATAGGATTTGATCAAGAAAATTGATATAATTGAAAAATGCTGATTTTTGAAAATATTGATTCAGGGATTTGATAAATTGTTGAATGGGGGCCCAAAGTCTAGGCGACCATTTTAGGGTGCATACTTTTGCCCCTCTTTGACTAATGTGAGATTGATTTGGGATCACAAAACAACCTAGATGTGTGTTCGATGGATGGGAACACATCAAGACAAAGATAAACATGAGCTGACAAGGATAAGCTGAAAAGACAAGACCAACATACTTGTAAATAGGAGATCGTCAAGTCTCAAATAGGAGATAAGAATCTCAAGGTTTGATTGATAAGATGAATCAAAGATTAAAGCTGGTAGGTACTGGCCCCTTGGAATTGAAATCAAAATCAGGTAGAGGAGAAACAGTAAATTTATAAATATGATCAAATCACTAGAAATCATAATCGAAGGTGAGAGATGATAGGATAACCATCAAGTAGTGAAGATATGCCCCATTTTGACTAAGAAAGATGAAGTCAAACCTTAGAGAGATGAATCAAATGAAAATGAATGAAAGACTAGAAGGTTGAAAGAGATGGGGATGAAGAAATGAAGATGCCCCAACAAAGATTGAAGGATCAGGCCTCAAATGGTCAGCCAATTACGCAGAAGAGGGGGAAAGTTTTGAAATGTGATTTTGACTATCAAGATGAACTCAAATTTTGATTTTCATTCTGAAAATGGATCCAGGACATCGAAATTAGCCAAGGGTGAAATTTTCGTGCAATTTTGAGATGTTTTGAAAATTGGTCAAAAAGTCAAAATGCTATATAAGGGGGTAAAAAGGTCATTTTCAAAATCATTTGTCTTATTGCGATTTGAGAAATTTTAGAGCTTAGAGAGAGAAAATGGCTTAGCAAGCAGTGATTTTGGTTAACAGGCATCGATTCAAGTGCGACTGGTTGCACAACCGGCCTCCTCAATATGGTGCCCCGGTATGTTTTCAGAAAAACTCGCCCTTTAAGTCATTTATGAGCATATTTATGTCATTTAAACACATTTTTAATTATTTTAAAATATTTCAAATTTCACTCATACAAAATTTTGTACAATACTTATAAAGTATCGCACCCCTTTGATAATATTCATCGTGTGATAGTTCATGGGACCAAATAGTATTGCATGGGTGTTTAATCCAATATCGTACGATACCAGATGAAATATCTTGCGAGCCTATGTGAACTATTGCACTTGAAGATATTATTGCATTGCTATTGAGGAAAGTATCACATGATAATCAAAAAATAGTATCACAGTAGTGAAATAGGAAATATCGCATGTTTTAAATTTTGAGCAAAATTACATGGGTCTAGACAATGTTTGCGTTTAAGATGTTTTGTACTAATTTTATACATCCATCATGATATGTTTTGACATCAAGTTTGGGGTTATGGCTTGAAGGAGAACTTTCTAGCACTCCTCATTAGAGCAACGAGAGTGACCGGGTTATGGTGTGTCCAAGATCTTGATGATCTGAGATGAGAAGACTTGGGGGAGATGGGCTTTGGGTACTTGTTGCAGATGCCCCATATTCGGGAAGATCATGGGCTATTAACAGTGTTGGTTGAGAGGTGGCACAATGAGCATAACACCATTCACTTGCCAACTTGAGAGGCCACGATCACCTTTGAGGATGTTTATCAGATCCTTCGAGTGCCTAGCCATAGAGATATAGTGAGTATAATCATGTTTATAGATGTTCATAGATGTAAAGTTTCCATATGATAAAAATTGACATGATTGTTTGTTGGCATAGGTATACTATGATAAGGATCCGATCGAGGGACGGTAGGTCATGCATGATATGTTCCAGGATGTCACTTTCATTGACAGACACCTCAATTGGGATCAGTTGATGGAGGAGTTTGGTAGGGATTTCCTGGTTTCATGTATAGTGTGTTCTATAGTAGCACATGCATTAATTAATGATAGGAGCTAGAGAGGGTTCCCATTGGGCTAGGGTAGGTTGGTTGTAGATTTGATAGCACACCCATGATGGATGGCATGGGGTGTAGCCATACTAGCTAACATGTACCATGAGCTCCATGAGATCGTCTATAAGGAGAGCATGACATGGGCATGTGGTGCGGTCCTAGCACAAGTATGGGCATGGGAGCACATCATCATTGTGCACCCACATGTGTAGCCTAGGGAGTGGAGATGCCCCTATATCTATAGGTACACAGGATTCCTTTCATAGCCACATAGTAGAGATGTGACATAATACAAGAGACTACTAGATGAGCTTACATCATTTCAGTGGAGACCATACAGGGCTTGTGAGCAGCGGGGTGATTGGGAGTAGGAGCTAGGATATATGTTATGTAGCTAGCCACTAGTAGGTCAACACTCTGAGATGGTAGAGTGCTTTGTGATCACTTAAGTTTGGAGATAGTTTGGGTGACAATAGAGGGTGCCCATAGAAACCACTACCTATGCCTGGGTTAGGGATGAGGAGGGACATGGATGGCTATCGATGCTAGACTACTAGCAGGAAGTACAGGACACCACAACTATACACAAGGAGCCATGGGACTATCTCCCAGATATGGTGGATGCAGGTGCAGATGCAGCCTATAGGGCAAAGTGGTGAAGGTTTCCATTCCCATGGTTTACTATACCTAATGCAAAGCTGGTAGCATAGGGTGGTGATGGAGATGACAGAGATGGAGGGGATGGAGGAGATGGAGGGAGGGTTAGAGAGGCGGACAAGGATCAAGATCAGGTGGCCAAAAATGGTCATGGAGATAGGGTTCTGAGGATGAGGGGGATGATGTAATGAGACCATCTCACTGATGAGAGGATGTTGGGTAGGATCAGCCTGTAGGGGGAGGAGGAGAGGATCTCAGGGTGAGGATCTAGGTTTTGGAGATAGAGATGTAGTAGCTATGGATTACTATAGCCATGAGAGATCAGTAGTTGACTGATCTATGAGTTGAGATAGATCAGTGGGAGAGAGTAGCTCAGGAAGATGCAATAGATATTCAGAGGGAGGAAACACAAGCTACTTACTATCATGGTCTCTACATACAAGCTATACCAGAGGGATAGAGAGCACCACTCTACTCTTAGAGGGTAGGCATGTTAGACATGGTACCTGACAAGGTGGTTACAGCACCTCCACCACCACCACCACCACCTCATGATGGGGTGAGTCAGACTTAGGTCTAGGTGGATAGATGTATAGAGACATATCTTGGGACATTATCTAGATTTTGGATCCCACATTGTATTTTTATCATGACATTTATATATATGAGATTTATTGGATTTGTGATCTATCTTGTGTACTTGTCCCACTTGTGATGGATGTTTTAGTTTTATATTGTCTTGTCATATTGCTCAAAATGTATGATATATATGCTCATGTATAATCTCTCTCATAGATTTATATTTAGTTCTCATGTTTATGATATAGACACATATTTCTAAAAATGATCTCTTTGATATAGATATGATGATAAGATTAACCCCTTGTGATGATAGGAAAAGGACATGATGTGAAAGACAAGGAGTGAAAGACATGATCAAGAAAAGGAAAGATGAGCACAGTTGACCGACAGGTCCATGAAAGATGAAAAGGAGAGCTCTCTCCATATGCAAGATGAAAAACTAATCTATCATTAACCTAAAAATGCAAGCAACTATGAAAAGTGGTTTACTTGCAAGGTCGCAAAGCTTTTAAACTCTAATATTCATCATCAAGCATTATTGGTAGCATCGCAAGATCATACAATGCACACTAATATGACTATGTGAATTTGAATATGATCTATATTAGATATATATGAAGGAATCCCACCTAAGCACCAAAGACATATAAGTCAAGATGACTGGTGCAGTGAGATTTCCTAAGTTTAATATGGCAAGATTATACTCGCATCGAGACACAAGGAAAGTCAAGATGACTACAAGTATGCACTTGCGAAAATAGTCAAGGATAATACCCCATAGACCCTAATGTCAAGTGGAACAATCATAAATGCAAATGATAGTTAGGACCAATAGAATATACCCACAAGCAGAAAAAGCAATAAAACATGTCCCCATGCCCCCATTCTTCTAGCTTGGCATCATCGAAAACTATTAGGGAGAGAACACTCATCAAAGAAATCATCATAGATAGCACACAAAGAAATAAAGTCAAACAAGTCTCAACGAGTCGAGTGTTTAAGTGCGTGTGTGTAGGTAATAGAGTCAAACTTTGAGTATCACATCTGCTAGTGAGAAATACCATATCATGCTAGACTACGGGTAAGATATTTGATAAGTGTTGAGAAACACTTGACGCTAGGGTAGTGTTGAAAAACACAGTTTGGGGTGGTTTTGAAAAACACCATTTGCAATATGTCCTAAAGACCAACGCATCCTAGAGACCAAAGCTAACACAGTTATGCCCCCTAGACAAAGAAAAAGACCAATTACAAACCAAGGCAACAAGGTCAAGGTGTGATGGAGAAAGGCTAAGTGTCAAGGACGCATGCCAAGAAACAAGGGTGCAAAGGCCTCAAGTAGCACCTATTTCCAGGTTTTCACCACTTGGAGATTTTTTATTTTTTCAATTTTTTTGTATTTTTTCTACCAAGGCACCTATTTTCAAGTTTTCACCAAGGCACTTTTCTATTTTTTTGAATTTTTTTGTATTTTTTCAAGACTTTATATGCTTTTTAAAGGATTTTTTTAGCATCATATATGAATTTTTTTGGAATTTTTTTTAGGATCAATAAATATATACAAAGGATGCCCTCAGATAGAATAGGCATCATGGATAGAACTTATTTAGGTGCAAAACATTAATAGGATTAGGGAGTTGTTCTCCCTCTGTAGTAGACAACAAATAAGCACCTATCCCAAAAGCAATAGTAATAATGTATGGTCCAAGCCAATTAGGTTTGAATTTTCCCTTTGTCTCTCTATGTTGTTGGTTCTTAGGGTTTTCTCATAGGACAAGATCCCCCACTTGAAATTCTCTAGGGTGAACCATCTTATTGAATGCTTTGGACATACGCTTTTGGTAGACTCTCATGTGATCAAATGATGCTTTATGCTTTTCATCTAGAAGTTCTAATTCTTGAAGCCTCATGGCATGATAGTCTTCATATGTCACTAGACCTTTAAGGGAAACTCTAAGAGAAGGAATCTCCACCTCTAAAGGTAACACTACTTCAGCACCATAAGTGAGGGAAAAAGGAGTAGCCCCTTTTGGAGTAGGAATACTCATTCTATAGGCCCACAAGGCTGGATTTATCTATAGATGCCAATCTCTACCATTCTTATGAACTGTTCTATGGAGAATTTTAAGAGTGGTCTTATTCGAAGCCTTTACTTGTCCATTTCCTTGCGGGAAGTAAATGGAGGACCAATGCTATTTTATCTTGAACTTCTTGTAGAGATGTTTAAGGTCCTTGTTTTTAAAATGACCTCCATTATCAGTGATTATTTCAAAAGGCACCCCATACCAATAGATGATATGGTTCAAAATAAATAGAGAAACTATCTTGCCTGAGGCAATGGAAAGTGGGACAACTTCTACCCATTTGGTAAAGTAATCAGTAGCAGTGATGATGAATTTGTGTCCACCTAATGAGTTGGGATGAATCTGTCCAACAAGGTCAAAGGTCTAGCGCTGAAATGGCCAATGAGAAATAGATGAAATAAGCTCCTTGCCTAGAGCATGTATCAGGTTACCATGTTTCTAACACTTTTCACATGATTTAGCAAAAGCTACTACATCTATCTACATGGTAGGCCACTAGTACCCTACCCTAAGCAACCTTTGGGCCATGTAAAGACCATTGGAATGTCCTCCACAGATGCCCTCATGAATTTTAACTAATGCTAGGTTGGACTCATCCTTTTCTAAGCACCTAAGAAGTGTCCCATCTAAACCCCTCCTATACAGATCACCAGAGATAAGGGTGTGGCGAGATGCATTTTGGGTCAAGTTTCTTCATTCAAAATGATTGAAGGTGTCAGGAATAATGCCATCACAAAGGTATGAGTAAATGGAAGCATAGAGGGATGACTCATGGCCTACAAGGGAACAAACAACTTGGATTTCTTAGGAGTCATAGATAGGGTAGCATAGCTCTTCCACTAGGAATTCAAATCTAGACTCATGTTGTCCTAGCTGAAGAAGTGAAGCCAATGTAGCCATAGCATCAACTTCTTTATTCTTAGCTCTAGGGATTTGTTGAAATGTAACAAAGGTGAAGTATCGTCTCAATGAATCAACTATTTTCTTGTAGGGTACCAATTTTTCATCCTTTGTTTGGTATTCTTCATTAACTTGGTTGATGATTAATTGCAAATCCCCATAGATATGCAGTTGTATGATTCTCCATTCTATAGCTATTTTTAATCCATTTGTCAAGGTCTCATACTTAGCAATGTTATTTGTACATGGGAATAATAGTTTGTAGGACTTAGGAATTATGTACCCTTGAGGAGAAACAAATAACACTCCAGCTCCTAAACCATTTTGCATGAAAGAGCCATCGAAGAAAATCTTCCATGTTCTTGTAGTCATGTACATTATGTGCTTATCTAGAAATTGAACTTGAAGTGGTGCTTTATCTTGAATCAAAAAATTAGCCAATTGGTCTGCAATGGCTTGTCCTTTTATAGCCTTATGCTCAACATACTCTATGTAAAATTCTAATAAGATCATCATCCACTTAGCAAGTCTATCCATGAGAGTAGCCTTACCAAGAAAATATTTGAGAGGATCAATTTTTGCAATGAGGTGTATTATATGCACAAGCATGTAATGTCGCAACTTTTGGGAAGCAAACACCACTACAACGCAAGATTTTTCAATACCAATGTAGTTGACCTCATATGATAGAAGAGTATGACTGATGTAATATATAGCTCTTTCTTTTCCAGTGTCATCAAGTTGAGCCAATAATGCCCCTAGGGAAGATTCTATTGCTGACACATAGAATATGAGTGGTTTTCCTGGGATAGGAGGTATTAAGATTGGAGGATTGGCCAAGTATTGCTTGATTTGGTCCATGCTTTTCTAACAATCATCATTCCAAACACATTTAACCCCTTTGTGCAAAGTTTTATTGAAGTGTTGAGCTCTATTTGCCAATTGTGAAATAAACCTCCTTATAGATTAAAGATGTCCCTAGAGACTCCTCATTTAGCTGATGTTTTTGGGAGGCAGCATAGCCAATATCGCTTGAACTTTCTTTGGGTCCACCTCTATTCCTTTGGCTGAAATGATAAATCCTAGGATTTTTCTAGAGGTGACTCCAAATGCACACTTTTTGGGATTTAATCTTAATTGAAATTATTCTATATGATCTAGAATGACTTCTAAATCTCCTAGGTGTGTATCCCTTTTTTAGATTTTTCCAAGTTGTCATCCACATAATCTTCCATATTCTTATGCATCATGTCATGGAAGATAGTTTTCATAGCTCTTTGGTAAGTAGCTCCTGCATTCTTTAATCCAAATGGCATGACGTTACAGCAATAGGTTCCCCATGCATAAGTGAATGCAATCTTTTCCTAGTCTTCAGGAGCTATCTTGATTTGATTATACCCAGAAAAACCATCCATCAATGAATAGATCTCATAGCCTGCGGTCATGTCCACTATCATGTCTATGTTTGGAAGTGGAAAATCATCCTTTGGGCATGCTTTATTAAGATCTCTAAAATCTGTGCAGACATGAATGGACTTGTCATGTTTTGAAACTGGTACAATATTGGATATCCATTTGGCATAATCAATGGCTCTTATAAATCCTGCACTAAGAAGTTTTTCTTGTTCAGCTTTGACAAGAAGAGCTATGTGAGGATGTATTTTCCTCAACTTATTTTTTACTGGTTTTATACTTGGAGCTATGGACAAGTGATGCATAATGAGATTAGTGTCCAACCTTGGCATGTCTAAGTAAGTCCAAGAAAAATTAATCTTCTTGCTTTGTAGGAACTTGGTATATGCTTCTTTTTCCTATGTTGATAGAGACTGAGCTAAATGCACTATTTGTGGAGCCTCTTGTGTACCCAAATTAACTAGCTATGTAGGCTTGACAAGCACTAAAGATCTATCCTAAAAGTAACTTGGGAGATGATCAAGTACCTCATCCTTAGGTGCCTCAGAGAGGTTTTCACCCTCGGATACATCCTTTATTTTTAATTTTTTAGGTTCTAACACCACCACATAGTGGTTTTCACCATCAAAACTCTTTTTCTTTTCATTTTGTGATGAAGGTACTTGATATCCAATTATGTCATGCTTGTAGTTGGTTCACTGGTGGAAGAGACTATAGGCTCAAGGGCATTTAGGTAACATGCTATCTCATAGTCATTTTGGAAAGTTAAAAGTTGAGGCTCTTGATAGCATTGAGACCAATTAATTAAGTGAGGATTGGCAAGGGGCAGGTCAATGATGGGTTCAATGTTGTGTATATGAATGGTATCATCTCTAGTGATTACAGAGTTAGGGTCCGTTAAGTATCCCTCTAAGGTACCCAAATCAAGACTCATCCTACCAAGTGAAGCATCATCCACTAAAGTGATTTGCGGAATCAAATTCACTAATCCTACACTAGACTCATTAGCTACCTCAGGTTGGGAACCATATGTATGGACAACATCAATGTCTATGTTAACTATAGAACAATTAGAGAGAGATTCCCACTCATACTCATGTGAGTCCATATCTGAATCCTGGCTAGGATGTTTACACCAAGCATATTTATGATGTCTAGATGTGGAAGCTCCAATGTCACCAAGGGTAACACCTTCCTGAATGCCATTTTTGTCTTGATGTTCTTGAGTAGGATCCTCAACATGATCTTCAATAGTGAATTCTTCCTATTCTAGGTCTAAAATTGTTGGATTGGCAACTGGAGTATCTAAATCTTCCCAAAGGAGATTGGTGGAAGGGACCCAATCTTCACACCTATCTTATTGATTTTGAAAATTAGGTATGTAGTTTGATTCATCATCACTATCCATCATAGCAAGGATAGGAGCATTTTTCTTGTTCTAATTTTCAAAACCTAGGCCAACCATTTTTTTAGACCTGCATCCAAAAAGAGCATGATCAAGTGGTTCAGCTCTAGCGTCTAATTTGTGAATGAGAGGACCATGACCTGGATAGGCCATACTTTTGACAAGAGTGTACCCTCTTCCATAGGCCTTAGGATAGGGAGAGAAGTTCTCATTATGCATGTATTTTTCTTCTCTATAGATCCCATCCTTGACAGCCACCTCTTCTTTTTCATCCTAGATAGGCACCGAGGATTCTACAAATGTACCAAATAGAGTCATGGTTGAAGATGAAGGATGCATCTCTTGTGAAGGTTTACCATAGGACCTAGGTGAGACTGGTAGTTTTGTAAAGGAGTCAATTTGATATCCCCCCATACCAAGGTCTATGGATTTGAACTTATCCTTGCATTGTGCTAGAGTTGCATCAAAATCCTCTACTTCCCTATTGAGAGGAACATGAGTTCCTACTAAAATTTCATTTATAGATAATGTGCTATCCCAGGGTATACAAACTTCTACTCCATTATAGGGGAACTTAACACATTGGTGGTAGGTGGATGAAACCACTTGCATGTCATGGATCCAGGGTCTTCCAAGTAGGATATTATATGCTAGTGGACCAGCATCAATAATTTAGAACAAAATGTCCTTTTCAACAGGGCCAATCCTGATAGGAAGGATGACCAAGCCCTTGGAGCTTCTCTCTACCTCATCATAGGCTTTAATGGTAATTTTCTTCTGGGTATCAATAACTTGCTCAGAATAACCTAGTATCTTCAATAAACTCAAGGAACAAATATTGAGCCTAGCACCCCCATCAATCAACACACGCCTGACATGGGTCTTGTGAATCATGACTTCGATATGAAGGGCAAGATTATGTGGATGGTTCAAAGCTTTGTCATCTTCTTCTAAGAATGTTAGGTAATGAGGGCTGACAAGGTGGTTGACCATGTTCTGGAATTGGTCAACATCTATGTTGTTAGGAACATTGGATGTACGCAAAGCATCCTCAAGGATATGCTTATGTCTTGGAGACAATTCCAAGAGTTTAAAGATTGATATTTGAGCTGGTGTTCTTTGTAACTGGTCAACAAGATTATAGCTCATTTCAGGGTTGACTGGTGATTTGGTGGTGGCATTCTTAGATGTCACTTTCTTGGGTTTGCTGGACTAGTTGGAACTAGGACCTCTAATAACCACAAGACCCTAATTTTGGCTTCTAGTGACAATGTTAAGAGCTTGGGATGACCTTTGAGAGTGACGGCCCCTAAGCACCACCATAGATTCTTCATCAAATATAGGAGAGCCCACATCATAACCATAAGGGTCTTTGTCTCTCATCATGTTGACACTTTCCTTGACAATCTCAAGCATATTGACCATGTTTTCTAAACTTGTGTAGGTATAGTTGATTTCGGCCTTACCATTCTTAGGTTTAGAAGTTTCCCCCTTTTCATATTTGGGCAAAGGATCCTTGAATTCCTTATGGTCTAAGTTGGTATTCAACCCATCAATCTAAAGTTTGCCACTCTCAATAAGATCCTGAATAAGGCGTTTAAGTTTCTAGCAATGTTCAATGTCATGTCCAATGCCATTATGGAATTTGCAGAAAGATTTTTCATTTCACCAATGTGGCTTAATGTTAGGTATGTGGAAATTTGTTGGATCTTGTGGTTGTGCAAGGTTATTGGCAATAAGCATCTTGAAAACATCCTCCTAGGAGTCACCCAGTTTAGAAAATTGTTGTCTCTCCTTTTTAGGGTTATCCTGATACTTTGGTTTATGCTCTTATTGGTTAGAGGATGTGTTGAGCTTCATAGCTTGGACTGAACTAGACAAATGGAGGACTCCTTGATCCTTGGGTTGGGAAGAGTCCACAACTCCATCATTGACTACTTGCTTATTTTTGTTCCAGTGTGAGTGTTTGCCTTTGTCCTTATTAGCATTGTTAGTATTCTGACCATTGTTGTTATTGCTATGTTTGGTCAAAATGTCTTTCTCTTTCAAGACATCCTCAATTTGACATGCGGTTTCGACCATAGTGTTGAAGGAATAAAAGATCATCTTTCAAACCTCATACCACATTTCAGGCACTAAATTGCTAACAATGATATTAATCCTTTCATGCTTAGGAATAGTCCTAGAATAGTGAGAGCACAATTGTCTCCACCTTTGCAAGAAGGTAACAAAGGATTCCCCTTGGTTTTGTTTCAAATTGCACAAGTCTAACATAGTGACTAATCTTGACAAGTTGTATGCAAAATGTTGAACAAATCTATGGACAAGTTCCTTAAAAGTTTTGATTGGAGGGGTTATGTTGGTAAACCAATCCATGGCTTGGCTCTTGAGACTCCTTTGAAATAATCTCATAAGATAGGAGTCATCCTAGTGAAACTCAAAACTCATGATGTATAACTGATGCACATAATCATGTGGGTCACCATTACCATCATACTTGTCATATTGGGGGATTTCAACTTTTCTAGGAAAACTTTTCCATCATACACTTGAGTTGCTTGATCTCCTCTTCTTGAGAGGGTCCTTATTTCTTGATTCTTCTATCCACATCAAAATTGTAAGGGACTCTAGCACCCTTGTTAATCAAGCTCTCTAGGAACCTATCCTTGTTTCAATCAAGATACTTCTCCACATATTGTTGGAATAGTGGCTCTTGTTGCATTCTCATAAAATCTTGATCATCAAAACTTGCACTAGTTCCTCCATGTTGAGAGCCATGATGATCTCATTGGGAGGGTTGTCTCGAGTTCCTAGGAGGTTTTTTCCTCTTATGTTGTGAAATCCTCCTTCCTCTAGGACTAGGAGATCTTGAAGGGGTCCTTGACCGCCTTCTACTTCTTGGGGTTCTTGAGGGAGTAGATGGTGGAGATTTGTTTCCACTATTGGTACCCCTATTGTTGAATTGGTCATTGAGTTGTTGGGCTAAAAGCCTATCTTGTTCCTCTTGGAATTCTTTTCTTTTCAACTCTAACAAGGCTTGTTGCTCTGCCTCTAGGTGTCTAAACCTTTCTCCTTTAGCAACTTGTTTGTCCAAAAAAGCCTTCTTTTTGCACTCAATCCTTTTAAGCCTTTCATTTGCATGTCTTGAGGTTGTTTTGAGTGGAGAGTTGGGTCTTGAATGTTTGAACAAGTCATTAGTAAATGCTGAATTTACATGAGCATCACCAAATTCATTGTTTTGGTCTTCATGTTGTGACTGTGCATCTTGGTGAGCTCACCCATAATGTCTTTCAGCTCTTTGATGGGCATCTAAATATCTTGAGTTAATAGGGGGTGATTCTAGTTGATTGTCATCACCAAATAGCATGTTATCCCTATGTCTTTGGAAAATGTCATCAAGATTTTGATCCATCACTTCTCTCTCATTTCTAGTCATGGTGTAGCTCATGTCCATATCTGATTGAGAAGGTGCTAAAGAGGTACTCAACTCACTAGGATTGCTCTTTGGGTCAAACCAACCTTCAGACTCACTCCTAGGTGATTGATCAAAGATGGGTTCCTTTCCCTTTCACTTTTGATGAGTTTGGACTAAGGGTAACTATCAAAGACAACTTGAGGTCATTTTCCTTGACTAACTTGGTACCTTGTCATAACCAACATGAAAGAAAAAGAACCTTGGTGATAAGATGACCCTATGAAATGTCAATACCAAACTAGGATAGTAAAAGTGTTCAATTGTCCAAAAAGATATGGTAAGATAGAAAGCTACAAAAGGTATAAACCAACACTGCCACAGAGGTGTATAATAAAAGGATAAGTATCCTAACACATATGGACTAGGAGGATGGATTTATCCAAATATATTTGAAATTAAAATTGAATTTTGATGGAAGTGATTTGGACAAAAGAGTACTGAAACTCTCCAAGTGTGTTACCAAAGAATCTAAAGGTGTACTTTTTCAACAAGGATAATTCTTAACTCATTGATGCCAAGCAAGACTACTTTGTAAAATCAAAGAACACTAATTCAAGGGGTCTAAAAATAGGAACCCAAGGTACAAATAGATTTCTAGTGGTAGAGTAAGTCACCTACTAAAGTCTGGTCAACTAAGGAAAGACTAAAAATTGCATAAACCAGATAGACAACAAAAAGACTCTATGTGAAAGTTTCCAGTCAAACAGTACGATATAATCTGACCAAGTGATATTCTGCACTAAGCAGTGTGATAGTTTCCAGGCAGCCTATGCGATATAGTTTTGCAGTAATGAACTATTGCATGATAAATCTTAGAATAGTGCATGATAAAGTTTTAGGATCATACGACTCGTGACCAACGAGTGTTAAAAATCTCATTTTTAAGGGCAATTCGATCAAAGTTTCAATTTGAAGGTTGGATTTTTCAATTTCAAGCATAGTACTAGTAGTAATCAGACAAGTTTGCAAATAGTAGGTGATCAAACATGTCATAAAACACTTGCACAAGGGAAAAAGAAACCTTTCCAAGACAAGCAATTGTGATATCAAAGAAATAAAATCCTATGAATTCTACTGTGATGTTTGATATTTGAGAACATTTACATGGGTAGATCACAGTGAGAACACTTCAAGCACTTAGTAGCCTAAAAAGACAAAGGCTCAATACTTAACAACTTGGCCCACACTTGATGCTCCATTGCCTCACACAAAGTGGTTACCCACAATAGATATTGGCTTTGTCATGGAAGTGCCAAGGACACAACCAAAGGAACACAAATTGTGAGTAATCTTGGGGTGATCTAGGTTAGTCCACTAGGATCAATCCTTGCACCAAGAAGCTAAGCGGAAAAATAGGGTGGCTTCTAGTTATGGTTCTTAGTAAGGGCTTCTATTCATAATACCCCTCTTTCTCTCCAAAGGGACTCCTTACCTTGTGGAAAGTAACGGACCTCATGGCCACAAGAGTACCTTAAGCATTCTTGCTCAACATTTTCCTCATGGCCACAATCCCATAAGTACTCACATCAAGTGAAGACAAGTACTATGTCTACTAAGGTTTTGTGTCCTTGATAGCTTAAGTTTATAGTGGGTCATAATAGCCAGCAAAAAGCTTGTCCCCACTTGGGTCATTCCTCTTGATTGCTCAAGAGTAGGCCTGCTAAAGGATTCTAAAAACTAAACAAAGAGTGGATCAACCTTTGAGTTTTAAGATTTCTATTTCACCTCAAGGGTGAAGAGCATATTCTCTTAGCTCAAAAATTTCTCCCAAACACACCAAGAAAAGGTTCAATTACCCTCTTGCTTTCAAAATCCAAATATGGGTCAAGATTTTTGTTTCACCACAAGGGTGAAGAGCATACTCTCCTACCACCCAAAGATTCCTACAATAAGATATTAAGTGCCTATGAAAAGAAATAACTAGTATATGTCACACTCAAAAAGAAATCAATTAAACAAGCACTTGATTGGTTTTTATGCTTTGGGTAGCCCTGCAAAAACTATTAGTAGCTCTTGTGCATTTGGAGCTTTGACATGCATTCTTTTAAGAAAATATTTAAGCAATGAGAGCACCTACAAGCACAACTTGTTAGCCCTACAAGGATCAGCACATCAAAACCAAATAAAATCTACAAATCAAACTCTGTTCTACCATAGCAAATCAGAAATCCAAATCAAATAGATCAAATCTTGCAAAGAAATGTCAAAAATTACTCACTGCCAGGCTTGGGCAATATTTTTGTCAGAGAAATAATTGTACGATACTTCGCTTATACTGTTGTGATACTTTATCTCTATGTGATAGTTCGCAATACCGGCATGTGATAAAGAACAAAACAATAGTGTGACAGAATTTGCAAAGGTGTGTGATACTTTAACTGGTAAAGTATCACACTAATATAGAAGAAACTATCATACAACACTAGAAAACTATCACATGATAATTCTATTAGAAAAACAAAGAGCCAAAATAGCAGGCTAAAATGATGATGAAAAAATAATGGAAATGCATAAAAATGACAAAACTAGAGTGTTTTGCCCCACAGTGGGTGCAAAAAATGTACACACTAAATAGTGCACTTCTCTAAGTCATTACTTCCAAGGGAATCCATAAATGGGAAAACTTGAGAAAGTGACCTAGAGCTCCCTAGGCATGGAGTCACAAGGATGTTGATGGTGCTCTCAGCTAGAGTTATTGAAGCATGCAACCTTGCTAGTAAACCACATAATGGGAGATTCAAAGAGACAAGGGCAAGAATGCTAATATCCTCAAGAATCAACAATGAAGATGCAATGCAACTATGCTAAAAATGAAGATGCAAGCTAAGCTATGAAAGGAAAGTATTACAAATCCTTACTACTTAAGCTATGTGAGCTAATATAGAGCATAAAGAAAACTAAGTGAGAAAGCATAAACATGAAGCTATGATGCAAGAATGAAAGCTAAATGCATGAAGATCTCCAAAGCTCCAAAGTCTCCAAGAAATCCTACAACATAAGATTAGTATTCAAAGTTGGGATCCTAGAATGAGAAAAGAGCTCTCATTTTAAAGGAATTGAAAAGGAACACTACTACATTTGGGGCCAAATTTTGATAGAAGTTTTTGATGGGTAACTTTTTCTTAAAAAATTGGTGTTTTTTTCTGTAATAGGCCCTGATGATGTTGGTATTCTGATGGGTGTTTAATTGACCATTGGAACTCCAATAGATTTGGGGTATACATTTAAAAAAAAAGTGAAACAGCCTCATCATTTTTATTTCGATTGGATAGAGGGAGCAGGAGAAAAGGAGTGAAAGCTGAGTGCGGGAGAAGGTATGTGATTTCTTCATCTTTTGAGCCTCTGGCATCATATTTGAATGCATTTAATTTTATTTGATCATGAATGCTCTTTGAAATGACCACATTCTACTAGTGTCATGCTATAGCCAGTGCTTTATCTCTATTATTTGATATTATTGGTGCTTGTGCTCAAGGATATCAATTCACTGTATTCAAATGTTTGGATTCACGTTTGTTGATATTACTGGCATATATGTTTAATGATGCCATTGTAAATTTTTGTCACTGAAATGACTGCATTCTACTAGTGTCATGCCCTAGCCCATGCTTTAACTCCATTATTTGATGTTATTGGTGCTTGTGCTCAAGGATATCCATTTTTTTGAAATGTTGACTGTGGTTATCAAATGGACAGCCTGTGAGCTTCTAGCTAGGTGCCATTTGTACTGATATCTTAGGGCATCAAATGTATTGTATCATTGATAGTTGATACTTTGTTAAAAGGAAATAGGACAAAGAATGATTTTTATTTAGTTTCTCTATTTTGATCCCTAAGTGGCTTACAACCCTAGAGAAGTATATGCAAATTTATGGATGCAGTTGCAGGATACATAGCAGCTGATAATTCACAATAAATCCATGCATCCAATTTGAATAACAATTAATACAAAGAACTAGGGTCCTCCAATGGCCCAATCATCCGGACGTTGACTATCCCCTCAACTAGTGACCCTTTAAAACTGGGTTATCATGCTATCAGTAAGTGATCCTTCATTCTCCTGGTGAGCTTCTAGGTAGGCACCATTTGTATATTTGATAGCTTAGGGAATCAAATGTATATTGTATCATTGATAGTTGAGACTTTGTTAAAAGAAAATAGGACAAAGAACGATTTTGATTTAGTCTCTGTATTTTGATCCCTAAGTGGCTTACAATCCTAGAGAAGTATATGGAGATTTACAAATGAAGTTGTAGGATACATAACAGTCGATAATTTACAAGAAATCCATGCATCCAATTTGAATATAAATTACTACAAAGAAATATGGTCCTCCAATGGCACAATCATCCAGACCTTGACTGTCCCCTTAACCAGTGACCCTTCAAAACTAGGTTATCATGCAATCAATGAGTGATCCTTCATTCTCCTAGTCTACCCTACATCCGAACATATTGGAAATACACAATACAATGATAACAAGTCTTTCACAATCCCCCTTCCCTCAAGGAACACTATCAACCATTCCTTCCACATAGCATTTCACTATTTTATGAGTGGATTGTGTAGGAATAGTTAACATTAAACAAGGAGCAAACTCCTCAACACATCTTGGAAACCATTGAATTCAATAATAAATGAAACCTAACACCAACACTATTCCTTCCATAGTTGTAGGATACATAGTAGTCGATAATTCACAAGAAATCCATGCATCAAATTTTTATAAGGATATCCTACTAATCAATAGGAATTTTCTTGAGATGACCAATGATTATGCATTTTGATGGTAGTGTGCTAGTTCAAAAGGATAATATAAATCTAAAACAATTTTTTCTGATTTTCTCAAACTATAAATGTGGTTAAAGGGAAAATATTATGTGAAAAACCCACAAACCAAGCTAGCAAATGATTGTACATCAAATTATTCCTATATTCATTCAAGTATTGCTATGCTTCAGCTACCTGACCTTTGAGCTTCATCTAGAGGAATGTGTAGCTTTAAGATAGAGTTACTTCTTGGGCCTTACAATAGGGTGGAATATGATCAAGATTTGTTTAGGCTGTATCTTTGTTAGTCCCATTGTTAGGTTCTTATAGTTCATGGTTTGCATCTATTATGGTTGTGTAAGGGATTTGTAGATGCTTTTTCTAACATAATTATTGGACACCATGATTGGAACAACTGGTTGTTGGCTATTATACACATGAATCATATCTATCAATGGTTCTTTGTGTTCAAGAATTTGTTGATCAATCTTTGAGATTTATTGTCCCAGCTTTAAAAGAGTGATAAAAGATATAGTGAGTGCTATCTTTTCCAAGTGTTTTGTGGGTTCCATTATCTTCTAGGAGTAATTGCTGGAACCAAATTATGTTCTTTGCCTCTAGTAAATATTGTAGACACAACCAACTTCTTGGTGAAGGGTTTCTTCCATCCCCATGAGGCACTATTGCATGGTTTCCATTCCCTTGTAGTTTACTAAACTTAATTTAATACAAGTGTGCACTATTTTGGGTTCCATAATTTATGGCCCCTACACTGTGGTTGTTAGCCTAATTAAGATAGGCCTACCTTGGCATATAATAAGAGGCCAACATGAAACAAACATCCAGAGGTTAGGAGGTTGTTCCTTGTCGATAATTTATTATTTAAGTGCTAAGTGATGATGGGTATATCATGTAATTCATATGTTATGTCCCCTATCAGGACCTTAATTTATCCTAAATTTATCAATTAGGTTTTGGATTGTTATGTCCATGATAGGATTAGTCATTTTATCTCATTAGATTTAGTTATCTTTAACACTCATATCCAATCTTATTACTATTTTAACTGCACGAAGGGAAGCGTAAACATTATCCAAGGTGCCTAGAGACCAACTACAATGGGCTCCCTCAAAGTTTACAGGTCCAAGCCCAAACTATTGGGATGTTGACCCCCACCTTATTTTGGGACAGATAGCCATTGCTTGGATTTAGACAAGCCCCTCCTTGGTAACACTTTAGTCTTCCTTCTTAGCTAAATAGTAATAGGTTTTATATATCTGTTCTTATTTTATTTTAATTAATATATATATTATCAATGTAGATGTTTACTCATTTATGAGCGCTATATATATAAATATATATAAATAATCTTGATTATCAATAATGATATATATTGATTGTCATTATGAGAATATATGAATATATATATATATATATATATATATATATATATATATATATATATATATATATATATATATATATATATATATATATATATATATATATATATATATATATATATATATATATATATATATAATTTTGTATACTGGTGGACTGATATCGATTCTCTGATATATATATATATATATATATATATATATATATATATATATATATATATATATATATATATATATATATATATATATATATATATATATATATATATGTCTGATATTCATTCCCTTATATCTCCCACATTAGTTGTGAGATTGTATAATATATATACATAAAGTTAAATCCTATGTGTTGTGGTTGTCTGACTTGTTGCCAGATGCTGAATACAGATTTATTAATCTATTAGTATTTTCCTCTATAATGTTCTCTTCCCTATGTAGGGTAACAAATATATTTTATATTCTCTCTTCTTCAATGCCTAAATTCATGATGGAGAGTGCTTTCTTATATCTTTTGCTTAGGATGAGTAGTCATGTAAAAGACATGATTCATGTCTCTTCGTAAATCATATATCATTCCTTTATCAATACTAATCACTGTTATTAGTCTAAATTCTGCACCACTTTATGAAATTGTATTTGTCATTGCACTTATGTGGCACCTTTTCTGCCAACTTGTCCTTGCTGACTTTGTTTGACTTCAACAATATCACTGTTCTTTATCTTTCCATCCCACTCTAATATTAATTTAGAATAATTATTAATTTTGTTTAATTAATAATTATCTATGCATTATTAATATATTGCTGATATACGATTGATTAATATTTATTTTAATTATTAATTTTGATAATTATTCATTATATATTCATTGATTGATAATTATTTATTTCAATGTTCAATATATATACTATTATACAATTATCTATTTGTTAATAACATTGATTAATGTGATAAATATATTTATTTAATATACTTTTGATTATTTTTTAATTTATTATTATTAATTTATTTATCAAATTCTTAATATAGACGGGGGATATCACATCATACCTAGTGTGTCTCTTTCTTTCTCTCCACATTTCACATTAGGAGTATATGTTATAAAATACTAATGAAATCAACTATAGGTCAAATCTAATCAAAATTGCAATATAAAGATTAAAATAGATCTTGAAGAAATACGGGAACCATTTTTGATAGATATTGTACAAATGAAGAGAATACTCCAAAGAGGAAATGCTTCAATGTGGAACACTTGAAGGACAATATTTTACTTTTATATGCACATCTACAATGTTTTTGATATATTTCTAAGATAACAAAACCATAGAAAGAATAACATATAGAAGAAAGTAAAGAATAATGATCATACTTTGAGATATTGTGGAAAATTAAAGGAAAGAATGCTTGGTGGGGTTATCATGCAATTAGTGAGTGATCCTTCATTCCCCTCTTCTAGTGACCCTTCAAAACCAGGTTATCATGCAATCAGTGAGTGATCCTTCATTCTCCCGGTTTGCCCTGCATCCAAACATATTGGAAATACACAATGCAATGATAACAAGTCTTTCAAAATCCCCCTTCCCTCAAGGAACACTATCAACCATCCCTTCCATATAGCATTTCACTATTGTATGAGTGGATTGTGCAGGAATAGTTAACATTAAACAAGGAGAAAACTCCTCAGCACATCTTGGAAACCATTAAATTCAATAATAAATGAAACCTAACACCAACACTATTCCTTCCATTCACTTCTACCAAGAATAAAGCATTTAATCCATTCAAAATTACATATAATCATTAGACAGTTACATTTCCTGACTGTGTAAAGGAATAGTCATGACCAAAATGATCAAAACTACTTTCACCCTTGCACAAGCTATTCCAAACTTTAAGTAAAATGAGCAATATGCTCTATCAAATCATTCATATTCATAGTAACCATTTGAAGGATCATTTTTTCAATGAACCCTTTGACTGTACGCCTGTGGCAGAGAAAGGAAACCTCAAAATAGAGAAAGGAAACTTAGTAAAACTAGTCTATGCCAATTTTTGTGAGGGAAACTTAGTTACAACATCAAGTATCATCTCATCATGGTGTATTCACCATGTTTCAACACCCCATTCACTCTAATCTATTCAACTTACACCATTCTTCTTCTCCAAGACTCAAAGGCTTGAAACAGTATATGTGGTAAAAATTCATGAAATACTAAAGAAGACCTACTATTTGTCAGACATATCTTCATTGTCCCCCACAAAAAACTAAGTAATAACTACTCTACCCTTAATTTGTTTATCAATTCACCATATTAGATAAAGTAGGTTCTATCACACATGGCACAGACTCTCTTCAAACTCACAATATGTATCATGAGTTTTTTAGCTAACATTAGATAATTGAATTACATATGTAGGTACTTGGACTCCTTTCACGAGCATCCCACACAGTCTCATGGATCGACAGGTATAAGTCAATACACCTTATAGAGATTAATGTATTTCACATTTTTCAAAATATCTCACATTACTTGCTATCTCTCTCATTTGATGGAGTGCAGGTAGTAGCAAATAGGTATTTGTTAGATGTGTCTTCCTTGAGCGAAGAAAGTGAGTCATTTAGTATGTTTGAATTAGGAAGATCAACTAGAGGTCAAAAGACTAGAAGGAAATTCAATAGACGCATGAAATTTTTCCTTGCTCAAGGGGGGTCATGTTCTTATGATGATGAGAGCAAAGGCGACATCGAGGTACCCTCTAGGTACCAAAATCTATAGAAACAATGGGTCCCCAAGGAACTTCCTCCAATAAACACTGATTTTAGTGTTAAAGGAAAGATATATCATATTGCACCATCGTCAATACATGGTTTGGGCTTATTTTCCATGGATGGCATAAAGGTCTCTTACCAAAAAGTTGTTGAATTGATGGAGTATGTTGGACCTTGTTACAATAACAAAAGTTGGATGCGAATTGTTCAATATAAAAAAAGTATGCGTAGGTATGCACTCTCGACAAATTATATTCAACAAAAAGACAATGAGAAAAGTAAAAGAGTGGCTATATACATTGACAGAAGGCCAAAAAAATCTAGGAATATTGTAGGTTTTATAAATAGCACGCGACCTCCATCAACTATTAAGCAACCCAATTGCATATTTGAGGTGCACGAGGGAAATCATGTATTTGTATGAGTGATAAAATCAATAAGTGCAGGGGAAGAGTTGCTTATTGATTACAATTTGAATTGCATAGATACAAATGATGTCACTATCATTAGGGTGTAGGTACATACTATGTACCATTAAATAATTGAGTTTTTTTTCCAACCACATTTAGAGAGTCTCATCACCATCCACCTCATCTCCATCATCATCTTCTAATGAAATTTATTAATGTAGTCCTTTCTAATTATTGGTTAACTTTAAATAATAACACAAGACCATAATATGGAGCAACCACATAGTGGGGACAATGATGATCGTGCATGCACTTCTTCCCAGCAGGTAAACCTCTTTGTTATTGAACTACAAATTA
Organism: Chamaecyparis obtusa; assembly: GCA_027943335.1. Taxonomy (NCBI): domain Eukaryota; kingdom Viridiplantae; phylum Streptophyta; class Pinopsida; order Cupressales; family Cupressaceae; genus Chamaecyparis; species Chamaecyparis obtusa. The sequence goes on from BSBK01003610.1 coordinate 588,792, forward strand.
GATAGAAGCAAAATGTTAAATAAAGTTTTTTATTGTATTCTTTTCATCACTGTTTCAGATTAATTCTAATAGTCTTAGTAATATTGTTGTCACAGATAGTTGGTCAGCAGAGAAAGGGAAAGGAACTCGTAGTCCCTGAAGAGGAGTCCTTTGACAAGGACCTAGTTGTTGATTTCAGTGCTTGTGATGAGCCAGCCTCTGCAATTAAAAAATGCCTCCACAAAATTGGAAATAGATTGGCTGAATTGGCATCTATATTCCCTCCGACTCTTGAGTCACAAAAGAGGGCAACTAAACTGATACACCTATCTCAAAATTACCGAGTAAGTATTAATGTAATTTTTAATTATAACAAAAGTTCAATAATAGTTTTTATGTTATAGTAGTCTTTTATGTCATTAAAAAATAAGTGGATGTGTTGCTTTTGCAGCTTTTTTTGTGTAATTTTGATCCTTGCAGCAATGATGAGGGTACTATAGCTGGTTCAGGTAGATCACATGTTGGACTATATTTTTTTTACTCTCTAACAATATTGTCCATGCTAATCAATAGTTTTATTATGCTCTAACAATCTTATTCTTCAACACATGTCAATGATCATTTACTATCACCACCTCATACGATGGTAAGCTCAGATGTATCACATCTTGCAATGTCAGCAACATAGAGCATGGCTATAGATGCCATGGCACCACCTACTCATACAGGTATTTTATTTTCTCTATCATTATATATATATATATATATATATATATATATATATATATATATATATATATATATATATATATATATATATATATATATATATATATATATATATATATATATATATATATATATATATATATATATATATATATATATGTTTATTTCCCTTGAAGTGTTCTTTCTTAGGGCCATTTTGTAATGGATTCAATTTATGCAACAGGGGATGCAACACTTGATGGTGATTTTCCTGGATGTACTAGTATTGCTAGTATGGGAATAGTGAAGGATTGCATATTGCTTGTGTCCGAAGAAGGACTTCCCTTGAAAATAGAAAAACTTCAAGGTACTTTAAAGATTGGACCTTTCTTTTACTATACAATCGTATGTTAATTACACCTTGCATTCAATATGAGAAGCTTACATCTATTGTGTTCTTATTTTATACTATTATATCTGTTAGCCCATTTTCATGTCATAGCTAAATTCTTTAGAAAATGGTCTATTTCTACAAAAAATTTCATGGCCGTAGGTTTTTTCTTCTAGTCTCTGCAACTATTTTTTTAGGTCTTTAGCTTGAAACCCTCACAAATATTCAAAAAACTAGCCATTGTATGGAAAAACCCTAAGTCTACCCAGGCCCCGTTCTATTTTTAAGTTACCTTTTTGGGCCACTTAAAAATCCTAATTCGCACATGCTTTATATTATTGGTCGGTCCCTATTTAAATTTTTCCTAAGTATTTACCTCCGGTGGCTTTTAATTTTTCCTAAGCCTACATGCCTGACTAAATGATTTTCCCTAAGTCCTTCCTTTTAATATTTCCTAGTTTTGGCTTAAATATTTCCTCGGCCCGATCTTCTGATAGCATCTTGATCCAACAGTTGTCATGTTTTCATGAAGGATGTGTCAGAGGTATGCGCTTTCACGATGGCCATTGATCTTACTTTATGACACAGTGCTTCAAATGGGTGGGTCCATTGGCACGTATGCACAAATGGTAGTATATGATTGGTCCATGTATTAATACATTGGCAGCTATCAGTGGGACATGGTTTTTGAGTGTGTCAGAGGGTCCTAACATTGTTAGAAAATCAACGATGAGCGTATGATCTTATGGGATGTGTCAGAGGTTTAAGAACATGCGACAACCATTGATTCTACCTTTTTCAGAGGGGATAAAGTGCAGTGGGTCCATATGCTAGCTATGCATAGTTGGCATTTTCTCATTGGTCCATGAGGTGGTGTGCTAGAACTTGTTAGAGGACCTTGTGTCAGAGAATCTATAGAGCGGTAACAAAGGATTGATCTAACAATTGTCTGATGTTCGCATAGAATCTTTTAGCTATATGCAAACTCATGATAGCCGTTGATCTTATTTCTAAGTAGGTGGGTGCTATGTCAGAGGTCATTGGGCATTGATAGTGAATGATGTGATGACAAGTGGCACAAACTAGGCCCAGGTGGGGGTCAAGAGTCTAGCAGTTCAGATAAAATGTTTAGCGGTTCTGATATATTACAAAGGTTTCGCTCATTCATGAAGAAAAGTAGTGGAGTTCTAAAATGCTGGTGATTTAGCGAACATTGTGTTCGCATAATCGTTAAATTATTTAGTGGAGACATAAAGTGTTTTGCGAACTGGAGAAATCCTTTTGTCGCTAGTTCACCAAATAAAGACCGGGGTTAGTAACTTTCCTTTGTTCGCTAAGTCGCAGGGTTGAACTCAGGTTAGGAATTTCATTGCGTAAATAAGAAAATGCCTTGTTGCATGTTCACTAAGAGTTAACCCGAGGATAGCAGTGAGTTAAAGACATAAAGCCCATGAAACATGAGGATTTGATGGTCACGATATAAGGTGGACCTATTTTTAAATGTGGACCATCGATTTGCTACTAGCACCTTGAAAATGACCGTTGTATTTCAAATTCAAATTTGCAGAGGGTTACCAGTGAAAGAAAGGACTAAAATTGAATGTTTAAGAGGCTAGAGTTGATGGAAATGATTTTCAAATGGTTGCAGTGTGGTCCAGGTTGCCATGATCGATTGCTGCAGGATGTTTTTTTGTACTATGAGGGATGGTTTTGTGTTGCAGGTGGCCAGACAGACTAGTTTTTATGGCAAATTTCTTGGTTCTCTATCTTGATCTCACAAATTTTCATGATTGCATATCTTTCTGGATCTATTTCTCTAAGATTGCTTGGTTTCCTACCCCTGTAATAAATTTTGTTATAATTTTGGTTGGTGAGGTTGCTGAAACCCTAACCCTAGCTGTTCAAAGCTTGTTGTATCCTAAATTCTTTTGGGATTCCAAGGCAGCTAGTGGTATATATGGCTGTAATTTTAACTTTGTAAGGGTTCCACAATTTTGGATGTCCATGATTCTAGTTCCATGAATGTTCTGCCTTGTAAATATTGCCTTATTCTCTGCATATAGGGTGTTCCCTCTTTTCTTTCTGGTTTTGAGAATATAATACAAATTGTGATAGTTTGTCTTATGTATGAGACTCAATATGTTTCTACTATTATCAGATTGTCTCCATCTTAGGTTTTAGACTTATTGATTATGGCATCAAGGGTGTTGTGATCTTTCTATATGCATTTCCTATGTGTCTACCATAGAGTTGTTTTCGTAGAAGCAACTAGGTCTAGGACTATTTTTCAGGTGTGTATGAACTGGGGTATCAAGGGTATCTCATGTTTATCTTTCAGTGGATGTTGATCAATGTATTACTTGTTTATAGGTCTTTTCTAAGGGGAAGGTTAAAATCTTTTGAATGGGTGATAACACATTTGGATACAAAAGTGGTTTGATAATGTATAGTCTAATTAATGGTGTATGTTTAGTGTAAGGCATCAACATATTAGAATGTATTGTTTTCTTGTTTCATAGCTCTCTGTTGCAGTGAGATATTTGACTCTGCTGCCCATTGGATAAGGTGCTAGTCTATGAGAGTCTAAGGGTATTTTAAGGGTCCATTCAACCCAACATCAATCTTTCAAATCAAATACCTTTCCATTTCATGTTGGTAGTAGTAGTAGGAGGTCCCTTTTCTAGGTTTCAGACTCTTTCTATGCAAATAGGGTTATTTCATTAGATTTGTTTTTATTCAAGTATTGGATACCCATAGGAGTCTGGAAACTATTCCACAATAATGTATCTGCAGGCCTATTATTTATCATGAGGTGTCTTGAGTGTGCAAATAAGGCAATACCTACCTAAGTGATGTGGAGCTCAAAGAAGAAGGAGGATGTTCTCTATCCTCATCAATTGGACTATTTTCTTATCAAACTTGAGTGCCTAACCTGAGATTCAAGCCCACCTATTGATTCAAGTTTGGTCCTACAAGGAAAAGCTCCAACAAAATGGTGAATATGTTGGGGAAGAAGTAAAAGATAGAAAGCTTCCTTGCTTGGTTGGATCATCCCAGAGTCTTGGTTAAAAGATCATAGAGTCAAATAGAAAAAACACATCTTTAAAATTTTCTCACTAAGTGTTGAGTGGTGACTCTAAGAGTTCTCTGTTTGATCAGTGTAGTCCCTGATAAATAGTGTGAGACTTGGTGAAGTTTTGGTTGATTGGAAGAAGAAACAAAGACAAGTATAAAATATTTCCCTCTTCAAGGAGGTGGTGACTCTACATATCAAAGAACCTGATGGAGTTGCATGGTGAGCTCTAGATCTGCCCTACTTTCCAGTCAACAAGGTTTATGCTGCAAAAATTCTAGGTATGTTTTGCTGAAAATGTTTCCCTATCAAGTGTTTAACACTAGCATAAAGGGATAAGTAGTAGTGGGTAGTTCCTCATGGAGGAATATAGGCCCTTTTGTTTTGATGGCATTGAAGATGCCCCTAATGAGTTCCCTACTGAGGTTGAGGAGTGCTTGCCTAGATTCCTGGCTAGTGGATCTATTTCTATAAGCCAGCATATAGATGATGTCATGGGTTTGTTTGGTGAAATTGAGGTTGAGCATGAAGATGTTGCTATGAGGCTTTTTGTGTAGACATTTTTTGATAGTGCAAGGAGTTGGTTCTTGTCCTTGCCTTCATGTTCAATCCCTTCTTGGGATGTATTGAGAGAAAAGTTTGTAGAATATTTTGATGAAGTTGCTGCTCTCAAGAAGGATATTGCAAAGAGAAAAATGGAGAACTGGTAGTTAACGAAGGACAAGAGTTTGAGGGCATTGGCTTCTCTTCATGTTGATCATGAGGAGACCAGTGGTTCTGATGTTGAGTGTCATTATGCAGAAAGTATTGACTATGAAGCTAATTTTGAGGTCAGTGCATATGAGGGCGCTGAAGATGGATCCAAGGTTGATAATATTTCCAATTTTTCTACAGATCTTTCTTCTTTTCAATATTAGGATACTTGCTCCTTGTCCTGGTTTGATGATGTCTTGTGTGAAGGGGAAAATATTGAATATGATGTAGATGATGATTCCTGCATAGATTGCGTCACACAAGATGATCCAAGGCCAAAGATGTCCATTCTTGTCTTGGAAAAGAATGATGTTTGCAGTGTTGGCCATTTGGCTAATGTGGATGCATAGATGTTGTCATTATGGCAACATATGATCTCTATTGAGAGCGCAAAATCTAGAATGCAAGTATGTCAAGTTGAAGGAAGAAATTGTCTAAGTATGGATACAGTGATCCTGACAGAGCACCCGATGAAGATTTAGTTGGCGACATCCACTGGAGCAATATTTTTGTTTGCATAGTTAACTGAAGCTTCTATAGAGTATGAGGATACCCCATCTCAGTGCACATAAAGTTTGGAGTAGTACGGATGAAGTTATTCAAAGTTTACTGAAGATAGTTTTGGAGATAGTATTAGCGAAAGAGTTAAGGGATTATTTTTGCTTGTCAAAATAATGACTTAACATTATGAAGGGATGAAATCCTAGATGTTTACTCTTGGATAAAGATTTTGGAAGCCAACTGTATGTGACTGAATGTGACCTCTAAATCAGACACAACACAACATGGTCATTATTCACTTGATAGAATTCGGGAGAGAGTATGAAGAACTCAATCCAAATTCCATGGTGAGGCGACCTGTTGCCTCCTATGTGAATGGGGTGTTTAAATACTCTCAGAACGAGAGCCAACAGCTGGGAGACCAATTCAACAATGGAAGATTTCCAAGAAGCAATAAAGATGAGCAAGAATGCAATTAAGCTAAGATGAAGTGCAATTTAATCTAGAAAACTTTGAAAGAAATATGAAATGCATATTTTTATTTGATTTTGAAATAAAGATGATATTAGACTAAGAACAAGTAAGCAAATTTAATCTAAAATGTGATGCAAAGATTATACTAATAATGAGATATTAATCTAATAAATACAATAAAAAGCTTTGAAAATAATGAGATATGAGACTAAAAAATGCTATAGTAAGGATGCTCTCAAAAATTGCTCCTTGAATGAGAAAAAGAGGTTCATTAAATAAACCAAGCCAGAAGAGGAATGAAGAGTTTCTTGATTCGAAATGGTGGACTCTTCATTCCTAATTGAGACAAAAAGACAATGAATTATTTAATTAAAAGAATGGAATTTGCCACATGTGGGGAGGTGACCTTTCGAGTAATTTGAATTATTAAATTCAAATAAAGAGGTGTCCATTCAATTTAACTAAATATTTATTAATTCCTTTCAAGTGTATTTAGCTGAAGGGGGTGGAGTTTAATTTAATTAAAAGTACTTAGGACTTCATAATTAAATTAACTTATCATAGAGATTATTTAGCCAAATAAAGTCTAGGACTTAGGAATTATTTTAGCATTTGATTATTGCAATTTATGGTCTTTGCAATTGACATCAAGTCAAATTAAGTCAGATATGAGAGAGAAAATTACCTAGGGAACTAGGACTTTGGTGATGTAAAATCGAGATAATGCACCAAAATTGATGAAATTAAATAGGTGCCAATTTTGGGGTATTACATTTGCCCCTCTTTGAATTGATGTGCAAACAGCGCATTGATTCAAAGAATAGTCTGAAGTGACAGATGATGAGAATTTTCGTAGTCCAAGTTAGATTGCAAAGACAACGATCTTAGAAGAGAACCGGAATCAGGGTTAGATTGCCCCAATACCAATTGATGAAGATGCAGATTTAGGACTATCTCCGAATCAGGGTTAGATTGCCCCAATACGAAGCTTAGTCCTCTGAGACCCAGGTTAGATTGCCCAGATAACGGTCTAAAAGAGATTTTGAGAGTCATCTCCAGAACGAAGCTTGACTCCCAGGAATTAGGGTTAGATTGCCCCAATACCCAAAAGATTTCAAGAACCATCTCCAGAATGAAGAATGATCCTCGAGGATCTGAGTTAGATTGCTCAGATACCTAAGAGATAGATTTTCAGATAACAAGATGCGAGGCGTGAAGATGCCCCTAGCAATGAGGACTGATGATTCAAATCAGACTGATTCAAGAATAGATTCGACAAGATTCAAATGATGCAATCATCCTGCCCCCTCAGGAGTGAAATTGAAAGATGACATGTCAGAAGGATGATAAACAACAAGAGATTGCAGAGAAAAAGCAATTAGACTAGATTCACGAAGCTACAGAAGTGAAACGGAGCAAAGCAGAGGTCCTGTTGACCAAGTTTGACCATAGTTGACTTGATGAAAAGAAGCAAAGATCTCAAGAACATGATGCAAAGATGAGGATCTAGCAGGAAGATGACACCAGAAGGCTGACTGCACAAGCATCCGATCCAAAAGGAGTCCAATATTTAAGACGTGATTTTGAGCCACTTAGAGATGTCAGATTTCAATTTCAATCCCGAAAAAGGATGCAGCCAAGATGAGACTGGGACAAAAGATGAGAACCTTTGATGAGCAGATCCAAAAGAAAGTAATCAAGAGAGCAACAAGAAATCACTCCAAATGCAAGCATAAAATGAAAGATGCAAGTCTAAATGCAGGCCTAGGATGAACAAATGCAATCCTCCGGACTTGGCTGTTGGACTCATCATATTTATCATCATTGAGTTCGTTTAAGCACGGGACAATCACAAGATGCCATACAATTCTCCCCAACATGAGAATATGAATATGACATAAGTCTTAAATTTATCGGAATGAGGTGTAAGCATTAAGGCACAAGAAGCTAGAATGACCTGAACACCTATTCCTTTTAATCTAGCAAGTTAACATAAGCATTAGAGCATAAATGCTACAATGACCTGAATTTCTCTTGCGAACAAACACACCAAACACGTGAGAGATCTTTCTTTTGCCAAAGATTGCTCACAGTGACCCTTACGTTCACTTAACAGGACGAGTGTTTACAATTTCATCAGTAGCAGAAAGAAGTCACTCAAAAGACAAGGAGAAGAACCAACCTCACCAAAGCATCCATATAAAAGGAGTCAAGGTACGCATGGCCATCCAATATGAGATGGAGGCTCTTACAAATGGACACCCCTCTTAAATGAATTCTTTGGATCATTGGAACTAAACCAATAAATAGAAAGCAAAAAAGAAAAGCAAACAAACAAGCACTCAAAGAAAACAAAGCTCAACATGCCTCAAAGGAACACACATTTAGTTTTAGTTTCAGTTTAAGTTCATGTTCAGGCGGATTGAAGTCAATTCGAAAAGATAACGTTCAAAGTCTCAATGAGATAGCGACAGTAGGCAGACATAATGAGAATCACTGGTGATTGATATAAGGGAGAAATCCCAAAGAAGAGAGATCGAACGAAAGCTAAGTATCTGCAGGCAGGCATAGTGAGAACCACTGGCGACCAATGCTCAAAAGAGTTTCTAAAAGTGATAGGACAATGCCCTCTAGACCAGGCAGGTGCCCCCAAGTGTGAACCAGTTCCAATCCATGAAGAGTCGAGGAAAACTCAAAGACAAGCGCATGAGCTAGCAAACCAAAGTAGGAAACAAACTAAAGTAGGAAAGCAGGAAAACAAACTAAAGCAGGAAAGGAAGGAAACTAAAGCAGGAAACTAAGAGCCAAGCGATGCTGAGATGAGATGTTACTTCAGGAAACAAGAGGTGCCTGTTTACCAGGTTTTCACCATCTTGGCAGAGATTATATTTTTGCTACCATGACGCCTGTTTACCAGGTTTTCATCAATGGCACATTTTTCTGTTTTTCAATTTTTTTGTACTTTTCTCTTTTTTTGCTTTTTTTTGTATTTTTTTGAATATCTCATTTTTTTGTATTTTTCAATCTTTTCATTTTTTTGTATTTTTCACATTTTCTATTTTTTTTGGTATTATCAAGGTGCCTGTTTACCAGGTTTTCACCAAGATAATAGATACATCAAAGCGCCTGTTTGCCAGGTTTTCACTAAGATGATCATTTTTTCAGGACATTTTGCAATTTTTAGGATTTTTTGCAATATATCAATTTTTAGGATTTTTTCAGGACCAATAAGTATGTACATGAGCACATAGAGAATGTCAACTATAGAACTTCTTTAGATGAAGAGCATTGATGGGCTCTTTGAGTTTCTCTCCTTCAGTAGGAATCTCTGAGAACACAGTCATTTGTAGTAGTAGCCAGCTGAGAAGTTGCAGAATCAGAACCAGATGTTGTAGCAGTAACAAGAGAACCAACCAGTAGTGTCCAACCATCAAGAGATCCATAGTCAAGGAAAGATCACTTAAGTGAAACCCATAAATATCCTCATAGACACACCTTAACTCTTTATCAGATTTCCCATGCTCTAAACGCTTAGGGAGAGTACATTCTAGATTTCTCTTAGTCATGTCATTAGTAATAAGGAGATACTGATATGCACTTTGGGAAAAGGCAAGATGGAGTGAAGAGTGTAAAGTATGAGAGGCAAGGGTGATGGAATGGAGGGAAGCATGAGAATTTTGGAAGCTCGAATGACAACTTTGATTTTTTCTTTCTTTGGAATCCACATAGCTTTTGAATTTTTTCTTCTTTACTTTGAGGTGCTTTTGATGACAATGCCTATAGAATGGATTTCGAGATCCATTTTTTATTTTATTTTTTGGCTTTTGATTGTCTTCTTCTTTTTGAGGACCTTTGCGGTCTTTTGAACACCTTTGTTTCTTTCCTTTCTTCATAGTCACATGTCGATTAGATGGGACATGGTGACCTTGAGATATAAGTGGATTCTTATTATTTTTATTTTTATGTTGCACATCCAAGTTACTTCCAAAAGACTTGGGAATTGTGGATGAAAGAGGCTTATATGACTGGTTTAGGTGGAGAGGTGGAAATGGAAGTGGATGAGCCACTTTTCTGGGAGATGAAGGGGGAAGAAAAGTCAATGGGATGGGCTCAAGTGAAAATATATCAGTATCATCCTCATCATTCATGAATGCATCAGGTAGATCAAGAAAGTAATCTTCCATAAAGCATTGTCAATTGTGAGTCATCCTAGAAGAGTCAGATAAGTTTGGAGGAATATTATGTGAGCCTAAACAAGATAACCTATTCCAAGAGTCAGGTCCTCTTTCAGGTGGTAAGAGTGCACGAATAGGAACCATTTCAATTTTGGATCTTCCAATATTCCATGAAGCTGTAACAGAATGGGGTCTTACATACCCATGATTTGCAGGAGTAGTAGGAGTGTAGCTTGGAGTAGATGGCCTAGGAGCCATAGGAATGATCTCCACAGGAGGGTGGAAAGGATCATCATCAATAGCTTGATCTGGAGGATCATAACTTTCTCCTCTTTCTGAGTTGTTAAGACTAGCATATAGGTGCATAGCATCAACTGGTATTTTTGTAGTAGCATCTGATATAGAGTCCCATTCAGCTAGAGACATAGTCAGAGGTATCTTTCTTCATTGTTGTCATCTAACATAGGAAGTGTTTCTTCAACAGTAGGATCTTGTTCAGTAGTAGAAGTAGCAGAGTAATCTGGAATAGGCATATCTTGAGGCATACCCAAGAGAAGAGAAGCATCCAATAGTTTCTCCCAATCAGTATGTGTGCCATTAGACTTGGCAATAGTAGGATTCTATTCAATAGCAGAAGTGGTGGAACAATCTAGAGTAGGCATACCCCAGGGCATACCCAAGATAAGGGAAGCATCCAACAGTTTCTCCCAATCAGTATGTGTATCATTGGAATCAGCAGTAGTAGGATTTTGTTCAACAGTAGAAGTGGTAGAACAATCTAAAATAGGCATACCTTGAGGCATACCAAAGATAAGGGAAGCATCCAATAGTTGCTCCCAATCAGTATGTGTGCCATTAGAGGCAGTGACATATTCAGTAGTAGCTGCAGTAGTAGAAATCTGTTCAGTAGAGTGTATAAAATCCTCCTGGTGAGGACCAAGATCATGTTCCTGAAGCACTTGAGAAGGTAGATAAGACTCTTTCTGGTAGTCTGAATCAGAATTTTGATCATTCAAGGGTCTCTCATGTGTCATAGGCTGAATCTGTGTTTCTTCATCATCTAAATCTGCATGTGAGTGCAAGCTGCAGCTAGGTTGGTCAAGCTCATAGCTCTGATAGCTAATACCAAATCTGTCTTCAGAAGGTTCCTCATAGGAATGTGGAGATGGAGGGAGAGTTGTCAATGACAAGAAGGATTCAATCTGATATTCCCCCATGCCAATATCTTTGATCTTCAAGGTCTTTTCTATTTCTTTTAGCTTAGCATCATAGAACTCAATGGACTCTCTATTGGCAGGAACAAAGCTGTCTGTTGTTTGGGTAAGCATCTTAGCAGAGCAAGTATTTAGGCTAGCACTATTGTCAATGAGGACATGGGGGATACTCTTGGGGCCTGTCATAACTTTAGTGTGCAGGAGAGGATTATGCGGGTGGCTCAACAAGTGATCGTCTTCCTCAGAGAATGGTAAATAATGAGGCGAGGTCAAATGACCCACCATAGATTGGAACTAATTGAGATTGAGATCTTTGGGGACGTTTGCCTTAGTGAGGGCTTTATCCATAGATAGTTTTGGTCTGGATATCGAAGGTTTGGGACCTTTGAGAACAATCTTTGCATGAGATCGAGGGATAGCATTCGCACAAGCTAGAGATTTTGTGTAGTTATAAGAGGGAGGTGCAAGGCCTCGCAAGACAAAGGGAGTTTTGGGTTTAGGAGTATCCTCACTCCCTGGAGCAATGATCATGTCACAGTGAGAGATCCAAGGTTTGTTTCTAGCAAATCTGGAAGGTGGTTGAGCTTCTGTCATAGCCTTCTCAGTGGCATTGACTGTTTGCATGCTAGAGCTAAGATTAAAGATAGACTTTGAGGGTTTTGGCATGTTAGATCTGAGATTGAAAACCAACTTTGAAGGTTTTGGCATGTTAGAGCTAAGATTGAAAACCAACTTTGAAGGTTTTGGATCTCCCATCTTGTTGGTAGTATTATGAGAGATCGTGAAAGAGTTGATAGGTTCAAAAGGATCAATAGGTTTAATTTTAGAAAGTGACCTTTCAGAGTCTTGTTGGTCTTGAAACAATGGATTATAATATTCTTGAAATATTAAGTCAGACTGTATATGAAACAATGGATTGTAATACTCTTGGAATGACGAAGAATGTGAGGATTCCTCACGAAGTTTAGATTTTGCAACAGATTTAGGATGACCTATGTCTCGATTACAAGGTTTACTTTGATCTTGATCAGCATTCTGAATGGGATAAGTCTTGCCACTTCGAGTCGTGATAGTCATAGATGAAGATGTAATGAGAAAAGATTCGGGATAAACCTAGACTCTGTCTCAAAGATAACGAAAGGAGATAAATGGATAGAACAGCCAAGATGCAAGATGAACCTGGTACGAATTGTCAAAAAGAGATGGCTAGAACAGCCGAGATAAGACAATCACAATGTGAGGTACAAAAGGCACAATGAGATAAGGTAGACTAATGAGAGACAATACGAGTCAAAGCAAAGATCAATCGATTCCTAACTCAAGACAACTAGTTTCTGACGGTGAACGACAGGAAAATAGAAAAACAAATCATGGACAAAAGGCAGATCAGATTTATGTCATTAATCAAGCACATAAGATAGCAATCAAGGAGTTCAAGAAAATAGTCTTCAAGCAATGGGCAAGGGACAAAGCAACCTTGCACATGAACATGAATAGTGACTTAGTATTTCTACTCCCTAAGGACTCTACTTGTGTATGTTCTTGAGAATGTTTTAGTAGACACTTAAAACACAACAACATCCTAGCCAGTTTTCTACAAGGATATACATGGCTTTTCTAAAGGGAGTCCTCGATATACACAAGGTACGTGAGGCCCAAATCTGTAGATGAGAAGAATTAGAAATCACACAGCCGGGGGGAGACGGTAACCCAAATCTCCTCCTTCACTTCTCAAAGGTATAAAGTTCTTTGAGGCTTAGCCAAGAGTGAAATCTAACTCATTCCCAAGAGAGGTGTCTTTGGATTCACCTCCCGATATTTATACTCCGCCGAAACATGAGAGTTAAGGTCATCCCTTGAGGTGATGAAATCCCCAAGCAGGCCTTCTAAAAAAATGAAAAGTAAGTAATTCTCTATCAAAAAGTATTGAAAAGCACTAAAGGTGGTGCATTTAACCCTTCAAGTAAATGTGAGGTGAGTCCAAAAAGTGGTGCATTTAACTCCTCACACAAACTCAAAGTGAGTCCACACCCTAGAAAACAAGTGAGTTCCAAAAAGCACAAAAGGGTTGCCAAGTGGAACAATTAACGCTTCTTTCCTATAGACCCCTCCCCTTTAATGTGGCGCTGGGATTGCAACCACATCTCGAAAATGAGGGGCCGGTGGATTAGCGAGTCCAATAACCCAAGATAGAAATCTAGATCAATCACAAGTAATCTAAAGTTGCTTATCAATACTACTCACAAATGAAAAAAGGTTGAACCAATGGAATATTTAACTTTCCAAGCAAACATAGAGTGAGTCCACAAAGTGGTGCATTTAACTCCCTATGTAAACAAGGAATGAATCCATGCCCTTAATCACTCAATGAGATATTTGATATTAGAACCAAGAATTACTTAAGGTTTAAACACAAGCATTCACTTACACAAACTTGAATG